>CM051259.1:68642024-68929524 GCA_027921565.1 Artemia sinica
TAACCGAGTCAAACTCAAAACGAGCAGAAATTAACATGAGTAGGGCTTAAAACCCCTATCCCTTCCCAAGGCCAGAACATAATTTCCACTTTACTGAAAAAATATAAATGTTTTTACTTTTATAACTTTAATAAATCAAATAATATTAACATTTTGATTACTAAATATCAGTATATGTATATTAAACTGACAATGCACATTCATTTTTATTTTTTTTTTCAGTAAAGTGCAAATTATGTTCTGGCCTTGGGAAGGCATAGGGGTTTTATTGTAATTTCTGTTCGTTTTGGGTTTCATTTATTTATCGATGCTGATTTGTGGTAGTTTCACGCTTGGTAGATTATTTGATTTTATTTTTGCTCATTTTTGGTTTAATGGAGTTCTTTACTTTTCTTTGAAAAACTTATTTTGTGGAAAAAGTTTTTTTAATTAATTTCTGTTCGTTTTATATTGACATAGTATTTTCAGGGAAAAATAAAATAATACTTTAAATCTTTCCTTTTTTTAAGACTTTACAGTTTGGCCTGCTTTTTGCATGCTGGAGAAAAATTTTCAGCAATTTGTAACAACATACACCCTTTAAAAAATCTGGACAAAAATGTAGTGTAAATTAGTTTCAAAGTAGTGTTTAATTTAGTTTCATACCTCCTCTAGTTGACCTGAAATAGAAAACTTGATACCATTCGCAAAAAAATCTGTTTACTTTATTTGATAGCTTGGATACACTTACGCTATTTTGAATTGGTTAAATTTTAAGAGCAGAAGTAGCCCCGAAAGTTTGAACATAATACCCTCAGTCGTTCTTGGGATAGCTGAGATACATTATTGGTAATTAGTATTAACACAGTGCATTTTGATTTAATCTTGAGGCAAAATTTTGTTTTTAAACATAATGGGCAAATGGGGGGGCGTGGGAGGGGGACTAGTTGCCCTCCAATCACTTTCAACTATTAAAAAGGGCATTAAACGGGGTTACTTTGAACTAAAAGTACTTTTTTTTCTCCTTTATTTCGCAATAAATTTTGTAAATGGTAACATAACAACCTAGAAACACATTTCCATATGTATTTCTGACCGCTGAAGAGGGTGGACTTTACGGATTTTTTCTATCCCTTCCCACATGGCCATAATTTTTTTTTTAAATTGTGTTCAAAGTTACCCACACCTCGTCCTACTTTGAACGACGTTATTTAATTTTATGTACTGTTCATGTAGTTTCCTAATTTGTTCAAAGTTGGCCGTGCTTTCGGTAAGTTTGAACAACCACTTATTTACAGACTTTTTCCTCTAAGATTCAATGTAAAAAAGCTCATTTATATTGAACAAAATTAAAAAGAAATACAGAAAATTAGACTAAGATCATGTCAAAAAACAGAACTTGCAGAAAAATCCCGGAAAACCGGGGGCTAGAATTTGTGTTCTTTGCAAAGTTTTTTGTATGACTTTGTAACTTCACGGTGCCGTGCAATTTGGAAGGGGCCATGTCCTTTTCGAACGAGTGGTCCAGCGAAAACATATCTATCTTCAACAACACTGACATCACCTTTCTTGGGCCAGTTGTAACTGAAGTCAGCATTGCTCACACGTTCCATAAATTTGAACTTCACCATCCCCTCATCTGGAAAGTCTTCTGTTCGCCCAATGTAGAAATCTTTCTCATAGAACACAGCATAGAAGTCAGACAGTTTAATTGGGAGACCTGAGTCCTTCTTACAAGTAGAATTGTCACCACCCTCATGTTCACTGTTCTGGCCTTCATCCCAACTAAGTTCACTGGAATTGTCGCACAGTTTTTCCGGCAAGTTGTCTGATGCGTCGTCAGATGAGCAATCAAGATTCAGGACTTCTCGTAACTTTTTTCCAGTTCCCTTTCCTTTATTCGGCTTCATTTTAGCTTTTCCAGATTTCACTTCACTCGTCCTTGAATCCTCAAGATCTTCATCTTCTCTGTCGCTCGATTCAGCTAGTGATTTTCTGGGAGCCTTGTTAAGCTTTGTTCGCTTACGCGACACAGTACCAACAGTGACAAACCACCTTTTTTCAAAGGAAGTTATGACAGAATCACCAACTGCCTCACGGATTTCGTCATTTGATCGCCTATCGGGAATCTTTTCGATACAACGCTATCTGTCAAAGCATGCTGTGAACCCATTTTGAAGGTTGACATTGTCATCCTTTGCCAGCTCATCCCAGAGGAGCTTCAATAGCTTTGGAAACACCTCCTTTCGGACTGAATTTTTGGCAGGGTTTTGCATCTTTTATTCTTCGAGGGTTCTTCTCCAGGTTCGTTTAGTCAGCCCAAAGAATGAAGACTACTCGTTTCAATATTCTATTTTATAAGATTTCAATCAAAACTTATATGCCCCCAGGGCATAACTTATAACCCTTGCCCTGAAGACTGTGGAGGGAGTGTCCTGCTCAAAGGTATAATTTCCTGAACTTTAAACTGCGTGGAGCAAATGGCTATCTAAAAATTTTGATTGGATATGTTTGGGGAAATGGTGGGCGTGGAAGGGGTGTTGGTCCCTCTCCAATCACTTTCAACTATTAAAAATGGCCTTAGCCCTTTCAATTTCCAATCAAATGAGCCCTTTTGAAGTTTCTACGACAAAACTTTCAATAAAAATCTTATACGCCCACAGGGCATAACTTACAACTCTTGCCCTGAGTGCTGGGGGGGTGTCATTCTCAAAGACCTAATTTCCAGAACTTTCTACTACGTTGAACAAAATGGTTATCTGAAAATTTTGATTGGATGTGTTTGGAGGAATGGTGCGCGTGAGAGGGGGGTTAGTTACCCTCCAATCACTTTCGACTATTACAAAGGGCACTAGCCCTCTCAATTTCGAATTGTATGAACCCCTTTTGAACTTTTACGACAACTTTATCTATAAAAACCTTATATGCCCCCAAGGCAGAACTTACAACCCTTGTCCTTGGGGCTCTTGGGGGGGGGGGAGGGTCATCCTTAAATACATAATTTCCAGAACTTTCAACTACGTTGAACAAAATGGCTATCTTAAAACTTTGATTGAATGTTTTTGGGGAAATGGTGAGCGTGAGAGGGGGTTTAATTACTCTCCACTCACTTTCGACTATTAAAAAGGGCATTTTCCAATCAAATGAGCCCTTTTTGAAATTTCTATAACAACTTTCTATTTAAGCTTTATATGCCCCCAGGCCATAACTTACGACCCCTGCACTGAGAGCTCTGAGGGGGTTATCATCCTAAAAGACCTTAGTTCAAGAACTTTCAACTACGTTGAAAAAAATGGATATCTCAAAATTTTGATTGGATGTGTTTGAGAAAATGGCGGACGTGAGAGGGGCGTTAGTCGCTCTCTAATCACTTTCAACTATTAAAAAAGACTCTAGCCCTTTCAATTTCGAATTGAATGAGCCCTTTTCAAGTTTCTACGCTTTCAATAAAAGCCTTATACGCCCCCAGGGCATAACTTACAACCCTTCCCCTCAGGCTGTGGGGGGGGGGAGGGGTTGTCATCCTTAAAGACCTAATTTCCAAAACTTTCAACTACGTTGAATAAAATGGCTATCTAAAATATTGATTGGATATGTTTGGAGAAAAGATGGGCGTGAGAGGGGGGTTAGTTGCCTTCAAATCACTCTTGACTATTAAAAAGGGCACTAGCCCTTTGAAATTCCAATTGAATGAGCCCTTTTTCAAGTTTCTACGACAAAGATTTTAATAAAAACCTTTTATTCCCCCAGGGCATAATTTATAACCCTTGCCCTGAAGACTGTGGGGGGAGTGTCCTGCTCAAAGGTATAATTTCCTGAACTTTGAACTGCATGGAACAAATGGCTATCTCAAAATCTTTATTGGATGTGTTTGGGAAAATGGTGGGCGTGAGAGGGGCGTTAGTCACTCTCCAATCACTTTCGACTATTTAAAAAAGGCACTAGCCCTTTCAATTTACAATCGAATGAGCCCTTTTTGAAGTTTCTACGACAACTCCTTCTATAAAAACCTTATATGCCCCCAGGGCATAACTTAAAACCCTTGCCCTGAGGGTTGTGGGGGAGTGTCCTCCTCAAAAATACATTTTCTACTTGGAAATCAACTACGCTGAACAAAATGGCTATCTCAAAATTTCTATTGGATGTGTTGGGGGGAATGATGGGCATGGGGAGAGGTAGTTGCCCTCCAATCATTTTCGACTATTAAAAAGGGCACCAGCCCTTTGAATTTCCAATCAAATGAGCCTTTTTTGAAGTTTCTACGACAACACCTTCTATAAAAATCTTAGATGCCCCCAGGGCATAACTTAAAACCCTTGCCCTGAGGGCTCTGGGGGAATGTCATCCTCAAAAACATATTTTCTATCTGGAAATCAACTACGCTGAACAAAATGGCTATCTCAAAATTTTGATTGGATGTGTCAGGGGAAATGATGGACGTGGGGGGGGGCTAGTTGCCCTCCAATCACATTCCACTATTAAAAAGGACACTAGCCCTTTGAATTTACAGTCGAATGAACCTTTTTTGAAGTTTCTGTGACAACGCCTTCTATAAAAACCTTATATGCCCCTGGGGCATAACTTAAAACCCTTGCCCTGAGGGTTGTGGGGGAGTGTCCTTCTCATAAACATATTTTCTATCTGGAAATCAACTACGCTGAACAAAATGGCTATCTCAAAATTTTGATTGGATGTGTTGGGGGGAATGATGGGTGTGGGGGGGGGGGCACTACCCTTTGCATTTCCAATCGAATGAGCCCCTTTTGAAGTTTCTACGACAACGCCTTCTATAAAAACCTTATATGCCCCCAGGGCATAACTTAAAACCCTTGCCCTGAGGGTTGTGGGGGAGTGTCCTCCTCAAAAATACATTTTCTAATTGGAAATCAACTACGCTGAACAAAATGGCTATCTCAAAATTTCTATTGGATGTGTTGGGGGGAATGATGGGCATGGGGAGAGGTAGTTGCCCTCCAATCATTTTCGACTATTAAAAAGGGCACTAGCCCTTTGAATTTCCAATCGAATGAGCCTGTTTTGAAGTTTCTATGACAACGCCTTCTATAAAAACCTTATATGCCCCCAGGGCATAACTTAAAACCCTTGCCCTGAGGGCTCTGGGGGAGTGTCATCCTCAAAAACATATTTTCTATCTGAAAATCAACTACGCTGAACAAAATGGCTATCTCAAAATTTTGATTGGATGTGTTAGGGGAAATGATGGACGTGGGGGGGCTAGTTGCCCTCCAATCACTTTCCACTATTAAAAAGGACACTAGCCCTTTGAATTTACAGTCGAATGAGCCTTTTTTGAAGTTTCTGCGACAACGCCTTCTATAAAAACCTTATATGCCCCTGGGGCATAACTTAAAACCCTTGCCCTGAGGGTTTTGGGGGAGTGTCCTTCTCATAAACATATTTTCTATCTGGAAATCAACTACGCTGAACAAAATGGCTATCTCAAATTTTGATTGGATGTGTTGGGGGGAATGATGGGTGTGTGGGGGGGGGGGGCTAGTTGCCCTCCAATCACTTTCGACTATTAAAAAGGGTACTAGCCCTTCGAATTTCCAATTGAATGAGCCTGTTTTGAAGTTTCTACGACAACGCCTTCTATAAAAACCTTATATGCCCCCAGGACATAACTTATAATCTTTGCCCTGAGGGTCGTGGGGAGTGTCCTCCCCAAAAATATGTTTTCTATCTAGAAATCAACTACGCTGAACAAAATGGCTATCTCAAAATTTTGATTGGATGTGTTTGGGGGAATGATGGGCGTGGGGGGGGGGCTAGTTGCCCTCTAATCACTTTTGACTATTAAAAAGGGCACTAGAACTCTCAATTTCCAATCGAATGAGCCCCTTTTGAAGTTTTTCTACGACGACCCCTTCCAAATGAAGTGCCCTGCTTTAAAGGAAAAAATAATAAATAGTACATTGTTCTAAGATTGTTCTTATATGGCCTCTGTGCATAACTTAAAACCCTTGCCCCCGAGGGTTGTGGGGGAGTGTCCTCCTCAAAAACATATTTTCTATCTGGAAATCAACTACGCTGAACAAAATGGCTATCTCAAAATTTTGATTGGATGTGTTTGGGGGAATGATGGGCGTGGGGTGGGGCTTGTTGCCCTCCAATCACTTTGGACTATTAAAAAGGGCACTACACACTCCAGTTTCCAATTGAATGAGTCCTTTTCGAAGTTTCTACGACAACTCCTTCGATACGAAGTGCCCGGGTATGGAGAAAAAAAAAAAAACACATTGTGCCCGCATCGTTCTTTACTTAGGCAGCGCTAGAGCGCTGCCTATGATCTCCCTGAAAAATATAAATGTGTATTTGTGGTCTTCTTTCTGGCAAGAAAAAATACAAAATTCCACATTTTTGTATAAAGGAGCTTGAAACCTCTGCACTAGAGTTCTCTGATGTGCTGAATCTGGTGGTGTAGTTTTCATAAAGATCGGGTTTTTTTTTTCTCCCTTTTTCGAAAATTGGGAAAATTTTCTCAGGCTCATAACTTTTGATTGGTAACATTAAACTTAATAAACTTTAAATATTTGGAATCAGCATAAAAATTAAATTTGTTTGACATATCTGTTGTTTTCAGAATTCTGTTTTTTTTAGGTTTTGATCACTATTGAGCCGAGTCGATCCTTAGTTAGAGTTTGGTGGGAATATTATTGAATTGCTGTTCCTATTTAGAGAAAGGTTGAGTAAGCTAGGGCCAATTCTGCGGATGAAGGATAACAGATTGCCAAAGATTTCCCTTTTCTGCCAACCGTCTAGTGCTAAACGAAAAGCAGGTCGTCCGCGGTTGAGGTGGGAGGATGTCGTAAAGAAAGCTATAAAGGAAATGTGAAATTCTTGGGAGGGTGTTAAGAGGGAGTCGTTGAATAGATTGGGATGGAGGAAGAGCAAGTGTAGCTGTGTTGGCCTCAGGTGGCTTGGTGCTGCGGTGAGTTGTTAATAGCAGTAGTAGTAGTATTGAAATAATTGACACATTCTGTCCTCGATTTCCCTCGCTATTTAACACTGCATAGACTCAAGTCTTATATGGGTGCATAATAACTTTAGGTGGATTGGATAAAATCATTTTTAAAGGAAGCTTCTAATTCAAATACAGCACAAATTCAACAACCACGAGACTAAAACCATGGATTTATTGCCTTAATTTGTGCCAGATAATATAAAAGAAATTATTGCAATACTCGACTAGCTAATCCACCACCAAACATATAACACGAATGGTGGATATAGGTCCCGTAATATTACTGGTTTATGCTTAGTTCAAATATTTTAGGAAACCTTTACTGCCGACACGGAAGAAAAAACGCAAGGAGCTCGCCAAAAGTCTTTATAAAAGCATGTGAATAAAAGTGTGTTTTTGTTTATTATTGGGAAAGAAAAAGAAGCTGTGATAATAAGCTAGCCACCGTAAGCGAAGACTTCTTGTGACCGGATATTTTCATTGCGGTATAACATATTTTTGTTGGATAATTAATTTAGTTGAATAAAAATAGTCCACAACCACTCTTTAACTGTTACTGAAGGCCGTATCCAGGGGGGGGGGAGTAGTTTATTTGACCCCCCCCCTGAAATTTTTTTCCGACCCGTAAAAAAGTAAGAAAATGCATGTACACAAATTTTGGTGTTTTTGTAAAGGTTTTTTATACCCCCCCCCTCCTCCTCCCCGAAAAAATACTGTTTACGCCCTTGCTGTTACTTTGAAGTAAAATAATATTTTGATCAAATTGATTTTTAAAGTACTTTATCAAATTGGACTTTAAAATGGTTTTTAAAGTCCTGGCTGTATCCAGGGGGCACCGGGTTTGACCCCCCTCCCCCCATCCTGAATTTTTTTCCAAATCGTAAAAACGTAACAAAAATTCATATAAATAAATTTTTGATATGTTTATAAATTTTTTGTAACTCCTACCCCCCCCCCCCCAAACAAAAAAAAAATCCTGGATACGCTCTTGTTTAAAGCAGAATTAAGATTAGGTGTCATTTAAAGTGTTTGAAAAGTTTGAAATATAATGCTAATGAAAGGAGACTGGGTTCGAAAAAAGGAGTTCGCTACAAATTCTTGTGTCTATGGACAAAATTCGTCCCTCAATATGAAAATAGATTATTCATTTTGCCAAGGGCCTCAAATTGATGATGAAAATCATTTATATGAATTTTAACAATTTAGCTATTTAAAAAATGCACATTTTAAAGTAGCAGATTTACATTAAAGTGAAAGATATCAAATAAGTAAATTACATATTAAACAACCTAATTATCATTAATTAACATATAAATTATTATTGATTAGCTGTCATAACTTGATCACGATTATCGTGACAATTGGTGAATTAATTACTTGGTAACAATTATACTTGGTAAGGCATTTTTATGCACTGAGAAATAATCTAACCAAGATGAGTCTATTCAAAAATAGAACATAAATCAAGAAGATAGAATCACAGAATTAAAATTAGAAGATAGAATTAGAATCATAAATCAAGAAGCCTCCACAATTTTTCTCCGACTCGTAAAAACGTAACAAAAATGCATATGAAAAATTTTTGTATTTGTTTTTGTACCCCCCCCCCCCCCTCCCTGAATGAAAATCCTGAATACGGACTTGCTGTCTATATCTCTTTATATCCATCTACGTGTTAAATGGATTACCAGTCCTTACGCTTTGGAATAAGGGTGATCAGAAACCCCCATACGTTTGGTGCATTTCCTTTTCGACATTTTCCAACTAGACCCAGATCATACAAACAAAAATCTGAGACTTCTTTTTTGACTTGTCGGGCTTTCAGTTTTCTCAACAATTTTATCGCAAAAAAATTAGTCTCAGCTTTTCGAATTTGTATATTTTTTCAATTCAAATTTACAGCATGACAAAAAATATTGTCCTAATATCGTTGTCACAATATTTATCATTAAAAATGATAACATTATTATTGGGTTTTCAAATTATGGTACATCATATTGTTATCGTAACAATATATGCGTATAATCCTAATACTTGTTATTATTTTATCCTCCCTCCAAAAATCGTCCTTAAATTAAAGAATATCTGATGCACACATAGAGGTGAAAGGTCCCTAAACGTTAGACACAGTCCTTCAAATCCACCAACCTACAAACTCGCACTGTCAAATTGTTTCTTCTTGGCCTAAAGCATGTGCCTGACATTTCAAACTTCTTAGTTAATTGATAAAAACCGTATGCTAAGCTGCTCTCAAAGGGAGGATCAGCAGGCCATTGTAGACCAGGGAAATCAGTGTTTGACTGAACATACAATGTGTTGCTTGTCCTCCCTATGATAACGACTTAGCAAACAGTTTTTGCCGCTTATCTCAGAAAAGTATGGAGGAACTATTGCAGAAAAAAAGCAAATCAAAATTTTACCGATGATCATTCCTGCCTATGATCATTCTTGGTGGATTTGTTTATCACACAATCGCATATCCTGTTCATATCCGCCTTACAGATATATTTAGAAGAAATGGAACATAAAACATTTTACTCTCCAAAAGCAGTGAAGCAGCAGACTGAACCTAGAAAGGAAAATATTATTTATAAAAAAAAGAAAATTATAATAACAAACAAACAGGGTAAATGTCTGCGACACTTGTACAGGTTCTTTAAGTTACATCCCAGTCATTTCAGAACGTGTATGGCAGGTATGGCACCAAATAGCTTAAGAAGATGTAGCTCTCCTTTGAAAGCTACATCGACACTTTCACGCTTCCGAACGTTAAATTTTATGATGCACTTTCAATGACAATTCCCTGATAGAGCACCAAAATACCCCCCCCCCCCTCTTGTATCCTTCCCCTTGTATAAATAAAACAACTTAAATGAGTGATTGGGTACACCAAAAATTATATAGGAAACGTTTTTATACAAGACTTGATAGCGCAGTGTTAAGAATACTTGCCTGTGGCCGTGGTAACTTAGGTTTGACAAATTTTTGTCTTAGAGAAGACTAAAAACTTTTTAGTCTCAGAAAAGACTAAAAATTCGAAAATAATAAATACAAAAGAAATGGTAAACTTGTTTTCAAAATGAACTAAAAAGCAGAATTTTTTTTCGAGAATCTATGAATTAAAGTAAAAACGATGGGCGTAGGACGGATTTGGCCATATATAACTTGATTTTTTTTTTTAACTCGTTTTCCTCAACTCACCAACATTTTTCATTTATGTATTTATAATTTAGATTAGTTGAATACAAGGGGTGGATCTAGAGTGAAATCTTGGGGAGGTCCAATGTGCCAAATCTTGGAGGGGTGACAATGTGACAAAGGTGCCAATAATTGACCAAATTGACAAATTTAATCTAATAAAAGAGTGAAAAAAAGAAAAAAACATGGAAAGAGGGCACTATAAAAAATCTTGCCCCCTCCCCCTCCTGGATCCGCCAGTTGTTGAATATCTACGTTATGTAAAGCCCAATCTGTTTTGAGATTCTCGTTTTCCCTTATATTCATAGATTCTCAAGGACATATTTTTTCTGCTTTTAAGTCTATTTTTAAAACCATTTTTTAAATATATTACGTTTTTATGGCCTCTTCCATCCCATTCAGGATGACTTGTTTACGTTTCGTTTGACACAGCCTAAAAATTGTAAATACTATAAAATGTCAATGTCTTTTGTATTTTAGGAACACCCCCTGGCTTATTTGCTGGATTGGTTATCGTTTTTCTTCGAAGATTCATTTAATCACGATGAGAGTCTTGTTCGATATAAAGTGTTTCACAGTTCACTTCTGAACATGACTTATGATGCCCTGCTTAACATTGAGCCTGAGCTTGTATCCCCTGAATGGCTTCACAGCTTGTGCTCCATGCTGGTGAAAAAGTTTGTGTGCAATCCGCTTTTAATTGGTCACATTTTATTAAGAGCTTTTGAAGTCCTTGAAGAAGTGAATTTTTCAAGTTTTTCTGGAGGTATTTATTATTTTTCAAAATTAAAAATTTCATTCGAGACGAGTTTGAGGTAAAATACCAGATGCCGATCACTAAAAGTTAGTTTGACTTACAAGTAAGTGGTATATACTTGGACGCGGTATATAGTGGGCCAGGCCGCCTCTCTGCCTTCTAGCGTTCTGTAAGAAATCTGTGTAGGTCATCTAGCATAGTTCGTTCAATCTCCAACCATCCTGAGTAATTATTTTGATATTTAGTTTCTGAATAAACCTACCTCAGTGTTTGGGAAATACCCCCCCCCCCCAAAAAAAAAAAAAAAAATCACATTTCAATTTTCTGTGTTTATTCTTTTTGGTTCAGTAGAATAAGAGTTCAGTATATTTTTGTAAAAATATGAATATTTAAGAGAAATATAGTTACACAATATGCTTTACACGAACTTAATATACAAGCACAGCATACATATACATTTGTTTTACGTAGGCACTTGGGGTTTTTTTTAAACTTATCGCTATATATAAAGTGAGATGCGATAAACTATTAAAAATAACGAGGAAATATAGGTATTTGGGGGCATATGGCCTGTATGAACAAAGGAACCCTCCTCTCAAATGATGGTGCTTTTCCCTACTTTGACGATGAAGAGGAAGACAATGCAAAGTGCTTGGTCAATCCCTTGAGAAGGGGATTGGTTATCAAACTTCACTGAATAATCTTTGGCCCTTATCTCACAATCAGTTTCGTTGAAGGTCAGTTGTTGTTAGCTCAAGGCCTGAGAGGAGCTATTTTTAAATAAGCTATTACGGCAAAATCATCGTAGTATCAAGACGTTGGATACTAGCAGCGTCTCCCAAGGATTTTATAAATTTTCATGTTATGACCTAATCCTGCCACAATCTGGAGAACGAATTCTTCTTTTGCCTCTGTTTGGGTTGTTTGGTTCATTTTTCAATTACCACAAAACTTCCTCTCCCCCTCCTTCTCTCTTTCCGTCCATCCCTCTCTCTCTCTTCCCCCTCCTCTCTCTCACCCTTACTCCCCCCTCTTTTCTCTCTCTCCCTAACATCCTCTCTCTTTGTCTGTCCTTCTGTCTGTTTTTGGTATTTGTTTCCGGTTTTCGGATCGTCTGTCTAATATTGTTTATCGCGTCTTTCATACCTAAAAGTAGGTTTGAAGGTGGACGCTATTTATTGTTTAGTAGGCTATTTATTAGTAGGCTATTTAGTAGGCTATTAGTAGGCTATTTATGACGCTATTTATTGTTTAGTAAGTCTCGTATTAGAAGTTTCCATTTAGAATTCGCATTTCAGGGAATTTCAGCTTTTATAATCATTAAATTTAGTCTTTAGTTAAAGCTATCATTTATTTTGAGCTATATTTCTTTAAACTTTCATCATAGTTTATTAATTTAAGCTTTTATTCAAAACTGTCATTTAACTTCAATTAAGCATTTAATAATAGAATCTTGCATATCTTAAACTTTTATCATAGTTTATCAATTTAAGCTTTGCTTAAAGCTTGAGTTTAATTTAAGGTGTTTTGGTCATTTATTTGAAGCCTTCATCAGAGTTTAAGTTTTTATTTTATTTTTTAGGCTCTGATTATTCAAAAGTTCACCGCATTCTGAAAATAGTTTCTGAAAACGGAAATATTAGTTTCAACTTATCAGCGCTTGTTGAAACAAATTCTGAAGGCTACATCAAGGAGACAGCCCACCTTGTTGACTCTTTAATTGCCGTTAAACACTACGAAGGGGCAGTGGAGATAGCAAAAATCACTGGACAGTCTGCTGAACGAGTTTATTTCAGTCAGATATACGAAGGGTATTCTAATTTTTCTTGCGCTGCAGTTGAAAAGAGAATTGCTTATTGGAAGCGAAGTGAAAGCCAAATATATATGTGGAACCTTAATTTCAAGGCAGCTGCTGTTTTTTTTGCTGCTCAGACTCAAAATAAAGAAGCAGCAGAAGCGTTTTCTCTGCTTACAATTGGCCTCAGGTTCAAATATAAGACTGGAGTTGTTGGAGATTTAGAGAATGAACTTTGGAAGACTTGGCTTCATGCTCGAAAAGACGGAGATTCTATCAGCCTCAAAGAGGTGTACGGCCTGATTTTCAAAGAAGGGCCTCCAACCCGTAAAGAGTGTGAACTTTTGAGAAATGCAGCCCCTGTTGGCATGATGCCAGAAAATTGCGAGGATCATGTCCAAGAGTTAATTGATTCTTTACTGAATGAGGAAGTGTTGAGAGGCGCTTTGAAAGTGGAATGCAATTTCGCTATTCATAAAAACAAGGTTTTTAAGTCACTTATTCATTCATTTGTTAGTTTATTTGTTTTGTTTTAAAACAGTGCTGAGGCACGCCAAAAGCTTAATGTAAAAACAAAACACAAGAAACAGAAATAGTAACAAGAAATGTACTAAGCCTTTAAAAACAAATTAAAAAGACGCATGTATTAACGTAACTACTTTTGGATTTTTAGGAATAAAAAGACAATTTTACTCTTAAACAATTCCATGATAATATCATCAGGAACATTTCAAGCCAGCAAGTTCTTTAAATTACTTTAAATTAACGTATCTTTAAGTTCCTTAAATTAGTCTCTAACACAGTATAAATATATATACCACCAGTAGCGAAAAGTTTCTCCAAACATTCATAGCGCGCTGTTTGGGAAGTTCCCAGATCGGCAGAGCAATAGTTTCTCGTCGGGATGCGCTAAACATTTGTCATTGCGCATGCGCGAAGGCGGGGTCATGAAGAGTAGCTTAGCTTGTGTGGTTTTTGGTGTGTTTAAAAAATCTCCAATGGAGAGTAAAGGACTTTTCGCTACTGTTCGTATATATTTATACTTTGTCTCTTCAATTAACCTAAGTTAACTCGATTAACAAAGGAACGCTGACCTTGTTTTTGTTTTGTTTTTTTCATCGTCTTGGGTAGCCTATATAGGCTTAAGAATACATTTTTGAATAAAATCTAAAAGGGTATATTTGCCGTTCAGTAGTGTACCTAAACGGTTCGACACTATATTAGAAGCAATAGATTTTAAGTGTGTGTGAAAACATTCTTTCTTTGGTGGAATAGGTTAGTGCTATCATTGCCTTGAGAAAAAAAAAGATAGATTGTTTAAGAATCACTGCTGGTGAATTAGTCTCTTAACATGGAAAAATGGTGAAGCTAGATCTCAATTTAACTTCTTTTTTTTCAAAACTGTCTGCCTAACTATCAGTTTTTTGATAGATTACTGCTGTAATATCTAATTTTGGATAATCTGTAAATTAATTTCCTTGAATCTGCCTGTTATTTTCTTAACTTCCTGTTCATATTCTATGCACATGTTAAACTGCCTAGTTTTCTGTTCATCTTCAATTATCCTGTTCATATGTGTTTACATTAAAGGGTTTTTCATTATTTTTCTGTCGAACAAGAAGAAACAGTGATGCCTTTTGTATTTTATCAAAAAGCTAAAAATTATTTTTATGTATCCATCTTAACACTACTGAGCCTCCCCCCCCCCCCCTAAGGTGATGTTTATGTAGCATCAACGGCTCCTCTTCGTAAAGAGCGATTCATAATGGCTCTGTTTAAGAACGGAGACTACTTGTTGACAATTATTCTAAACCTTTCCCAAACCGAATTGATCATTTGAAAAATAAGCTTAATATTCTTGTGAATTGAATTTATCTTGTGAATATATTCTTGTGAATTGAATTTCTTGTGAATTGAATATTCTTGTGAATTGAATTGGGGGAAGGAAATAAAGAGTAACGTAAACAAATTGCATTTGCAGAAGGCTGAATCTGGTTCTCCAAAAAGAGTATTTTTGTTGTGGTAGTCTTCGACCTAGTAAAGAGTAAACCAAGGTTCATTAGTAGTCGAAATTTATAAAATGAGTTTTTGTTAGTTGAGTTTTGTTCTGTTAGTTGAGTTTTGTTAGTTGTTAGCTCAACTATAAAATGAGTTTGATAGTTGAGGAGTCTATCTAGTGATAAGTACTTTTCATGTAACCCTATTTTGGATAGAATAGTATTCATTCAGGTTTGACTGAGCTATAATTTGTAATCATGAGAAGGAATGGCTGAGAATTTTCAAAAGTCAAAACTAAAAGCAATAGAATTTTTCTATAGAACAGTAGAATCTTTCTTTTTTTTCACAATTTAAGTTATTTAAAATTGTTGTTCCCTTTTTTTCTTCGTAGATCCTCTGTCCAAAGACTCTTTGGTGCGAAACGTAAGATCTCGTCAAAAAAATCCTCTGACCTTTCGTAAGTAGAACGGATCTTAACCGCACATAGCAACGGATCTTGGTGTAGATTAGACCGCTGGCACTTCTTAGTCGAGGAACTAGCTGGCTTCAAAACTTTGGAGATATACACTGAATTTGTTATGGTTTTGGACCTATGTATTGCATTATTAGCATCAAATCTTCAATCAACAGCTCGGAAACCCTTAAACACCAAATACAGTAGAAATAGAAATAGAACTGAGTCAGTGCAATCTTTGCTTGTGCAAAAAATAAAAATATAAACATATAAACATAAAAACATAATAAACATATAAACATATAACAATATAAACATATATAAATATATATATATAAATATATACATATAAATTATATATATATATATATATATATATATATATATATATATATTTATATATATATATATATATATATATATATATATATATATATATATATATATATATATATATATATATATATATATATATATATATATATATATATATATATATATATATATATATATATATATATATATATAAATATATATATATATATTTATATATATATATATATATATATATATATATAATATATATATATATATATATATATATATATATATATTTATATATATATATATATATATATATATATATATATATATATATATATATATATATATATATATATATATATATATATATATATATATATATATATATATATATATATATATATATATATTATATTTATATATATTATATATATTTATATATATATAATATATATATATATTATATATAAATATAACAATATAACAATATAAACAATATAAACATATACAATATAAACATATATAAACATATGAAAATATAAACATATAAACATAATAAAAATATAAACATAAAAAATAAACAGTAAAAATATAATAACGAGCATTAATTAAGACCGGGAAAAAATACAAAAGAAAATATATACTAATAAAAGACTGGGTATTCCGTTGATAAAGGCTTTTGGACTTTAAGCCTAAACATTTAGGCTCTTTATTAGTACAAGGCCGTACCCAGGGGGAGGGGGTTTCGAATTTCCCCCCTCCCCCCTGAAATGTTTGTCTGACTCGTAAAAACATAACAAAAACGGATATACACAAATTTTGTATGCGTTTTTTTGATTTTTTTTTTGCGTAACGTATATTTTCTTTCGGTATTATATATTTTCTTTTCTTTTTAACCATAAATGGAAAAGCAGCATCGTCTAAGAATTATTAATCTACACTTAGTGTATTTTGAGTTAGAAGAGACAGGCAGTAATCTCAATGGCTTTTAACTACTGAGGTTTAATCTTTTAGACCGGTCTCTAAATAATCATTAAACGGTCATAAGTCGGAAAAGGTACAATATTTATGCATATGCAAAGTCGGAGGTGAAGAGCGCAAATTTATATAAGGCAACGATCCAAGTGCCCGAATTCGAACCCTTTATGCATAAAAATTAAGTTTTTCGTATGACTGTGGTATAACGTGTCCATCATTTTTGAAAAAATGAACTGAATACAAATGACACACAAAACTTAACGGATTTAACTTGGACAAGAATTAAGACTTTGAGACTTAAATTAAATTTTAGACAATATTCAAGACTTCGGACAAGATTAGACAAGACCTAACCTAAGGTAATAAGCTCTCAAGTAAAATGGATGAATAGTAGGAGTAAATATGTAGTATAATTTTTTTCCCAATCTGAAAAGTTCATAGCTCAATAAAAAAAAGCTATTGAGTTATAGCCAAAATCGTGTTTTGCTCAACTTGGGAGCTGAACTTGCGAATACATTGCGGCATATGGATCCAAATATGAAAAAAACTTATTCGATAAGATGGCGATGAAATCGAAGAATATGCGACGATTCGATAAGATGGCGGTGAAATCGAAGAATATGCGACGATTCGATAAGAAGGCGATGAAGTCGAAGAATAAGTGACGATTCGATAAGATGGCGATGAAATCGAAGAATATGCGATGATCCGATAAGATGGCGATGAAATCGAAGAATTTGTGACGATTCGATAAGATGGCGGTGAAATCGAAGAATATGCGACGATTCGATAAGATGGCGATGAAATCGAAGAATATGCAACGATTCGATAAGATGGCGATGAAATCGAAGAATATGTGACGATTCGATAATATGGCGGTGAAATCGAAGAATATGCGACGATTCGATAAGATGGCGATGAAATCAAAGAATATGCAACGATTCGATAAGATCGAAATCTGCAGAACCATGATAATTAAGAAAAAAAGGAAGAAATGATAGAAACATTGAATTGCTGGTGAATATTTTTAGAATTACGTATGTTTATCTATATTCAGCTTAGGTGGCTCCAGGTTGCTCTGAAAGCACATAAAAATTATATCCCTGGATTTACCTGTACATGGGAGGGGTAATAATCCCCCAGAGATCTTTCTGGGGAGAATACCTTTTTTTTGTTTTGAACCAGAAAGGGAGGTATCTTTCCCTTTTAGAGGTATCTTTAGTATATTTTTGTATCTTTAGTGTATTATTTCTTTCAGAATTTAGAAATGATCGTGACAGCGATTTCTGTCCTCGACAAATCAGTTGAGATTGAAGAGGCCGTGACCACTTTGTCTCAAGAGCTAAGTGTTTCGAATAGTAGCGACATAAAAAATGAAGAACGATTGCTTGCAAATGACCTTGAACTTATTATCTCAAAAGAAGCAACCCCAATGACGAAAAAATATATTGCTTTCTTTCATCAAATAGAAGAAGCTCTAGATTCTGGTCAAGTTTTGATGTCAAGGATACGAGAGCTTTTTTGTTTGACTCACATTCTTGGTAAAACTTATATGGTAAGCTTTCTTTAATTGTTAGTATTAGTAAAGCTATTGTCTTGGAGGAAGGAGGCTGAAAATAATAGCTCTTATGTTTGATTCAAATTCTGGGCAAGACCTGTTGGGTAAGCTTTTGTTTTTAACAGTATTGTCAAAATGTTGTCCCGGAAAAAGAGGCTTGAAAATAAGAGCTGTTTTGTTTAACTCAAATTCTGGGTAAAACCCAAATGGTTAGCTTTGGTTTTATTTGTGTTAGTAAGGAGTGTCTCTTGGAAGAAGGAGGGGTAAGAACAAGAGCTGCTTTGTTTGACTTAATTTGTGGGTAAGACGGGGATCATAAACTTTCGTTAATTAATAGCGTGATTAAAGACGTTGTCTCTGATCACACTGTTTTGTGATTTGTGAAGGATGCTTGCGAATAAGAACTATTATGTTTGACTCAAATTCAGGGTAAAGTTTTTTCAACAGTATATTTACATTTAATATTGTATTTTTTATGCATAATTATAATATCATTTCGCATAATTGTTAAATTTACGTATATATTAAAGCCATACTGGCCAGCCATAAAAAAAAAACAAAGAAAAAAGAATTTGGTGTTGAATTGGTCTACCACCAGTAGAAGGAAATGAAAAGATGAACTAAACGACGGATATTTCGCCTTTATAAAACCAGGCGTCTTCAGTGCTAAATATAGAAGAAACGTGGTAAAAGAGTAAAGATAAAACTTTAAAATTATCGATAAAATATAAAATTAAACTATAAACAATATTCGTTAAAAAAAAAAACTTTAGGCTTTAAAAGCTCAAAATGATTGAAAAATATTGCTAGTCCATTTGACTTCTGAATAACTCGTAATATTCATCAAGGAAGCCTTTGGGTAACCGTATCCAGGATTTTTTTTTCCGGGGGGGGGGTGGGTGTTTACAAAAGGATTTTCTTTTCAGGGGGTTTACAAAAAAAGACTTGTTTATGTTCATTTTTGATACCTTTTTACGAGTCGGACAAAAATTTCGGGGAGGGTTTAAACCCCCTACCTTACCCCTCCCCCTGGATACGGCCTTGGTAGGTACTGTTATCCCCCATCCCTAATTTTTGGTGGATTGGCGCCACATGTCAAGGGGTATTCTAACCGTGCAAGTATTCTATAAATAATGTTTTTGTGCTATTTGTTTTAATAAATATGTACATCTGCAGGCTGATCATTATCTTGTCTTTAGTATCCTTTTTTTAAACTAAATGAAAATTATGAGCTACTTCTGATTCTGTCTTGACTTTATAACTTTATTAGCCAAAAACACTATCCATAAATGTGTACAAAGGAGACAGAGAGTCAACTCGTTACGTCTCCTTTAATAATAAAGAAAATGAACAAGTAAATTAAATTTCAATAACTCTCATGGAGCACAAAGGAAAAGAAAGAAAGAGAATAAAAAACGAAGAAAAAAAAGCAAAAAAATAAAGCATTGACTCGTGGAGATAAGGAAGGGATTTACAAAACCAATTGTAATTAAATCAATAATTCATTCAATCCCCGCTACTTGAGGCGGCAAGGACTATCTCTTTCAATTTCTTTTTATATATATAGAGTAATGGTGATTCACTTGCTATATCAAGTAGCTTCTATTTGTTGGCAATCTGGGGAAGTTGATAGACGAAGACTGAAGGTAATTATATGCAAATCTGGGTTTTTCTAAAAGCTTTACGCATGCTGAAAATATTTTTGGAATGACATGGTGAAATAGTGCTTAAGTGATACGCAGTTTTGTTTCACCCTTATTATAACCATATAGCCAGTTATTGTCGGATAAAAAAAAATCGAAATTGTAAACGACTTCACCTGCTAAACGTTCACCTGCTGAACATACGTTTCGTGATTGGCCAACCAGAGTGAAGATTTAAGTCGTAATTTTTGATTTTAGAAAAATGGGAGCATGGAGCAGCAGTTATATCTGCTGCTCTTTTTTGGTAGAATCTGCCAAAAAGTGCGACCACATAGCGTTACTAGACTACAGTGGGGAGCAATTAAGTGTTGATTTAGGCTTTTTAATGAATTTCTTGGCATTTCAATTTTCCACTCCTGTAGTAGAAATGTAACGTTAAAATCAAAGAAGAAACCCATCATTCAGAAATTCTACCTTTTTGAGTTTATCAACATGTGCCATTATCAGATGACTCAGGCATCTCACCTTGGACGAAAAACTGGTCCTTTGTATCTTGTATTTATCTTGTGTTCTTTTTATGTTGTTTTTTATGTTTTTATGTTCTTTTTTTCTGTAAATTAATTTTATTTTTATGCTAATGCTCTGTTATGTTGGATTGTCTGATAAATTATTGTGCGAATAGATATCAGATAAATTTGAATAAGCATTATTGTATGTAATCAAGTAAAGAGCCACCAGGCATCTGAAAAGAATAGCGGCAACAATGTTTTAATAGAGGAGCAGACCGTTCTCAATTTCCAAGTTAACTTAAATAATAATGATATCATTTAATTTATTATTTTAGTTTATTAGTAGTGGGTATTTTATCACCAATAACTAACTTATTATTATTAACTTATTATTACTAGCTAAGTCAGTTTATATGATTGTATTCAAATATAAATGTGTAAATGCGGCTGATAACTCCCAACAAATTTAGGGGAGGAGGGTGGACGGCATTTTCAAAATCTAAAGGGATTTTTTTCCGATTTTTTAATGCTAACATCAAAATGAACCCCTCCCCTCCGACAACTGACGTGCCTGCTCTTTTCACGTTTTCTTCCTTGCCTTCGCAAAATGTTCCCTAAGGTCTCTCTTCGGTTGATTGGAGCATTTGAAGTAGTTGACTTGGCATTAGCTTCGAGAGAGCCGACACCATCCTCCTCCAGAACAGTCGGTCTTCAGCAACCACTGGTGCGTCTTCAAATCTTATTCCTGCCTTGCTTTGGAACTGATGTAGACTATCGGGACGATCTCATTCTTGGAGGACCACAGTGGTTGTCTCCACCAATCGGCAACGGGGCAAAAATCATAGATGATTGCGATACGAAATTTCTTTTTGTATTTGGAGGAGATAGCCGTACCGTCTCAGCGTACGCTGCGCTCCTTGCAGGGGAAATATATTCTGCTTCGTACGGGTCAGAATGTTAGCGTTGCTGATAAAAGTCCTTTGGTTTGAGTCAAATCCAGCTTCTTCAAAGTCGTGGCGGTTCTTGGCCAAGTTTTTGAGCCGTATAGGTAGACTGAGCCTTTAGATTCATTAAGTACCTTTGTGTATGTGAGGCAAATGAGGACAGGGTTGTTGCAAATTTTATTGAGTCTCCTTAGGACTGAAGATGCCTTCACAATTCATGTATTGACTTCGCTGTCAACTGAATCATCCTGACATAATGTAGCCGCAGTATGTGAAGTCTTTCACAACCGCTATTTGGTTATGACAACTTCGACTTCAGGAGGGGATGGTTGAGATGGTTGTGGATTGTATGCACAATTTTTGTTTTGCTCCAGCTGATGTTGCACCTAACTTTGCTAGCCTCTTCTCTCATGACTGTCAGCGCTGCAACAAGTTCTTCAAGGGTGTCTATCAGTAGCGCCAAATCGTCAGCAAAGTCAGCGTTACTCACAAGTCTGTCACCGAATTTCAGATCGAAGTTCAGTCGGGTAATCGTCTTCGTCATCACACAGTTAATGGCACAATTAAATAGTTTCCGGAGCTGTGGCGCGTGCCTGCCGAACTCCTGTACAAATTTTGAACGGTTGGATGCACTTCTTGTTTTTCTTGTTGACTTGTTGTTGCTCTGTTCATAGTTCTCAGAGAGAGAGAGAGAGTGAGCAGTAATTCTAGGACAAAAAAGGTTATTCTGAGTATGAGCCACAGTGAATTCCTATCTACGGAGTCAAAAGCGGCTTCGAAGTAGACAAAAACTAAACTTCCATGTCTTGTCTATCCCTTGCCTATTTTATTGAACTATTTTATAAAATTGCTTAGAACTGCAAAATTGATTAATTCATAAGCAGACTGGTCATGTGGAATGTATTACTCATGAATCAACTTTGCTTTTGATGGCCGTGAAGTACATCATCGGTGTCGCAAGCTTGAAATGGTGCTAAAAATTTGTAAGCAATTTTTAGTACTTTTTAATCAAGAAGATTTTAAAGAGATTAGACTCAGATACTTGCAAAGTTGGGACTTATTTAGTGACATATAGATACAGCAGTAGAACATCAAAACTAGCGATGTACCCTAGGAATGTTCCTATTCTTGTACCCTGAACATCAAAGTTCGCAAAATACATTTGTTTCAGTAACATGTCTAGTATATTCAAATCATTTGCATAATCTAAGTCTAGGAGAATTTCACCTTCCCATTTGGTACCATGTACCATTTGGCACATGGGTACCATTTGGTACCCATTTTGGTACCAGTTGTGCTGAAAAGGTTTAATCCGGGGGGCAATGATGATGATAATGAGACATTTTGACATAACACTTTTAATAATTATTAGTAGAGAGTGCGTATTAACTGGTGCGGTAAATAAAGTGTGATTAACAGTAATAGTGAATTTGTCATCCCTGATGATGTTCAGAGATTAAGAATTGCCCGTCGGCAATTCTTATTCAAAGAAATTCTAAGGAAATTCAGTTAATGAATTTGTTACAATGAATTCCTTTGAAAAATTTAATTTTAATTTGTAAATTATTTATTTTTTCATTTTATTTTTAAAATTTCTTTAAAAATTTCTAACTTATCCTGTCTTTTCTTCTTTTTTCAAGGATTTAATTGAAAACTATGAGCCACTCTTGATCTTGAAGGAGATTTTATGCAAATCTGGCTTTTCATTGATGGATCGCCTGAAGCTTGCCACATGTTGGATTCATGCCACCAAACTTGACAATGATATTGTGGTCAAAACAGTAGTTGAAGACTTGAAAGAAGCCATCGTAAGGCTTTACGATTCTGGTTAGTGATTTTTTGTCGAGCTTCCAACGAAAATCCATGCTGTCTGCCTATTATAAACTAACTAGCCAAAAAACTCCGCTTCACGGGGTTTTGCCAAGCTCTATCTCAGAAACCATAATCGATGATGATAATTATTCAGATTAACTTCACGAAATATGCCCTTGACTATATTTAGTAACATTTATTTTAAAAATAGTTTTGAAGTTACTTTTCGTTGTTCAAGCTACTATGAAAATGTGATTTGGAACGAAAATTAGAATTTAGTAACTTTTTGTTCAACCTTTAATGTGCCCTTAGTTAAAATCTTGAATCTTTAAAAAAATTATATTTTATTTAGTCCAAATCCTGGTTAGTGATTTTTTGTCGAGCTTCCAACGAAAATCCATGCTGTCTGCCTATTATAAACTAACTAGCCAAAAAACGCCGCTTCACGGGGTTTTGCCAAGCTCTATCTCAGAAACCATAATCGATGATGATAATTATTCAGATTAACTTCACGAAATATGCCCTTGACTATGTTTAGTAACATTTATTTTAAAAATAGTTTTGAAGTTACTTTTCGTTGTTCAAGCTACTATGAAAATGTGATTTGGAACGAAAATTAGAATTTAGTAACTTTTTGTTCAACCTTTAATGTGCCCTTAGTTAAAATCTTGAATCTTTAAAAAAATTATATTTTATTTAGTCCAAATCCGCCTATTTAATTAGTCAAAATTAGTTGTTAAGTTATTTTAAATCAGCCTAAAATCGTCAAAATCTATTTTAAGTCACAAAACTCTGAGCTTAAGTGTCTGTTTTTAGAATTTCTGCGATCTAAATTATGTTCAAACAATTATAATTCCCCAGTTATTGTATTATAGTATTATATTTATATTATATATTGTCATATCTAATTACTAAATTATATCATAAATTATCACTTATATTTTAAGTATGGTATTTTGGTCTTACGGTGGATCAGTCCAATACGCTAGAAATTATCCAGAAGAGAGTCCTGAGAATTATTTACGGTCGAAGCAAAGTCCCTTACTTTCTTCTCCTCAAGGAATTCCACCTCCCAATTTTGGCGGCCTGACGTGTTACTCTTTGTAGTAATTTTGGGAATAATCTGCGTCTTAACCCACGTTTTCGATATCTACTCCCAGCCCCTTAATGTCCACCAAAGCCCCGTTTACCTCCATCAAAAGAACGAAAAATTCCGTTTCTAAATCCTATCAATGCAAAAACTGAGTGTTACAGAAAGATCTTTGTGTCGGCGTTTGTTGAAATCCTAAATAAATGAAAATTTTGTTTGTTGGCGTTTTTAAATGACAAGCCAGTCGGGACGATCGTTGTATGTTTTTATAATGTATCTGGCGAAGAGCGACAATGTTTTATAATATTATATGTTGATGTACCTGACAATAAACATGATGTACCGACGTGATATACCGATAATTTTTATGACGTACCGAAAATGTTATATATATTTTTTTTTTTTTATAATGTACCTGACAGAAAACTACAAAGTCGGCAGTTTGGTATTATGGGCGCTAGTTAGTTAATAAAGTATCATTAATTCATTCACACTTAGCTAAAATCTTGTTTCACTCAAAATTTAAAATGAATTAAAAGTAGTCAGAATCCGCCCATTGAATTAGCCACCTTGCTGTTAAGTTAGTCTAAGTTAGTCTAAATCATCCAAATCTGATCTAAGTCTCCAAACTCTAGGCTTAAATGTCTGTGTCTAGAATATCCGCGATCTTAATTATGTTCAAATTATTGTATTACATTTCAAATTGTTATACCAAATTACTATAGTATATTATGTTATGTTATATTATATTTATATTATATAACATTATATTTAGTTATTATATTGTATTCTAGATTATTACTTGTATTTCAAAGGTTCGGAATCAGCTTTGTGAAATCAGCTAGTATTTACGAATAAAAAAAATCCTTCCCTCTACTCCCTCTATCATGGAATTAGTGGATAAAACACTCTCCTCAATGAGTTTTTAATTTGTTGTTTCTATTCTAAGACTGGTCAATGGAAGAAGATATGAAGAGGTTGAGCTTTTCTTTACTTCAATCTATGTGCAGCCATTGGACTTCACTTTGTAATCCACCATCTTCCCTTGGAGAGGATCTACTCGCAGAAGGTATAAAAAGTGATAGTGAAAAGGAAACTAAGGATGATAAAGGTAATTGATTAGATATGCCCTTCCAGTTACTACCTTATTCCCTTACTTACTTCAAGCGAAAATTACAGTAAAACTAAAAAATAAGCCGTTTGGTACCATAAAGGTACTATTTAGTGCTTTAAAAGTACAATAAAGGTACTTTATAGTGGTACATAAAGGTACTTTATAGTGCTGTATAAAGGTAAATTATGGAACTATAAAGGTAAATATGTACCAAAATACTGATCTGTTTATGTTGATGCTTGAATTATGCAGGTTTGTCTTAGTTTAGGAGGGGGGGGGGGCAAACTGTTGTCTGGGAGGGGCAGTTGCCCCTCCCCCAGTTGTAAAATAGATAAGATATATTTTTAAAATATAAACATAACATAAATCAGTAATGATAAGCTCATATATACAAACAAAACAATTAACTTCAATACCGTCTCCTCCGCGGCCAGGAAAAAAGAAGGGAAAAGAAATTCCAACCAACAAACAAAAATGCAAAATCCATTTGCCCACCTCAAAAATCCCCAAAGACACATCCTAGGTAGAATAAAGGTAAAAAGATAGGTAAAGGATATGGCACTGGACCCCTAAAGTCGAAACCGGTGGTGAGGATCTCCGTTTCAAGGCCCTTCAGCCAGGAAGTGCAATGGGGGGTTGGGGGCCAGCCATCCTGTTCTTTCGCACACCCTTCCTGTTTACCTTCCCCAGATTTACCCAGGTACCAGATACCCATTTAGAGCTGGGTCGACTCTGACTAAGCTAACAGAGTCAGGCCTCTGACCCCTGTCCCAAACACAATATCCCATTAATTCACTACCTCAAATAAACATCAACTCCAGGGGACAATAAGAATTAGCTAGAAACTCCCTAGCCCTCTTTTTGAGGATACCAAAGGTATGGCTATCTTGTGCAGATTCTGACTAAGCTTACAGAATCAGGCCTCTGACCCCCGTCCCAAACACAATATCACATTATTTCACTACCTCAAATAAGCATCAAATCCAATACTTATACATCAACTCCAGAGGACAATAAAAATTAGCTAGAAACCCCTAGCCCTCTTTTTTAGGATACCAAACGTACGGCAGCCTTGTGCAGATTCTGGGAACCTGTTCCGTTCGTTTTACAAGCTATCAAAGGGTAATCTTTATGTCTTTCTTTTTAGCCGCTGTTTTTGCAATTTTGCTTGTTTGTCTTTATAGTATTTTTTTTTCATTTTTGGGTTTCATTTCTTTTCTTTTTCTTTTTTTGTTACTCTGCTATTTTTACAATTTTGTATAGTCAGTATTTAGTTTGGTATTTTTTTTTTTATAAATAATAACGAATAAATTATTTTGTTTTTATCTGACAAGTATTAGTGAACTCAAACGTATGGAGTTAACAAATAATTGAAAATGCATGGGTGGATGACACGTTCTATGAAAATTAGTCCATTTAATACGTCTTATACGTTTTACTATTTTTTATCAAATAGTTTGTTAAAAGGGTTGTTGCTTAGCACATTGGGGTTGTGGGCTCGAGTCCTACTGAAAAAATATTTTCATTGTAAATTTGTATTATTGTTACGAAGACAACAAGTGTCAGTATCAATATTATATATTCTGAATTATATATATATATATATATATATATATATATATATATATATATATATATATATATATATATATATATATATATATATATATATATATATATATATATATATATATACTATAATGTAAGGAATATGTTACAGCTGGCCCTAATATAAAACCACCATTTTCTAAAAAATAATATATTATGCATTCCTTCGACTTTAATTATGTGAAGTTCGTTATTATTTATTATTTTATTGAGAAACCCGTCAAAACAAAATAAGACAACATATCTTAAGATAGAACATATTTTGATATGTTCGTTATGTATATGAACATAACTTGTCTTAAAATAGACAGAAGAAACACTCAGGTTACATATAATGAAATTAGTAAAGAGAACGAAAAAACAACACCCTCTTATCCCCTCTCCCCCCTTAAAAAAGTTCTACCTAAAAGTTTTAAATCGATTCCCTAGCCATGAGGCGAAATAGGGTATACTCCAATCAGGAACCAAGTGGCCATGATTATAAAATTAAAAAACTAATTTAATTAACTAAATTAAAATTAAAATAGTGGTGCTAATCTCTGTTTCATGGCCCTTCAGCCAGGAATGGCAATAGGGGGCTGGGGCCAGTCGTCATTTGCTTTTGCGCACCCTTCCTGCAAATTATAATAGTATAATAATTTAATTTTAGTATGCATGTTATAAGTGGTTTTGTGTAGATTTTTGGCTATCTTGTTATACTTTGTACTATCTTTGGGATTCACTTATCCGCGCTTTCCACGGTACTAAATTCCGTGAATAATCAACGGTCTGTTGTGCTTGTAAAACGTGTTGTCTTGTCTTCTCACTACCTAATTTACTTCACAGTGTATCTATCCAACCTAGTCTAGCAAACAAGTCAAGAGGTAAGAAACAAGGATTAGCAAATCTATTCAAATACTTTTAGGCTCTAATCAAGACTGTATCTAGGGGGTGAACCCCCCCCCCCTCCGGAATTTTGTCCCATTTGTAAAAACGTAACATAAATGCATATAAACAAATTGTTGATGTGTTTTTTTAAAGGTTGTTTTGTAACCCCTTCCCCTGAACAAAAATCCTGGCTACGGCCTTGGCTCTGACCCAGTTGATGGCAATGAGAAAAGGTTATTCGATAGTTTAACATTTAAGAATTTCGCGCCACCAATCCACTGTGCTACCGCAAGGAGTTTAGCTATGCAAATGGGGTTTTTACTAATGTAAGAAAGGGCTGCAAATTGTGTTTTGCCCATTCTTAAACATATAGTATTTGTTATTTTGAAATATATATAATTTTAAGGGAGGATTTTTGCGGGCGTGGGGGACTTTTCTGTGGGTAGTAAAGTTTTCTTGGGAAATTTTAAACGGGGGGAGGGAACGGGGTTTCCTTAAATGATTTGAAAAATATCAGAAATTAAATATAAAAAACAAGTTTTTAACCGAAAGTAAGGAGCAATGTTAAAACTTAAAACCAACAGAAGTTATTCCGTATATGACGGCGCTTCCCTTTTCTCAGTCCTCGCTCTTTACCCTTAGATTTGTCTTTTTGTCACAATTCTTTGAGACAGCCTGCTCAAACACAAGGGCCGTTAAATTTGAATGAGAAGTATTTTTAAAGAACTTTAAGACTTTAGCGCAAAGAGCGTGGGTTGAGGAAGGGGTAGCCTCCCCCTCATATACGAAATGATTTCTGTTTGTTTTAAGTTTTAATGATGCTCCTTACTTTTAGTTGAAAAAAATAATTTATTTTTTTATTTAGTAGCAAGAAAGGTCAAATTAAATGCTTGTAATGCCGGAACGATTTTTGGTGAAGTCGTTAGAGAGTAGAATAATTCCATTCTTACCACAATTCCTGTTATATTATGTATACCACAATGAAGGAAAAGAATTTGTGGTGAAATGCAAATAAAAAATGGTAATGCGTCGCAAGGGCTGGTATCAATCTCAAACAATAAGTGTGGGGAACTTTTAGGGAATTATGTATTATACAGTCAAGGAAGGGTAGGGGCTTAAAAAAATCAGATAGTCTAAAAGCCCTAGAATACACAAATGTGCTATGAATCGCAACGGTTGGGTAAATTTACTTAAGTGTTTGGAGCGGGCAAAACTGGTTATTCATATCTCCTCTTTTATTTTGCTGACTGCCACAGTTCCTGTCAGATACATCATGACTGTTTTCCTAATGATTCTTTTATATTATCTGGCATTTATTCAAGTAATAAATGTATTGATCATGCAAACGCATCATGCAATTGAAACATGCATAAATTGAGAACAGCTGTAAGATCATGAAAAAAAAGACTAAAAACTTTAGAAAAGAGAAAAGACCGAAAAATTGGCCAAAAAAGACAGAATAGATAAGAATAAAAAAAAACGTCATATGGTTTTTCACTTTTCAGTTTGCTTGTAAAGATTCAAGTCAGTTCATAAGCTTTTCAGTAGTCATAGATTATGGTGTAGATATAGCAGACCTATATAGCAGTATAATATATCCATATAGTAGATAGATTATATATTATATATTATGGATTTTCAGTTTGCTCGCATAGATTCAAATCAGTTCATAGACCTTTCAGTAGTTATGGTGCCATAGGTTATGGTATAGATGTAGTGGATCTACATAATAGTATAATCTATCTCTATACTAGATAGATTATAGATTATGAATTATGAATTTTCAATTTACTTTTAAAGATTCAAATCAGTTAATAAGCCTTTCAGTAGTTATTGTTCCATAGTCTATGGTATAGATATAAAAGATCTGTATAGTGTTATATATAATCTATCTATATAATAGATAGATAATAGATTATGGAGTATGAATTTTCAGTTTGCCTGTCAGTTTGCAGACAGATTCAGTCCATAGGCCTTTGGCCCTTTAGTAATTATGCTGTCACAGATTATGGTGACAAAACCATTGATAAAGATTGTAAACCCGAACACTCATTCAATTTTTGAAAAACCAAAAGAAATCTCTTTTTTTTTGTATTTTTCAGAATTGGCAACGTCTATTGAATATTGCATATTGATCCAATACTCCAGTTATATTCTTGTTATGGGTTTTATCCCCATTATCTTCTTACTGTATTGAGGATTTCACGAATTGTGTCAATAATATAGAATGTACACTCAGCTTAAACATGTTTTGTACATATTTCATTACATCCCTGACAGATTCATTTTTCAAACCCAATGCTTTATCAGGGCCTTATCCAGGATTTTGTTCGGGGAGGGGGGGCTTAATTTTTTTCAGTTTTTTTTTACTAACACAAAACTTTACAAATCACATCAAAAATTTGTTTAGTTGCATTTTTTTACGAGTCAGGCAAACATTTTGAGGTGGGGCTCCAACCCCCTCCCCCCTTTGATACAGCATTATGCTCCATTTATAATGTTTTCCTTGAACATATGCTACTGTTTGTTAGTGACAATAGTTATAATTTTTCTATTAAGAAGAACCAAAAGAAATGTAATTTTTTGTATTTTTCAGAATTGGCGATGTCTATTGAATATTGTATATTATCTCATACTGCTTTTTCTCAGTCTTGTGACATTCAAGGTATAGGGAGAGTCCTTCGCCGTGCTAAAGTTCTGACCAACACTCTTACTCGCCTCGCAAAGTGGTCGTTAATGGTGAGTTTGTTTTGTTGTTTGTTTTTTTTTTCGATTGTATATCCAGTATGTGAAATCATCATTTGAAATTCAGAATTATGCTTTTATTTCCTCTTGAAGTTATCATTTTAAACTACCAAATATTTTGCCATTGCTCTGAGAACGATTTTTTTTTTTTTTTTTTTTTTTTTCGTTTTGTTTTATAGTGCGCTCTGGCTGCTGCTGAAATATATTGGACCGGCGGACATAATATAAGATGATATTTATTTCCAAAAGTATATCACAAGCTCTAATATAGCTGAGTTTCTTTCTATGTCAAGTAACAAAAATATACACCTTGGAGAGTATTTAGAAACAAACTGTCACAAAAAAAGATAATCAATACCAAAACTAAAAGAATTTATTAAAATATAAACTACACAAAGATTGTGTCCAGAAATTAATAAAAAAGACTTTACGCAGTAAATGGTAAAAAGAAAAGGAGCTAGGGGGAAAAGATTTACATATCTAACATTTCTATTATATATATGGGGGGGGGGGTTCTCTTCTATATCTTTTGTTAGAAAATGTTTCGTTAGAATGTGGTATTTGTATGATAAATGCCCTACCGCTCAAGTTGTTCATTCATTGACGCATTATATATTTGCACATTAGGGGGGGGGGGGGTAAAGTACTTGGACAGTGTGAAGTTAGAAAACAATTCTTACTATATTATATGCAGAATAATTGTACCTAACACATTAGGCATGCACACCCGCTATACTTTACCCCCACTCCTTTAATGTGCAAATATATAGCCTAAATTTGTTTCTAAAGTGTTATATTTTGATTTTACTTTTATATATTTCATTAGGATGAGGTAGGGCGTATATCATACAAGTACCGAAAATTTTAGTCGTGGAAAAAGTACATGAATCGAAATGATTTCAATTTTATATAGAATTTTTTTGTTAATAGGATTTGAACCCATATTATTCCGCTCTACTGTCAAGCTGTGGTGGCCCGGCTACAAAGTATCTATTTGTCGCTAAGAATATCTCGTGGATTATGTGAGCGCATTTATTTATCTTTTAAACTGTGCATTTAGTTATTGTATTAACAAGTGAATTATTTTCAGTTTTTAAATTAGTCCATTATTATTCAAATAATAAATAATAATTTATTTAAATATAAATAATAAATTATTTAAATAATAAATTATCTATTATTTAATTAGAGCAGTCTTCCATGGTGCATTTGTTTATATTATCTTGTGCATTTACGTCTATTTAATTGTTGAAATTCCTTAAAGTTCAGCCATGTGTAGTTATCCTTTTCTTAAAATCATTAAACATTTTGTAATTAAAAAATTTGGGCTTGGCACAGTGAATATAAAACAAATATTGATTTAAATGCTAGTAAAATAAATCTATATTTCTAATCGAGTAAACTTAATTCCTTAAAATGGGTCAGGGGTTCCATCATATTTTTTTCAAAACTGCACCCCTTTCATTTAAATAAAATGTCTGTCTTAATGAATGTTTGTTTCGATCTTGACAATTGTGTTTCCTGACGTAAAGATTTTCTCTCCCTTTCGGTTTAGTTTTCTTTTATTGTAACTTCTTTTAACTTTCTTTGTTTATTTTAATTTTTCTACTGTCTTGTTTTACGTTTCCTTTTTACGATTCCATTTCCAACATTTTAAGCTCCAACGGTCGAATACTTTTCGGAATGAAGGCAAGATTGAATTTTGAAGAACCAAATTTTGGATTTGCAAAAAAAAATTTCGACCACAATAACCATAAAACCGTGTCACATTTCCATTGTCGGCAATTTTCCATTTGCTCCGAAAAAAGTTTGGATTTGGCGAAAATAAGCTGTAACCTACCCTTCTATCCAAAATCAGTGGATTCATCATATCAAAGTTCACGTGGAAAAAGAAATTCATAAGTTAATAGAAGATTGACGTATAGAAAATCGTATAAGCTATGGTATCTGTAGTGCCGACTTTACGTGTCGAAGACCGTGCTACCTTGCCATCATACAAAAATCGGGAAGTTATTCAGAATTTTGACTTTTTGCGAAGTTAGGGATGGAAATAAAACGCAAGCGAGTATTTCAGCTGTATTTTCATCAGGTGTCTTCCGCGAAAAATAACATTAAAAGGATGATCTAAAAAGAAACTTCTACCAAGGTGCTGAGGACAGCAAAAGTAAAATCTGATTGTCTGAATTGGTTAATTGGATATTTATACAACCATGTATGTTTAAAATTCAGAAAAACAACAAAAGCACGAAGAAGAATAGGGAAATCTTTTTGCAAGACAGTGGAGATAATTTGAATGAATATTTCGGCCCGATGTTCAAGGGCTGTCCTCAGCAAGACAAAAATATATAAAAGAAAAAAGACTCACAACAACATGCGACCAATAAAACCAAAAATTAAAAATTTTTCAAAGTATTTCTAGCATCCTTACTTCAGCGAAGTTCAACCAGGTCCTGGTTGAACTTAAACCAGAGTCCTGGTTGAACTTCGCTCAGGACCAGAGTCCTGGTTCAGAGTCCTGGTTTAACTTCGCTGAAGTAAGGATGCTAGGAATGCTTTGAAAAAAATTTTATTTTTGGTTTTATTGGTCGCATGTTGTTGTGAGTCTTTGTTCTTTCATATATTTTTTTCTTGCTGAGGACGGCCCTTGGACATCGGGCCGAAATATTCATTCAAATTATCTCCACTGTCTTGCAAAAAGATTTCCCTATTCTTCTTCGTGCTTTTGTTGTTTGTTATGGAAAGGCAGTGTGGTCTTTGTCGCTATTTTTAATTCAGAAAAAGTAGAAAATTTTGGGTTTAAAAAAAAGAACTCAATATGCAGCAGTACTGTTTTTGGTAGATGTTGACGCCAAATTAAAAAAAAAAGAAAACTTTGGTGAAAAGCGAGCAAAAGATAAGCTGATAACATATGGCACTGAAGAATGTCACTGAAAAATTTGGGCTTGGCACAGTGAATATAAAACAAATATTGATTTAAATGCTAGTAAAATAAATCTATATTTCTAATCGAGTAAACTTAATTCCTTAAAATGGGTCAGGGGTTCCATCATATTTTTTTCAAAACTGCACCCCTTTCATTTAAATAAAATGTCTGTCTTAATGAATGTTTGTTTCGATCTTGACAATTGTGTTTCCTGACGTAAAGATTTTCTCTCCCTTTCGGTTTAGTTTTCTTTTATTGTAACTTCTTTTAACTTTCTTTGTTTATTTTAATTTTTCTACTGTCTTGTTTTACATTTCCTTTTTACGATTCCATTTCCAACATTTTAAGCTCCAACGGTCGAATACTTTTCGGAATGAAGGCAAGATTGAATTTTGAAGAACCAAATTTTGGATTTGCAAAAAAAAATTTCGACCACAATAACCATAAAACCGTGTCACATTTCCATTGTCGGCAATTTTCCATTTGCTCCGAAAAAAGTTTGGATTTGGCGAAAATAAGCTGTAACCTACCCTTCTATCCAAAATCAGTGGATTCATCATATCAAAGTTCACGTGGAAAAAGAAAATTCATAAGTTAATAGAAGATTGACGTATAGAAAATCGTATAAGCTATGGTATCTGTAGTGACGACTTTACGTGTCGAAGACCGTGCTACCTTGCCATCATACAAAAATCGGGAAGTTATTCAGAATTTTGACTTTTTTGCGAAGTTAGGGATGGAAATAAAACGCAAGCGAGTATTTCAGCTGTATTTTCATCAGGTGTCTTCCGCGAAAAATAACATTAAAAGGATGATCTAAAAAGAAACTTCTACCAAGGTGCTGAGGACAGCAAAAGTAAAATCTGATTGTCTGAATTGGTTAATTGGATATTTATACAACCATGTATGTTTAAAATTCAGAAAAACAACAAAAGCACGAAGAAGAATAGGGAAATCTTTTTGCAAGACAGTGGAGATAATTTGAATGAATATTTCGGCCCGATGTTCAAGGGCTGTCCTCAGCAAGACAAAAATATATAAAAGAAAAAAGACTCACAACAACATGCGACCAATAAAACCAAAAATTAAAAATTTTTCAAAGTATTTCTAGCATCCTTACTTCAGCGAAGTTCAACCAGGTCCTGGTTGAACTTAAACCAGAGTCCTGGTTGAACTTCGCTCAGGACCAGAGTCCTGGTTCAGAGTCCTGGTTTAACTTCGCTGAAGTAAGGATGCTAGGAATGCTTTGAAAAAAATTTTATTTTTGGTTTTATTGGTCGCATGTTGTTGTGAGTCTTTGTTCTTTCATATGTTTTTTTCTTGCTGAGGACGGCCCTTGGACATCGGGCCGAAATATTCATTCAAATTATCTTCACTGTCTTGCAAAAAGATTTCCCTATTCTTCTTCGTGCTTTTGTTGTTTGTTATGGAAAGGCAGTGTGGTCTTTGTCGCTATTTTTAATTCAGAAAAAGTAGAAAATTTTGGGTTTAAAAAAAAGAACTCAATATGCAGCAGTACTGTTTTTGGTAGATGTTGACGCCAAATTAAAAAAAAAAGAAAACTTTGGTGAAAAGCGAGCAAAAGATAAGCTGATAACATATGGCACTGAAGAATGTTTTCCTTTGAAGGTGAATTTCTACGGACGGAAGACGTTGTCAACTATAATGAATCGGTTGTATTTATTTATTTCTATGGTTGTGGCAACACTGACCAAAATCTGATACAGCCCTTAAAACCTCATAATTTTGAAGGAATAAAAAAAAACTTTGAAAATCGTGGTTTTCAGGTATGAGTAAACTAAAATGGGTCAAAAATGCTCTTATTTTGATATTCTTGGCGCTTTAAAACTAGAAAGAGCCAATCAAATTAACAAAAAAAATTTTAAAATTGAGCCAAAATACCAAGACTGTATCCAGGGGGGTTAGGGGGTTTGACCCCCCCCCCTCGAAATGTTTGTTTGACTCGTAAAAACGTAACAAAAACGGATATAAACAAATTTTGTATGAGTTTTTGAGTTTTTTTGTGTAAACCCCCCCCCCACCAGAATAAAATAGTCCCTGTGCATAACTGGTCCCTTTTAGTACTATTGAAAAGTACCTGAAGATCCTTATTCCACTGAAAGTTGGCCAGCGTAGAGGGGTATTATTCCTGCATGGGTGTATATGAAAGAAGTGAGAGGGTATTCGAAAAAGTAGTGTGTTCTTGAGTGATCTCATGATATATCAGAAAATTTAGAAAAGAGAACCCTCTCACCACTCGGAGAAAGAATTGAGATTATGAAGCTGAGAAAGTCAACAATTATCCTGAGAAAATCCTTTTTTTAAGGTTCGTTTGTTAACTGGTATTCAACGATATTCGGAGATGTCGTATGTTTTCAACATACTTTACAACCATGAACAGTTTGAATACCTACTTGGCAAAGGTATGGATAGACAACCTCAGTTCAAGATGGCGCTAATCCACTTTCTTAAGAAAAATTGTGTAGATAAAACTGAATTATTTCGTCTCGTTGCTCTGAATTTTCATTTATATGATGAAGTTGCACTACTTTGGGAAGAAGAAGCCATCCAAGGTGTGTTACCCCCTTTTTTCTCCCCATTTATTATTGCCTGGGTTTAGTTTTTCACAAGATTATTATCTTCCTATTTTCTAGTTGCCAACAAGAAATTTTAGTTTCCCAGGGGAATTAAAATATGAGACTACGCATTATTTTCATCCCATGCTTTATGATCCCCTTTCAATTTGACCACATGTTGGTTTACTCTTTCAAGATTACTATTTTCAGTTTTACTATTTTCACTATTCTCAGTTTTCATTTTGAGTTTTTCTATTTTCAGTATTTTCAATTTACTATTTTCAAGATTAATATTTTCCTAGATATGTTTGATGGATTTTTTAATTAATAGATGTATATTGTTAAATTGAAAATATATAATTGTGAAATGGTATATATATTAAGTGTATCTTTTAAATGTAGTGGTTACCAAGCTACAGGTAAGATGTTGAAGAATATGAATATTTGTTTCCCTTAGAAAGTACCTAGTAATGTTTGAGAAGCTTAGTAATTAACGCCTTTATTAGGAGTGAGTAGTTAAAGCCTACCTAGTAATTAAAGCCTTTATAAGGAGTGAGTATACTAACTGCAGAAGGATTTGCTTGATGTATATAGGGAACAAACTACGTTGCATGATGCAACTTATTAGACTAAGGGAGGCTTTGGATAAAGTTTCAAGAGAACGTATAAACGACGTATAAAGAACGTATTATTTTAAGTAGAGGAGCGGAGGCATCAACCAATTTTTCACTCTTAGGTTGGTAAGTGAGAAGTGTGAATCATTGGACCACTTTAGCCCCACGGTTTCTAGATTATGAACAGGTATTTGATTCAGCTCAAGGTTATATCCAGGATGAGGGGCTAGGGGTTTTGACCCCCCTTGAAATGTTTGTCCAAATCGTAAAAACGTAACGAAATTGGATATAAATACGTTTTTGATGCTGTTTTTTTTAAGTTTTTTCACCCCCCTCCCCTTCGCTCCTGAAAAAATCCCTCCTCCATACAAAAAACCTGGATGCGATTTTTATTCAGCTGATAGAAAAGTTTTAGTGAAGTTCTTATCCTTGTACGGTTTATCAAAGTAAATTGAAGTTTTTAGTGTTATGAATAATATTGCTGTGGTTAAGTTAGAAAGTGAAAGCAGTAGTAGATTCAGTGTGGAGTCAGGAATTAAGCACTGTTGTTCACTATCCCCTTTTATATAATTTATTTAAATAGACTGTGACCAAAGACATACGGCACAGACTATGAGAGAGCATGTTGTCAAATAAAAAGCAAAAAGTCCTTTACACTTAGATTGTGTAGATGGCTCGAGTGTCTTAGATAACACTGTTAGTGAAGAATTGAATTTGTGGAGGTTTTGAGAGTTTAGGTTTGAGATGATAGAATAAGTTCAAAGACTAAGTTGCTTAGACTAAGGATAAATAAGGATAAAGAGATGATGTTAGCCAACGATAAAATTGATCAGGTGGACGGCTTCATTTACCCGGGTAATATTTTAAATAAAGATTATAGTCGCAGTAAGATGTAAAACGTAGAATAGCCAAGGTAGAGTTTTTTAGCAGTCGAAATAAGTTAGGAACAATAGGAGGTTAAGTCTTTGAACTAATATTAGAATATTGGAAGCCGGGGTAATGAAAGTGGTCAAGTATGTTTCTGAGACATGGGCTATTCGAAAGGTTGAGCAAGATATACTGCACATTTTCTAGGGGAGTCAACTAAGGTTAGTCTCAATCTTTCGTTAGGTTGACCTCATGTCGTAAAATAAGGGCTACGAATATTTTTGCTCAATCCCACATTCTAGGGATATTCTAGGGACTTGTAGAGCTTGGATAATAGATCCGAATAAACGACAGAAAGCTTAAGGCCGGTACCTACTTTCCCAGAAATCTTAGAAAAACCTTTTGACTCTTCCGTTTTGTTTATGAATTTTATATGAATTTTATGTGAATTTCATTTTCTCGATATAACGGTGCAGAGTTTTTTTTTTTTTAAGTTCAGGAAATCCAGCTCAATGGATTATAGTTTAGCAACTTCGCAGCAGTGGGAATTACCTGTGGTAGTACCCGCTTTGATTTAAGACCTTGCAAAGACAGGGTATGTAATCATCGTCTTTTCAATCACAGTACATAGTCAAACCACAGATTCTCCATAGCTAGTGGTGGTGGCTAGTCCCCTGAGAGAAATCACTTATGACTCTTTTGTCTTTGAGATGGTCAGTCGACACTAAGGCTCGCAAATCGATTTCAAGATGCCGAATCCCCATAAGCTATTGATTACAAAATAAACAAAACAGTAATAATACCTTAAACTAGGTATCCTTTTCCCAGACCACACTGCCTTTCTACGACAAACAAAGAAACGTTCAAATTGAACGTTTTATTTTTCCCCTTCTGAACGTTTATTTGTTAATCAAAATTATCGGTCTTCTAGCTTTCCGCAAGTCGTGAATGTCAAATAGAAATCTAAGCCAGCTTCTCTAGTTAACTCACGAATGTTGGTGTGGCAGCATTCCTTAAGTCGTGAATTTCATAACGCTCTATAATGTTTGCTGCTGTTTAATTGCTTCAAATACCAGGAAAAGGCTTCAGGAAGCCTGTACTGGTGGCTCCAGAGACGAAGCACGTCACTTGTTCCTTTCCAAGGCCCGAAACACACTTGGCATTTTTTATCCCCGTTGCTACTCTAGCCCCTTACACACGGGAGGGGGGGGGGGTAACCATTCTGCCGGTGTAACATAATTCGATCATGGATTTGGCCTTACAATCAATTTTAATTAAAAATTAATGTTAATCAATGATTGAACCATGAGAAAAATCCTTATATTGTGGCTGGGATACAAAAGATAAGTCAAATTTAATAGTTGTTAACCTTCTTTGCAATTAATTTCTTTTGTAATTTAAATAGAGACAAGGAATATGTCTAATGAAGCTGGAGGCGCCCGAGGTGTTATGCGTGTTTTATGTATTTATGTTTGTGTGTCCTGATCATTCCTTGTCAGGATGTGGTGACTTTCGAATAATTGACTTGGTTTTGATTTTGGTTTTATTTATGCTCACGCTGGGATAGCCTTTTGGGCTTCCTTTTCTGTTCTTTCTTCTTCTTCTTCTTTTTGGCCTTTTAATGCTTGTATTCTTGATTTTTCTTGCTTTTGTCTGAAGATTTTCGCATTACTTTGTGTTTCTCTTTGGTTACGTATTCATTAAACCAACGCGTAGACATCTCTTCTCTGTTGGCCAGAGTTGAAATTATATTGTAACTATTTGTATTAATAAAGATTGAATTACTTGCTTACACCTGAGACCAACGAAAAACAGGTAACTTCATGGGAGGCTGTAAAGAAAGGCTTTGAACAGGTCGGGGCAGAGGAGCAGCACCCATAGCTGTGTTTGCCTCTGTCAGCTTGGTGTTGCCATGAATTGTTAGTTGTAGTAGAAGTATTTTCACTATTCGGAATTTTTGGGGTCCTAGACGCAAAATGAGAATTCCGAACGTGCTGGGTATGTTATTAGAATCCTAATATCATCAGCCTGTCTTGTGTTATAACAATAAATATCGTTATCAGGGACAAACATATTATCAAAGCACATTCCAATATTATTGCGCAAAATTTGATGTATGTCCAAAATAACTTTTTTCCTCTTTGGATTTAGTCAGTTTTGCCAATCGGCTTTTGCAGTTTTATGCAAGGTTTGATGGTGACAGGTTTGATTAGGTTGGGTTAGGTTTTTACCCCATTTCTGAGATTTATAACCTTATTTAACCTAACTTTAACTTTTGCCATCAAAGCTTGCATAAGACTGAAAAGCTGATTCGCAAAGCTAATTGAATGGACACTCAAGCAAAATTTTTAGAATCAATAAGGTTGTAAATCTTAAGTTACCTCTGCCAGTGTTCTACCTCTGATCGTGGTTTCATCCAGGAATTTGGTCAAGGTTGGAAAAGGGGGGGGGAGTTTTGGTTGCTTGAAACTAAAATTTAAGCATTCGGGGCTTTACTTAATCTAATGCTGTTGCATCGTTTGAGGACAAATATTGTTGTGAAAATTACAATCATTATAAATATTTTTTTCAAAATTTGTTACATTTTTTCAAAAAATTATCCGAATTGTTAAAATTTCCAGTCATTAGCATATTTTCCTGGTTTTCTACCATTTCCCGATTTTTCTTAGCAACTTGGCCGATCTTTGGTAATTAGATTGTTCTCTTGGGCAGCTCAACTGTTTGGCCTTTTTTGAAAGGTTCATATATACATCTTTTTTAAACCTGTCTCCTTGCATTTGAACTTTTTAGGTTTACGAAACCTTATGAATAAAACAGCTGGGCCAGAAATTTTGGCAGCGAAATCTTCCCCAAAAGTGTCAGCAAGCGACCTTCAGCTGTTTCAAAAGACATATAAGTCAAGCTCTTCAAAGCACCTTAATTTTGATCAGAGTTCACGGAAGTCCTTTGTTGTTCAACATGATACAAAGAAAATTTTATCATCGATTATGCAGAGTTTCTCACACGCTGCTGAGTTTTACATTCAGGTATGTATTTTTCCATTTAGTGCGATCACGTTATTTTAAGAGCCCAGTATGCTCCTTGTGACGACGTTATAAAGAAAGAAGACCCATAAAGAAATAAGGGATGGCTTGACGGTGATATTTGGCTTCACGTGCTTTTTTCCTGAAACCCACCGAAATATTTTCCTTGGTGATGTATCAGATAAGCGACTGAAGTCCTGTACCAGATAGTTTAGCCGGTAGGTTTTCATCTCCAAAAATCGAGCCCTGTTAATTCGATTAACTTATACTTGACCCTACTCTGTGTGTAGTTTTAATTCCTGAAGTTATTTTAGGTGTATTGTAAGTAAGGGTATTAACGTCAATGTGACAATCCGATTCTACTGTGTTTTGTTATGCTATTACGGAGAATAAAAGAGTTAATTTTCTCTATTATTTATTTATTATTTATTATTATTATTTATTTATTATTTTATTATTGTTATTTATTCCCTAGTGGTTGCGGGTAGTTACCAACAGCAACTACTTTGTATGAGTAATTGTACTCACTTCCCACAACTAAACTCCCATGCCACACAACTACCATACTATTCAATCCAAAATAATTGGATTCCCCTTCGCCTCTCCCCTCATATCGCACTCCTTTCTTTCAAATTGTTACAATGCATTCTGGAGAACACAACCTTGTTGATTTAGTTTGTATTTAAAGTTGTATTCTGTACTATTTGAATTGTGTTATGGATAGTACGGTGAAAGTTGTTTTGGGCAGTGTCTAGGTGAGTGCTACTAGATTGGGCTGTGTAGGATTTTTTTTATATTTAAGGTAGTGTTATGTAGTGTGTTGTCTAGGTTGTGTGTTGGGTTGTTTGTAATTCAGAACTACTTAATCCAGTTGTGTGGGAATTAAGATTTATGGGTATTTTTGTGTAGTTTTTAATTGTTCTGGGTTGTTATTGATGCGGTTGTATGTAGGTGAATATCACTGGGCTGATTAAGTTATAGGTTAAATTTAGTTATATACCCTTTCAGTTATATTGCTAGCTTGTGTTGTGTTGAATTTTGATGTTTTGGGTGTGGTATAGGAGTTGATCTTGACTTGTATTTAAGGGAATACTGTTAATTGCGCGAGATCCTTTTTGGATACATTTGGAGGTAGGTTTGTATAAACTGTTTGTTTTTTTTTGTATAAGGTTGGAGAATGTTAATTATGGTTATTTTGTGTAATGTTTTGATTGCGTTGTGGTTAGCATATTGAAATTGTGCTTGAGTTTTGTGAGCATGGGGGAGCACTGCTGGTTTGAGTTGTATGGGGACATTTTTGATTATATTGAAGGTGTTGTATGTATTGTCAGAACAGTGACCATGATCAAACAGTTCATAGGAACGAACTGTTTGATCAAAGTAAGATAAAAGGGAGTTGGACTTTTATTTTTCTAGCGGGGGGGGGGCTGGTTACTTGGAATCATCTGAATATCTTTTTTGTTTTTTATTACAGGCTGATATGTTACACAAAGCTCGAGAGTGTACATTTAAAGCTCAAGAGATAGCGGTGCAAATTGCTGTAAATGGAGATGCGAAACCTGGCGAGGCAGTACATAGGGTTTTTGGTTTGTCAGCCGTTGAATTAACGAACTTAGCCTCTACCACCGATCTAAGGTATATTTTGCCTTTTTAAATCAATTTCGATTCCTTTTTGTTTGTTTTTTCATGTTTTGATGTTTTTAAATCAATATTGAATTGTTTTAAAAGACTGACGATGGGATAAGCAAAGCTGCCTTGTCTTTTATTAGAAGCTGTTCACTTGTTTGACAGTGATAGTTCGTCACGTTTAAATTTTTGCTTTTGCCTCGATTTGTTTATATATTTGAAAATTGATAATTATTTTCCAACCTCTGGATATTTTCCATTCATATTTAATATAATGGTCTAAATATTATCAGATTTTTTTTTGTAATAATTATCCAGATAATCTACTAGAACTGTAAGTGAGAATTACCTATTACAAAATTCCAGCATTAAAGCATGCACAGAGATTATCTATACCCCAAGTCTTCCAGATACCCAAAGCCTTTCCTATACATAAGGCATTTGAGATTACACTCATGAGATAACTGAAATAGTAAAGACTCTGTATGGCAATCATGATCCAGTAGCTATACGAGTTCTATTCAATTTGTATCGCGAATTTTTGTTTTTAAAAAAGATATTCATTTATTTATTCATCATATCTATTTTGTCCCCTTCAAAGTAATCCCCACCAGATATTATGCACGTCTGCCAACGTTCTTCCCAATCCTCAAAGCACTTCAAAAAATCAGTTTTTGTGATCTTGTTCAGCTCCTTCTTCGATGCCCTCTTTATCTCCTCAATAGTAGCAAAGCGTCGTCCTTTCATGTGCCTCTTCAGTTCGGGGAACAAAAAAAAAGTCACAGGGGGCTAGATATGGGGAATACGGTGGCTTTGGCATTATTAGTGTATTGTTTTTGGCCAAATTTTGATACGGATTCTTTGATCCATTTTCTATAATGGTCGACAATAGAAAACGAGCCAAAACACGTGGAAAAAAAGTAGCTGTCAATAATTATCTAAACATTCACAATGGCCGGAACTTCGGCATAAATGAGATACATGAGTATCTCATTTATGACGCCACAAAAAAATGACGACACAAAAAAAAATCGTAAAAAAAATACACATGACGCCACAAAAAAATCGTAAAAGGAATATACGTAACCCGCGGAAATTCAAAATTCGTGATACTTTTTGAACAGACCTTGTATTTGTGCAACACAAGAACCTCACTGTTAAGCATCACGAATCTAAAGAAATGATACAAGGAGGAATAATTTTAGAATTTTTGGCGGCGGGTCTCAAATTAGCACCAATAATCTTATAGAATTTTGATTTTTTAGGGTTACATAAACATTAACTTTTCTTACTTTTGCCTGGCTCTTCTATACATTGTTCAGCGGAAACTTCCATTTTGAGAAAACATGTCACATGAAAGAGCCAAGACTCGGAAGAGCAAACGTAATATAGTAGTCATATTTGTGTAACACTAGAAATGGTGCCAGAAGGAACAATTTTAGAACTTTTAGGGCGGTTTTAGGGGTAACTTTTCTTACTTTTGTCTGGCAGTTCTTTATATTTTTAACATAAACTCTCTTTTTAGAAAAAAACATGGCTTTTTGTAGATATGATAATTTTGAGTTTAAGTTGAGCCATTTTAGGCACATGGAATGCTCTGCACAGGCAAATATAAGCATATATCAATAGCAGATGAAATGTTTGGAAGGCTATGCTCTATTTAATAAGCTGAATTGCTCCAGATGTACTATTTATGTCGTTGTGGGGAAGCTGATAAAAAATTTTAGCAAGTGATTACATAATAGTATAAAAATTTGCTTTTCAGACTATCCTGCATGAGGCAGGTTATCACTACGGTTAGCGTTAGCAGTTTTACGGTTAGCGGGCGCCAAGTTTGAAATTAAGAAACGTGTATGAAAATCAGCAGAAAATGGGTGAAGTCGTATATCCTTATGGAGCTCTAGAAACTTTAACTTTCCTGATTGCTGTAGGAAGACAAAAACTGCCATAAATCTAAGCTATACAGTAATATAGACATTATGAAAATTATTTAAGATTATACACATTAGTTCATTAGTTCAGTGATTTACCTACGAAAGCATCTTTTTAGTAAGACTAATTAGGCTGTCCTGTTCCATTATATTTATCCCTATAGTTAACTATAAATATATTAATAGAATCCTTATTTTCTTTTTGTTCAAACATTATCACTTTTATTACTTAATTTTTATATACTCCCAGTAGCCTATATTGGTTAAATAGCCCTATTGAACATAACAGTTGTGAAAAACTGTCCCGAAAGTGATGGCCTACCATATGTAGATTTGTTCGGAGTGTGATCTTTTACTATTCTGTTTAATATGCCTATATGCATCTATGGCGAAATGGAAAGCAGGTTGTCCCTGAATTGGGTGGGAGGACGTCGTAAGGAAGGATCTAAGGGAAATCCGAACTTCTCAGGAGGGTGCTTTGGATAGATTTTGATGAAGGAGGAGTGTACGTAGCTGTGTTGACCTCAGACGGCATGGGGCTGCAGTGAGTTGTTAGTAGTAGTATTTGTACACCATTTCTAGTGTATAATTCAGCACTACTGGAGCAATTCAGCCTGTCAAATCAGGCACTTCTTTCTAGAAGTCTTTTCTTTTCCTCCATCTCCAAAAGGGAAGCCCTATATTGCAGACTAGTTAACTAATCATCTGTTCACAACCGACAGTTTTTCAGAGATTTTTTGTCATTCTTTTTCTGTGTGATTTTATTTACTATGTGATTTGATTTCATTTTCGTTGACTATCATCTTGGCAAATCCGTTTTCATTGATTCCTGCCTGGTTTTTATTCAGTGTCTGTTCTGGTTTTGTCGGGTGGACTTCGAAATGTTGGATTTTTTTTTTTTTTTTTTTTTTTTGCTTGTTCTTCGTCTTCATGTTTTTCCACTGGCTGACAAAATCCTCGTTTTCTCACCTTTTTTATTTTATTTTTCTTTCATTATTCCCTTTCCTCTCTTAGTTTCATATGTTATGATAGTTGCATATATCAGTGCGTAATTATTCGAGAATGATCGAAAGAATTTGTTTTCTCCATACTTGTGGCGAACGTTCGAAGCTAATCCGACTAGATAGCTTTTTCTTATAGTTGCCTTCAGAAGCTGTCAGAAGTTTGCCTGTACAAGACGTCGATTTTGGTTAATAGAGGATACATTGCCTAGTGCTAAAAATCGCAGATCAAGGTGGGCTCAAGCTTATAAAAGCCTCAATTAAACTGGAGATCCTGGGGACTCTTTGCTATGTAGTCGTAAGCCAGCTTAAGGGCTTCTGTGTTTATTCTGAAAAAATTGCTGGTTCTTGCGCTGAGGGGTACTGTTTCTCTTTCTTGAGGCTTCAAACAATTTTGATAACTGGAAATTTGTTTAATGGGATGTTACATCGTTGAAAGGAAAGTACTGTAGTGACATTTTCACTGGTGAGCTTAGGCGTTTTCAACTGAACTTGTTAGGAGTTGTCCATGGTTAACATATCACCCAGGGTTAGAAAACACAGAATTAAGTGGTACAAAACTTACTTCATCATATACGAAAGATGGTGTATTTAAACAGGGAGGGGGAGTTATAAAAAACAAGGCAGCTTCTAAGTCTGGTTTGGCTTGGCATGGTGCTAATAAAAGGATTTAACGGCTTCAGTAGTCAATCTGAGGAATTTTACATACTGCTGCAGGGGTAAATATGCAAAATCCTGGTTAACTATCGGACAGTTACTAAGAGATTTTGCGGCCAGGTTATTATAAGCAGGGATATATGGTACCATAAATTAAGCTGTTTTAGTACATCAAAGCAAATTGGAAATGGAAAATACTGCTACAATTAGATCCCGGCGTCGCGCCGACGGATCGACCGAACGCCGCCGAAGTGTCGTACCGCCGCCGGCGTGCCTACCGCCGGCAGAGGCGGTGGCGTTTGGTTGACTTCAAATTAATTTTGCGGCAATTCTTTATTGCGTCAACCGCAAAGTCGGAGCTTTTTCTTCTCGTGTGGTTTAGTATTTCGATTTGCCTGATTATAAATCAAGCAGGGCTTGCACTATCCCCGAATTTTCGGGTATTTTCCCAAAAATATATGCGTCACCCCAAAACAAAATTTGGTTCCCCGAATCCCCGAAAATCACGCAATCACGGTGCCACCCCTAGCGATTTATCACCAGTGACTTTCCCTGCCAAATATTACTTTGCATACCATAATTCTTCACTACTCTCTTGTTCATTAATTTTCGTCTCTTTTGTTACTTTGCATAAAAACCAGACAGAGGCAATATGGAATTGCAAATATTGTAATATACACAGTTCTTCATATGTTGACAAAAAAAAGAATCGTCTTTATGAAATGAGTTTAAGTCATTTCGAATGCAGTTTCCTAATCGCTATTTCTTACATCATTCATAGTCAAAAATTTTATTTTCAAGTTGAATAGAATTATAGAACGCATTCACTACTATACAGCTTCAGCCTTCAGTTGGATTTTGAAATTGACAGCCAAGAGATTGTTTTTTACAGCTGAATTGTAAATTTGCAGTTTTTTTTTTTTTTTTTTTTTGCTGTTTTTAGATAAGATTTTCTTAATGTTTAATACTCAATTGTTGAACCCTGATAGAAAATACAATCTTCTTTCTGAAATATTTTTACCCTCCCCCCCCCCAAAAAAAAAAAACTTTCTATTGAGACAAAATTTAGCTATAGACTAAGCTATGTACAAGGTTGGGGAATTAAAGATTGAACCGGAAGTTACCCCAAAAATATGCTTCATAAATAAATTGTAAATTATTTGCCTATAGGGGGGGGGGGATAGGGGACTATCATTTTTAAATGATAATACCTCATTTTTTTTTATTGAAAGCAGGGATGCCAAAAAGATAATTATTTTTTTTCATTTAAAGTGGAGACAGAAGAAAATGATATCAAATTCCCTGGGAAACCATTGAAATATTTTGACAGACCCAGGGCCTCCCATTAGGACTTGTTCATTGTCTTGGGTATTTTGCGATTTCTCATAGGTTACTGGCCTAATTTGGCTTTTGTGTGTGCTCCCTTTTTATTAGATTCTTTGGATCTTATTGAATTCCACGGCGAATCTATGACTCAGTTTTTCAATAATTTGAGGTATATCTGAATAATTTTGACATTTTTGTTGTTGTCTTTGTACCCCTTTACTCATACCTTCAATTTTTTTTTTCAAGTAACACTAAGCTGTTTAACGTTATTTTGCGTGTTTGTTTGAACCATACAGTGACCTAGTTAACTATTAAGTAAATTATTTTTCTAATGAAAGCTGAGGCGGTATCCTATCAAGGTGGTATCCAGAGGGGGGGGGGGGGGGTAGGGAGGTATTACATTTAAATGATAATATCTCGAATTTTTTTATTGAAAGCAGGGATCCCAAAAAGTTTGTTTTTTTTAATTTAAAGCAAAAACGGCATCCTATCAAGGTGGTATCCCGGGGGGGGGGGGGGGGTAGTGAGCTATTATATTTAAATGATAATACCTCGATTTTTTTTTTTTTTTGAAAGCAGGGGTGCCAATAAGTTAATTTTTTTTTATTTAAAGCAGAGACGGTATCCTATCAAGATGGTATCCAGAGGGGGGTGGGGCATAGGGAGTTATTATATTTAAGTGATAGTACCTTGATTTTTTTTATTGAAAGCAGGGATGCCAAAAAGTTGAAAAGCTGACAAAAATTAACAAGATTTTCGTGAGTTATACTTGATACAGCACTTGCATGGTTTTGTCGTCCAAAGGGAAAGGGACATATGCGTCCAACCCGTTTTTTTTCTTATTGATGAAACGGGTTTACTTTGAAAACATTCATTCATAAGTACCAGGCAGATTCACACTAAAACGAATTGGTGTGACGAAAGCGATATCGACATCCCCACCTAACGTTGCGCTCGAGTGACAATGGCGCCCTTTGTCCAGTGCCCAAGTTACATTAAAAGGCCAGGTCATAATAAAAGCTTTCAATTTGGGAGGCTCAAGGAGTCTGATAGTCTTTGACAGTCTTATGACCTCAGGGTACTAGATGTTGCAACGTTCTTAAGTATCTACAGTGGTTTAAAAAATTCGATCACCCCGCAAATGATTATCAAAAATATGTACAAATATAACAAATGTAACATTTTGGAATATTATAACACTTTTTTCAAAGCTTTGAAGAAAAGCAAATAAGGCTAAATACCCCTAACTACGCTTAAAAGCTATTTTAAAAAGAAACTCTTTGGAGATTCCCATGGAAATGACCATAGGTGAAGCTTTGAGCCTGGGTGGGGATCAAAGAGGTGTCTTTGAGTTCTTTGACCACATGTGACTTATTGTTGCAACTTTCTTAAATTTGGTAATTTTTGTGAGCATTTGGAAATCAAAGCTTAAACTCAGTAACTGATTCTAAGTGTCCTAACATTTTGCTTGGATTAAAAGTGACAAACTAGGATGAAAATCCCAACATCTTCCTGGTGCTACTTCAGTCTACATATTATTTCATTTAGTTACATTTAAAACGGATGAGCTTTTCATTTTTTACCTAAGAAAATAGCTGGCACTTCATTTTTCTTCATACCGAATAAACCATTAAGTGTTTTTTGTTTCATTGTAATTGAAATATTCTCATGTGAAGTGTTCATCATATATTTTTCAATTTGATAAATTTACTCCTTTTAGATGCAGTTTATAATTTGACTGATATTAGGTATTTATCTGTTTATAATTTGGAATGAATCCCCAAAAGAAAAAATGAATAATATTCAAAAGAGCAGCCAAAACCAATAAAAAAGCAGCAGTTCAGCCTTAGCCTACATGAGGTATATTCTACAAAGAAGCCAAAAAAAAACTTTAAAATGCATTTTTTTTTAAATTGTTATTAAAAACCAGTTTTTAATACAAGAAGGCTTTTTAGGAATCCAAAAGAGCAAAAAAAACAATCAATATCAAAGTCGCCCATTTCAACTGTTTTAAAGGTGACAAAACAGATATAGGCAAAGGGCATTACGAAAAAATTAAGCTTCTAAGTTCAAAGTTATATTCAAAGTTTTTACCCAGATAACTGACGAATTTTGTGATACGGTATGTGAAGTTTTGTATGCAGTAATGCTCAATGAAAAAAACTACTAATTTTGATAATTATTTATGTTAACAATACATAACTAATAGATACTTAAACTACTCGTATTATGCAAGGGTTCTGAAACGTCACAGCCATTTCGTTTCTACCAGATTTCTACTTCTCTTGATGAATAACGAAGAAGACCAGTTTCCAGCCAGCGACTTGTGAATTTTGAACTCATGAATAGGCTCGAATCTGTTGTAAATTTAAGCTGTGATTTGAGAAAGACTGATGAAAACATTAATGTTTGCGGTCAACATTGATCGCGCCGCCGACATCTTACCGGCGGCGCGGCGTGGCGCGCTATTTTTTGCCCCGCCGCCGCCGGTCTTCCCTCATCGGCGCGGCGCCGGGGTCTAGCTACAATCTTGAAAGTACTATAAAATAGTATAATACACTGCTTAAGATGCAGATAAAAATGGTGTATTTTTTCTTTGGGGGGGGGGCATTTTTTTATTCCACTGTTTTTGTTCTCCGTTTGACGCCATTTTACAAATTTTTTTCTTGGAAAAAATGTAATCCACGTTTTTGGAAATCTGTTGGTATAAAATGGCTAAAAAAAACTATTGGCTACTAATCAAATGAGGTTAAATATGCTGTAAGTATAAATAAATGTCGAGGAAGCTGGGAGTTAATCATCCGTCCCAATAGACACACTAATGGCAGGGAGTGTCTTCGTTTTTCTACAGTGTAACCTTTTTAGCTTACCTATTTATTCTAATTAAACTAATTTGCTTTATTCAAATTGTTTTCGAAAGTTATTACTTAAACTTACTACTTGTCAGGAACTTGATGGCAAGTTGGCTAAAAAATTACCATAGCGGGGTAACTTACCTTTTGGTGATTTACGTTGTGAAATCTGCTGTTGCCTGAAACCAGCGTTTAAACTCGTATTTCTTGAAATGAATTAAATGAAATGCGAGCTATTTTAAAATATTCACTTCTCAAAGGGTTTCAAGAGCCACCAAAATCTTCTTATTTTTCCCCATTTTTTTCCCTCAAAATTTGCCTAAAAGCTTCTAACCCCGCTTGAAGTCAAGAATAGAATTCTCCCGATCCATTATTGATGGTCACAAGTAGGGCCGTATCTAGGATTTTTTTGGCGGGGGGGGGATTTTCCAGATGGGTTTAAGAAACACATTAACAATGTGTTTAAATGATTTTTTATGTTTTATTGGCCAGACAAATATTTCGGGGGGGGGAGGGAGAGGTTAACGGGGGGGGATATTTCACAAGTATCGTTATATTTGTATTCATGGGCTCTGACGGGTTCAAGCCTTAGGTGGATAAAGTTTTTACTAAAAGAGGGTAGAGAAAACAGCAAAACATATTTTAGACTACTTGGTTGCAGCAGTAGCTGCAACTTAGTAAAGAGCGAACAACAGCCCATAGTAACCAAAAGTTAAAAAATACGTTTTGAACAAAACTGCCTAGTGAAAAACAATGCCATTCGACACTGATTCAGGAATAGCAATTATTATTTCGGTTCGTCTTAAAAGTAAATGTTTATTGCAAAAAGATATTTATTGTGATTTCGAAAAAAGGCTGAAGCCTATCGAAAATGGCGTCAGATCAAAGTGAAAAGTGTACCATTGGAATCGGGATAGTCGAAAACTTTTCACAGGGAAATTACAGCCCCCCACCCTGAACAACAAGGAAAATCGCTTTTTTGCATGGGTAGCACTGATCTATCTCCCGTTTTTTTATGTGTTTTCTTCTCTTTTTTTTCAGGGCTAGCGGATTGCCAGAACATAGTAGAGAGATGTTTAATGGCTCTTTCAAAAGCTATTTCTCATATTTAAGTCCTTTTTATGAATTCCACCATCTGCAAGTGCCATATGGCGCTGTAAATGGCACTTTTTGTGCTATTTCTCAGGGGATTTGGGGGCTACCCGAACATCGTAGACGGATGTTTAATAGCTCATATAAAAAGTTTTGCTTATATCTACGTCCTTCCTAGAAGTTCCAAATGGCACTAAAAACGAAACTTTTGGTGCCATGTCTCAAGTGGAGAAGCTGGGGCTAGCGGACTGCCAGAACTTTTAGAATGATGTTTAATAGCTCATTTGAAAGCTACTCCTCATATCTACATGCTTTTTATCAGTTCTACCATCCGTAAATGCGATATAACATTAAAAACAACACTTATGGTGCCACTTTTTAAGTGGAAAATCTTGGAAATTTTGTGTGTTTAGCAGGGGGGGGGAGGGTATTGAAATAAGTTAGAGATACGAAAAATTTGCTTACGTTTTGAAAACCTTGAACTTCTTCTTTAGAAAAATAGTTACTTCTAGAACGCCAAGGAAATCGATGCGTGATAAAAATCTTAGAAAGTATTTCTTAGTGTGTAGTTTATCAAACAGTTCGTGGTAACGAACTATAGGTAAGGATCTCATAGGTAAACTGATCTCACGAGTTATGATACCAATAGTGAGTAATATATAATTTAAATTGTAAAAAAAAACACGCTTTAGTATTGCTTGAAATGAAGAACAAATAAACCATAATATGAACTCTGAATATGAACTCTGAAATATGAATTCTGAATCTGAATAATGAACTCTGAAATATGAATTCTGAATCTGAATAATGAACTCTGAAATATGAACTCTGAAATCTGAAATATGAACTCTGAATAATATGAACTCTGAAAATCCGGTTATTCTCTCTATGCAACGGAGAATTTTGAATTATGATACGAATTCTAAAGCTAGTTTATAGTCCTGATACTATCAAGATGGCTTCACTTCGAACTTGTCTGCAAAATAATCATGAAATGTCCCTAAAATGCTTTATTTTTATAGTGTAAAAAGTATCCTGAAATGGTTTATTTTACTGTACCAAATCTCTTATATTGTTTTGTGTTCTCAGTAAAGCGCTCGTTTTCTGTAATCCTACAAACCTGGGGTCATAAGTTGTTTTTTGTACTATGGTTATCGACATATGGTAGATAGACCGCGAAGTCATAATTTTGTTCGTTTTAAGTTCCAACTTCGCTCTTTACTTCCCTCAGAAAAATTTTGTTTTTTAATTGTTTTTACGAGAGGGTGATTTGGGCCTAAGTCGGTAAATTTCCCCCTCCCATCCCCATCCCCCTGTCTAAAGGTTTGATTATATTAATGTTTATTTTTCAGTTGTTCCGCTATGAAGTTGCTTATAGAAGCAAATGAAAACTCCGTTGATCTCTCGGGCATATTGTGGCGACGGTACGTTATTGGTGGCAATGGCGCTTGGCTAAATTTGGCGTTAAATGAAAGAAACTTTTTAGCAAGTTCTATACTAGAGGATATGATAGAGAGGTATTTTTTGCTATATGATATGATATTTATTGCAAAAATAGTGACTTGGTATAGTATTTGTTTACTTTTAGCTTTGCTTATGCATAGTTTACATCAATACAAAAAAAATATATTCTGTATAAAAAAAGAAAAATGAATAATCGTGAGCTACCTAATTTGCAGTTTTCAGAGCTGTTTAGGCAGTGATGCCATAATTCCGTTTGATTTAATTTTGCATGACAAATAGGTGTAGACTTCATCATTTCTAAATAATAAACCAACTATTGCCTGGTAAAAATATAGTTTTGATTAAAAAAAAATTAATTGAAATTTATGTTATTTTGGTTTTAAGTTTGACCCACAGTCTAGTAACGTTTAAGAAGTACATACTGTAGAGAAACAGAAAGTGTACGTTGAAAATATTTTGACTCAAAAATACTTCGTTGTTTTTACGGCATCAACATTTGAGATAGCAAGAAAACTTAAAAAAGGTGATACTATTTAACTTGGTTAGTGTCAGTTTGGGGGCACGGGTCATACCCCCCTAGATTTTTTGCTCCCTCCCTAGATTTTGAAAAATATCGTTTTGGAGCATTTTCATAGAAAAATGCTTGTTTAGAATTCTTATTGCAAAAATTGGAAAAAAGACGAGTTATAAAACACAATATTTGATTGGCTTAAATCACAATATAATTGATTGGCTTAAGAAAATATGTTCCCAAGTTGTTGAAATTGAAGAATATCGTAAAAAAACAGAGAGTATACTTAGAAATTTTTATACTTAGTGCATTTTTTTACGTTCTTACGAGTCGGACGATCTTTTTGGGGGAAAAGGTTCAAACCCTGAACACCCCACTCTACCCATTGATAGGGCTGTTCATGAATATACTCTTTGACACAGTCATGTATTGTGTACATCTTGTACTCCTAACAAAAAAGAGAATTTTTTAGAGTATAGACTTGTAAAAAAGAAATTTTGGCTCAAAAGTATTCAGTTCTTTTGAATAGCTTAAAACCTCATACAGAAAAACCAATCAGGTCTTTTTTTCCTTTCACTGGTTCAAAATTTGACCTGGCAATAGTGCGGAAAAAAAGGCAGTGCTGGTAGGTTTTTCTTTCTAAGACACGCTTAAGGAATAACGCTGGTTGTCCCAAATGGACTGGGAAGAGGTCGTAAGGAACGATTTGAGGGGAGTTGCAAATTTTTGGGAGGATAAAAAGAGGTAGGCTTCAAATAGACGGGATACAGTAGGAGCGTGTGGAGTTTTGTTGGCGTCTGTCGGCTCGATGTTACGGTGAGTTGTTAGTGATAGTAGTATAGTTGTACATCAAAATGAGGTAAATAGATTTTGAAAAAAATGAGTCTCTGGCCAGTAGGAAGAAAAAAAATCAAATGAATATGATGCATAAATATTGTTCAACATATATTGAAACAATTAAATTTATTAATAAAACAATATATTAATATAATATATAATGTTTTAAACAAGGAATCCTGGGCATTGAAAAAGGGAAAGAATCTGAATTTGATTTGTTTAAGTGTTTTGTTTGAACCATAGAAATTTTATAAAAAAAAAAAAAGTTTAAGATTAAGGAGGAGAAGGATAAAAAAAAAAAATCAAATTCACAATAACTACTTCTTTTAAAGCCGCAAAAGCAGAGAATACAGTCAATGAGCTGCTCCTCTCAAAAACACAGAATTGAAAAAAAAATTGATTGTTAGAACCATAAGATCTTAACTTAGACTTTGAACTTACAGATCTTAACTTGAACAATATAGAAGAACTTAATTGTAGAATTAATATTTTTATTAAGATCGACTGGAGCTTTGTTTTTAGGTTCTGCACGTAATTTAATCCCTTGGTGATGTTGCAGAGTTAAATTTTTCACAAAATTATCTTTTTTAAAGTAATATAAACAGAATCAATATTCAAACTACGTGCATCTCTGTAAATAGCCAAATCTGCGAAACTCTTTTTTTCGAAACTGTTTCTTTTTTTGCCTTCCCGTTGTCATAACCCATCGCATGTCATACCCATATACCCATCGCATAAAAACCGTTGTCATTGAAGATAGCTGAAACTTGTCACTTCCTCAAACTATACCAGATGGTCAGTTAACAAGAGTATGCTCTGCTAAAACAAAAACAGGCGTTTCAAGAGGCTTTCTAAATCAAAATTGTATAAATTATAAATAATAGTACATTCAAATAATTGAATAATTGTTCAAATTACGAGTCCTGCTTTAAAAACTTAATGCTTACTTGTTGAGATTATAATATTGATTCTTTACTGAAAATAAAGCTTCTTCGCAAGTGCATTTTATCACCTAAAGGTTAACTCAATGCTTTTTTAAAACTCAAGCTGTTTGCGCCCATGGATATCTTTTATCCCTTTTTATTATTTTCTTTTTCTGCAGTCAATTGAAAAGCAAAGAAATTTTTGAAAAGACGGTGACAGACTGTCTTATTTTACAGCCATGAAGTATCAACACTTTCTATTGAAAGCAAGGAAAGACTGAAGAAAATAATAACCATGGCTGATGATGTGGCAACAGTGTACAATTTGGCTACTAAGTTGCAGTTCTCTGAAATTCTTTCCAAATTGAAGAGCGATCACGAGTCTCCTTATGTGAAAGATGTTTGCCTAAATTTGAACCGAATATGAATTATTTAGAAGACTTTTAGAAGTGGCTGTGAAAAACTTAAAAGTTATAGTGATGTTAGGTTATTCTTTTTGATGAAATTGGTTACTCTTCCATTTGATGGAGTATTTGATGTACTGGTTACTCTTCCATTTGGTATAGTATTTGATGAGATAGAGTATAAGAATTACTTTAAAAACTGGATAGAGAAGGGTTTCAAAAAGTTGGTTAACCAAAGGGATGTAGCCGAGTATCGTTACTACTGGGTGACTTGAACTTCAATCCTCTTCCCCAAGAGGAGAGTCAAATATCCGCTACACTACAATGTATTATCATGTTTAACGTTATAATATGTTTGGATAAGACCCACTACGCGGGTTATTTTTTTTATGGTATCTTTTATTAAAAAATATTTAAACTTGAGATTATTTGAAAATAGTGGTGCTTGTGTAGATCCGGTAAGTACGCGAGAAGTGAAGTTTCGTTAATGCTAATGAAATAAAACAAAATACGATGAAAATATAATAGTTTAAGAACAAAATTGGGCTATATATTTGCACATTATGGAGGGGGGAAGCATAGCATATATTGAATATGTAGCCTAACCCAACCTAGGTACCTTTTATTCCCCCCTAAGCCAAAAAAAAAAAAAGTTTAAATATAGTTCCTGAAGTGAGAAACCATTTGTTTTTGTCATTACCCGGTACATGCTTATCTGTTCTCGCAATACAATTCTCAAGGACTTACCGCTTTCTACACAAGCACCAAAAGAGTTACCATTCTTGACGTAATACCATAAATTAGGCATATTTTTCAAAGACCTCGCTGACTTTCTATGACAAACAAATAAACGTTCAAATGGGGATAAGTCCATTTATTAGACAGTGAAAACAGATACAAAAGTCTGGATATTTCGATCACATATACAGCGGTCGTCATCAGCAAAAATACTGATCGCTGTATATGTGGTCGAAATATCCAGACTTTTGTATCTGTTTTCACTGTCTAATATATGGACTTATCCCCATTTGAACGTTTATTTGTTCGAGTTACCACTTCTGATACAACTTAAATAGTGACTTTCCCTAACTTGATCTTTTTTTTCAAAAGCTGTTTTTTTTCATCATTAGCCTTACCCCTGTTCATGCACCTCATCCTTCCTGCCTGAGTAAAAAAATTCTAAATCCCCTAATTTCATGTTTTCTACCCCTGGCATATGAGTTTCTGATAAGTCCACTTCAAAGCGTCTGAATTCATCACTCAAAATGTTGATAGTCTACGATAGTTTTTTTTTAACGTTGTAACATTTCAAGTTGCAATTTTCATATTCTTTAAATCATTGAAATTATTATAGCCTCAGAGAAAGCAATGGTCCTAGACAACGCCGTATCAAGGGGGGATCCCCCTATATGTGTTTTATGACTCGTAAAAACGTAACAAGAATGTATAGAAACAAATTTTTTATGCGTTTTGAATTTTTTGTATTCCCCCCCCCCCCGAAAAAAAACTTGATACGGTCTTGGTCCCAGAACCGGTACAGGACGGGGACTAACAAATCTTCTCAAGTCTACACGAATTCTTCCAGAATGTTATGAAAGCCATGGTGATTGATAACGTCGATCGAGTTTTTAACCCGCCCCCTCCAGATGAAAAAATAAATTCTTTTTGGCGTGTTTTCATAAACGCTTTTTTTGCATTTTCATTGGAAAAAAGCTGCTATCAAGTCTTATAGAATATTGTTTGTTTTATAATTTAGAAAAGGAAAAAAAGCTGGTCCTAGACAACGCCGTATCAAGGGGGATCCCCCCTATATTTTTTTATGACTCGTAAAAACGTAACGAAAATATATCGAAACAAATTTTTATGCGTTTTTTTGTAGCCCCCCACCCCCTCCTCCCGAAAAAAACTTCATACGACCTTGGTCCCAGAGCCCTCTTCCCCGATTTTGATAAATACACTTGACCTTCCCATCCCTACCTTTTAGTGAATTCACACAGCGCTGTATCCAGCATTTTGTTTGGGGAGGGGGAATTCACAAAAAAAAAAAAAAACATTTAAAAACTCATCAAAATTTTTTTTACATGTAATGTTGTCATGTTTCTACGAGTCAGGCGGGAAGGCGTCATAACATCTAACCGTCAGGAGCACTAACGTAAGGACATCGACAAAATCCGTCATAAGATCGACAAAAAAACCGTCAGAACCTGTAACCGTCATAACATCTACAATTTTAATACTTTAGTTTTTGGGGTTTAGGGGGGGAAAGGTACCTGGGTTAGGCTACGTATTTAATATATGTTATGCTTTACCCCCGCCCCCCTGATGTGCAAATATATAGCCGAAATTTGTTTTAAACTATTATATACTTATTACTATTATATAAAGTTATCATTTTTTTGTCAATGTTATGACGGTTAGTGGTTCTGACGGTTAGATGTTATGACGTTTAGTGCTTGTGACGGTTAGTCGAAATGGTAGCACCCCGGATTTGGCATTATATTGACACGACTGACTTCCTGAAACATCTTAACAAGAGCTTGTATTTTATTTTAAATTGAGATATTCATAATCTAATGAAAAATCATTATGCCCCTAATTTTGCATGTGGATTTTTAAAATTCCATAGGTTTTCATATTTATTTTTAAAACGACATTACAAAGGCCAAAAGTTTTATTTCGATTCGAGTTTTAATATTGCTCCTTATTTTAAGCAGAGGAATTTTTTTTCTATCTAATTTCTGATTGCTTTTCAAATAATGTCGAAAATCCACCTCCCCCTCCATGGTTACTCACGGACAGTTCCGTCGTCGCTGTAAATTCCCCCCAGAAATTTCCTTGCGGACGATTCCGCCCGAAAAATTCTCGGTGTAGAGCCCCTCCCCCTCCACAGAAATCCCCCCTTCCCAAAAATGTCTTTGTACATCTCAATAACAAATACTATATTTAAACAATGGGCAAATTTCGTAACTTATAACCCTTTCCCCAGGGACTGTGGGGGTCATGTCATTCCCAAAGAAATAGCTACTTGACCTGTTAACTATCTTGAGCAAAATTGCTATTTCAAAATTTTGTTGAGACCACTTTGAGGAAAAAAAAGGATGAGAAGGGGCTGGTGCCCTTCAATCTTTTTAGTCACTAAAAAGGGCACAAGAACTTTTAATTTTCTTTGAGATGAGCATTCTTTTGATCTTCTAGCACCTCTGGTTCGATATTATCTCTCCTGGGAAGAACAAAAAAGAAAACGAATAAACACGCATCCGTGATCCTTTTTCTGGTAAAAAATACAATATATTTTTGTAGATGGGCTTGAAACATTTACAAAAAGGTTCTCTAATACGCTGGATATGATGGTGTTAATTTTATTAAGATTTCTTGACTTTTGGGGGGTGTTTCCTCCCTTTTCGAAAATCAGGTGAATTTTCTCAGGTTCGTAGCTTTTAATGAGTAACATTAAGCTTAATGAAATTTGCAGATTAGGTGGTAATGTTGTATTAGCTGGAACCCACGCGACATAGTATATAGGGAAGATGCTTAAGAAACTAGTCAAACGGGTTTCTTTCAATAGAGAATCGGATTGCAAACCGTGGTTTGTCATTGCGTTTACAATATTTAAACTACTGTTTTTGGGGGGTTTAGGCAGGGAAAAGGTACCTAGGTTAGGTTACGTATTTAATATATGCTATGTTTTGCCCACCAACAGAATGGACTGAATATTTCAGGATTCTATAATAATAGAATATATAAATGATTCAGTAAGTGAAAATTTAAATCTAGACGATCAGTGGAAATTCAGTTCACCAAGGTCCCAGCAATAGCTTTTGGGCAATGTTCTGTAAAAAATACAAGGCTATAGTTGAATTTTAGCCCCTGATTTGTATTGTCCTTTGAAACTATTTTTAACAAAATGGCTATATCAGAATTTTTATCGGATGCGCTGGGGGAAAAGAGGAGTGGGGGGGGGGGGGTAGTTACTCTCTAATATCTTTTGCCTCTTAAAAACTGAACCAGAACTTTCCATTTCCAATCGAATGAGACCTCTGTGAAGTTTATGCGAGCATCCCTTCCATAACAGCTATATATGCCCGCCGGGCATAACCTACAACTCCCCCGGGCCCTGAAGGATTCTGTCGACCCGGAGTTCTCGTTATATATTCTTTGAACCATTTTGAAAAAATGGCTCCCTAAAAGTTCTTATCGGATGGGTTTGAGGAAAATAGGGCGTGGAGGGAGGGGGGCTACAACGCCAGCCCCGGACCCCTGGGGGGTTGCGTCGACACAGGAGTTTTTCTTATCTGGTTATCTCAAAATTTGTATTATTATTTTTTTTTTAAGTTATAGAACCTTAATGAAAATCACACCATCAGATTCAGCTCATCAGAGAACCCTACTGTAGAGATTTCAAGCTCCTATCTGCAAAAATTTGGAATTTTGTATTTTTTGCCAGAAGAAAGATCACGGATGCGTGTTTATTTGTTTCTTGTTTTTCCCATGGATGATCGTATCGACCTAGTGGTCCTATAATATTGTGGGAGGGCTCATTCGAACGAAAATTAAAAGTTATAGTGCCTTTTCTAAGTGACCAAAAAAATGGATGGCAACTAGGCCCCCTCCCACGCTCATTTTTTCCCAAAGTCACCCGATCAAATTTTGAGATAGCTATTTTGTTCAAAATGGTCGAAAATATGATAACTATGTCTTTTGGGATGACTTAATCCCCCAAAGTTCCCGGGGGAAGGGCTGAAAGTTATGAACTTTACCCAATGTTTACATATAGTATTGGTTATTGGGAAGTATACAGACATTTTCAGGGGGGATTTTTTCTGGTAGCGAGAGGGGGTATGTGGGAGGATCTTTCCATGGAGGAAGGGACATTACTATTAAAGGGGCGCCGGATTTCCTAGCATTATTTATAAAGTTAGACTCTTTCTCACAAACCTGTTTTTTAAAACAATAAAAATCTTTAGCGTAAAGAGCGAGGCGTTGAGGAGGGGACAGCCCCTTTCATATACGGAATAATTTCTGTTCGTTTTAAGTTTTAATGTCACTCCTTACTTTCAGTTGAAAAAAAAAACTTGTTTTTTTATTTAATCGTAGTTAAAAGCAATTTCTCCTAGTGCATTTTGCAATCATCAGCTATTCTGCCTTCCTCTGATTCATTACATAGAAATAGCAAAATTAACGCTATTTTCGATTCATAACATTTATTATTAACAGTACTACAGTAAAATAATAAAAAAGGTTCCTTCAGAAAAAAGGAATAATTAAAGGAAGAAAAGGAATAATTAGCTAAAGTTGGATGGCGGCTGAGGGGGCAAACCTTGCTAGAAAAAGCAAGAGAGGGTACAGAAAAACTCTTTTTTATGAAGATGTTCAAATAGCGTAACAGCATTGACTTCGAAAATGATGGAGTGTCGTTACTACAGAGTTGGATTTGTGAAGTTCCATAAGTTTTACATATTTATTCTTTAAAATGACATTACAAAGGGCAAAACTTGCATGATAAGCTCATTGGAATTTTTAGGCGTAATGATATCACTCACGAATCAAAATTAGAACATAAATTAGTCATGAGATTAATTAGGTTAAAATTTGAATTGGCCTGAATATAATATAATTAATTGTCTTTGGTAAGTCAGTATTCATCAGAATATTGAACTGGAAGTTCTAAATCTTTGTCCTTTTGCTGAAACACTAAGGTAAATGTTGTTTTTCATTGATATTAATTACAAAAAAAAATTTCTCATGTTTAGATATGATACATTATGTGGTTATTTATTGTACCTTATAGTAAAAGAGATTTAGAATTAAGATTATTCGAAAAATAGTGGTATTTGTCAATTATTCAGAAAACACCCAAGATGATTCAATTTGCAGGTAAACGGGTTGAAACAACTGATACGCTTGAAAGATAAATAGGATATATATAATTTGGGCTTTATATTTGCACATTAGGGGGGTGGGGGTTAAGTGTAGCGGGCCCGCATGCAAAATGTAACCTAACCGAAATACCAACTAAATATTTAATTGAAATATAGCTACAAGGTAGTTTTCTACTGTGCCGAAACTAATTCTCTCCGAGTACAGAAAGCAATAAACCGGTTATTGTCTGATATTGCGAACCAGTGTGGTCTGGGTTTTTTCCGAATAATGGACAAGTACCAAAATAGTTACGAATCCTGAATCAGCTTAAGTGGTGACTTTCCCTCACTTGGTCTTTTTTTCAAAACACATTTTGATTTTTTTTTTTTTTTTTTTTTGCATTAGCCCTAACCTCTGCCCTCCATCCTTCCTGGCTGAGTAAATAAATTCTAAATCACTTAGTTTCATGTTTCCTATCCCTGTTTCTGAAACTTCTTGACAAGTCCAGTTTGAAGCGTCTGAATTTGTCAGTCAAAATATAGTATACAATAATTGTTTTTTAATGTTGTATTATTCAAAGTTGCAATTTTCATATTTTTTTAATTAGGAGCGTAGTTTCGTCAAAATCCTTAGGGGGGGGGGGGGCAAAGTTGGAGCCAATTTTCCCAAATCAAGGGAAAATCACACTAAAAACAAAAAAAATAAGCCGTTTGGTGCCATAAAGGTACTGTTTAGTACTATAAAAGTACTTTATAGTACTATATAAAGGTAACTTATAGTGCTATAAAGGTAAATATGTACTAAAAAACTGATCTGTTTCTGTTGATGCTTGAATTATGCAGGTTTATCTTAGTTGACAAGATTTTGGAAGAAACTAAATTTCAGCTGGGGGGGGAGGCAAACTAGATCTGGGGGGAACTGAGATTTGGGAGAGGCAGTTTCCTCCCTGCCCCATAGCAAATAATGCCACTGCTTTAAATCATTGAAATTATTATTGCCTCAGGAAAAGCGATGGTCTCAGACAAGGCCGTATCCAGGGTGGGGGGGGGGGAGGTTGTAACACCTCCCCTCTATTTTTTACCACTCGTAAAAACGCAGTAAAAATGTACAGAAACAAATTTTTGATTGACGAATTAAAAAAAGGTACATGTTTGTTATAGCGCCGACCAGTCAAGAAGTGAAGTTATGTTAATCCTAATTGAGTATACCTAAGTAAAATATAAATATACTACCTTAGAAACAAATGTTGGCTATATATTTGCACCTTAGGGGGTGGGGTAAAGTATAGAGGGTCTGCATGCAAAATGGAGGTGCTACCATTTCGGCGAACCGTCAAAAGCACGAAACGTCAGAACATCAAACCGTCATAACATCTAAAAAATATAAGTTTTTATAATAGTAATAAGTATATAATAGTTTAGAAACAAATTTCGGCTATATATTTGCACATCAGGGGGGTGGGGGTTAAGCATAGCATATATTAAATACGTAATCTAACCTAACCTATGTGCCTTTTCCCCCCTAAACCCCAAAAAACTAAAGTTTAAAATTTTCGATGTTATGAAAGTTCGAGGTTCTGACAGATTTTTTTTTTTCGATGTTATGATGGATTTTCTACTGCTCCTGACGCTCGTGCTCCTGATGGTTCAATGTTATGACCCCTTCCCTGCAAAATTTGTTAGCCACAATTGTTCTGCATGTTATGAATTGTTTTGTAACTTCAGACTGTCCAAATATGTACCCCCCCCCCTCCCTCTAATATGCAAATATATAGCCCAAATTATATATTTCCAAATTTGATAGATCACCTTCAGCTACTGTTTCAGATGTGTTTTTCTACTTCTATGGTTCCCGACAGTTTTCTGTGTGGCACAGTCACCTCGGTTTTGAAGCGTGGAAAAACTTCGCCAGAGTGTAGTTCTTATCGATCAATTTCTGTTTCGTGCAATTTTAGCAAAATTTGTGAATATATTCTTCTCCCTTTCATTTCAGAAAATGTTAATTTTGGTGAAAACCAATTTGGCTTTCAAAAAAGGCTGGGATGTCAGCAGGCCCATCGTGTTCTAGCTTCCCTCCTGCTGCAATCTGTTAACAATAAATCTCCTCTTCATATCTGTGCTCTTGATCTTTCGAAAGCTTTCGATAGTATAGTCCACTCAGATGAACTCTATTCCCTTTTTTCCAACAATATTAACCTTTCTATTGTTGTTTTGTTACGGTACTGGTATTCTAACTCTTTTATTCGGGTAAAATGTAATGGAGTAGTCTGATTCAAAGGTGTTTCTTCGGCGTGGGGTCCGTCAAGGTGGTGCGCTTTCTCCAACTATTTTTAAGTTATGTATTGCTTCTATCCTTTTATCTTTGCCTTCGGCTTTCATTTCTGATGGAATTGATGTCTCGTATCTGACTTATGCGGACGATGTTCTCCTTGTCAGTCGTTCTAGGGTTGGCCTCTTACATTCTGTCAGCTGGATATCAGACCAGTTCAGGCGGATTGGGCCTATGTTGAACGTTGATAAGTTCGAATATATTTCATTTAATTCGAGTGCGAGTCTCCCTCTTAACTGTGGTTTTATCTCTATTCCCTGAGTCTCTTCTTTTCGGTGGCTTGGTCTTCACATTACAAATAATCTCAAAACCCTTCGGGCTCTGACAGTTTCTAATGCAAAAGAAAATTCAGATAGGATATTCAAAAATTGTTGCAAATAGAGGGAGGTACAATAGAAAAGCGCTTGGGAAATTATATTCTTCATTTTGCGACCATTCTATTGTTTTTTTATCTGGTTTTCTTCTAATTCTGAAGCCTAAACATCTGAATTCTATCCGGACTTATTATTTTAAATTTTCTCGGTAGCTTTTGTGCCTTCCTCCGTGGTTCCGGAACCGGCATCTATGATCGCGATTCGGCCTCCCTGATTTACGGGAAAAAGTGACTGTGCTTGCGGGAAAGCTGCCGTTATCTGCAGGTCTTGCTGCGCACCATAATTTACGTCGTTTTATGTAAATAATTGTTAAGTGTACGAGTTTGCTTTTTTTTGTTGTTATTTTTGTGTTTTTGTTCTTGATGTACTCCACTTATTTTTGTTCATAGTGGGTAATAAAAAAATATTATTATCATATCTCCAATCAGAACAGCGTACGCAAAATCTGATTTGCTCAAATTAGCGCGAGCTAAATCTTGGCATTAATGAAATTTCATTATGAATGGACCTTAATCCATTTGGTTTAACTTATAGTTTAGGATGTTAGTTAATTATTTAAGTAGTAATAGATACAACGCTAGAAAACAAAGATAAATTGAAGCAATAGCACTTCTCGAAATTGTTTCTACCGTAAAAAACGAAAAAAAACATAACAAATATTGAGTGCTCAATCTTGTTAATTATTTCGGAGCCTCGGCTTAAAAATGCAATTTTTTTTCTAGTAGGGCTAGTATTTCTTAGAACGCATTAGTATGATTGCTAATAATGGTTGAATTCTTACCAAATTACATGAATCAGAAAAAATCCATTAGCTTATTTTAAAATACTTTCAGGTTACTCAACCTAAAGAAAAACAAAAACAAAAATCCCCCGTTGCACTCTAAGTTGTCCTCCTGGGAGGTGCACGCCATCCCATGTCGGAACTTGTGAATCCAACTATTAGACTATTGTTCTGATTTTTGTTTCACATTCCGCAAATGTTAAATATCCTTACTAAAATTGAGCAATTGCACACCAGTGTTGCCAAAGCGGTGCAATTGTGTTGTTTGGGGTGCATTGTAGAAGTCATCTTAAAGTTGGGTACATTTGCAACTTCTTTGGTACAATAAAAACAAAGAAATGAACATAAAGACGGCAAACGGGTCATTGGCCAGTAAATAAAAGCGAAGAGAAACAACAAAAATCCAAAGAATATTTCGCTCGCATATAACAAGGCGTCTTCAGTGTAAAAAAAAAAAAAACTAGAAACTAAAACTAATAAATATATATAAAACTAAAATAGATTAAAATAAAATATATCATACACAATTACTTACTTTACAATTTCAACGGGCCATAGCCTCGTCTTTATTCATTTCTTTGTTTTTGTCATAGCTGGCCGGTTCGGCTTTAGATCTTTTATTTGGTAAAATAAAATTTTAAAGTACATTTTGGTTTTATTTGCTCCTTTCTAACTGGAATATCTATTCAAATTTCAGTTTATCACAAAAATAATTCTTGTTATAGCACATTTTCAACTTATTGTTAAGATGGTACAAATGAATACCTTATGGTACAATATTAGTCGGAAAACTGGTACAGTTTACTCCGAACGTTAGCAACGCTGTTGCACACTCGTCTATATAACTTCATAAGGCTTTGTATAATGTTTAATACCTTATTTTGTTTTTATCATCTTGTACTAAAATTATTTCTAATTTTTTTTTTAGATTTGAACCAATCCTTGAAACATGTCTGACAGATCAACAACGCATAACGTCTGCCGTTTCAACAAAGTGGAAACCACTGCAAAAATCTGGACATTTGAATGTGCTTGGGAGGTAGCGAATAAAGTGGGTGGAATATATACTGTGATTCGTTCTAAGACTGAAATGTCTGTTGAAGAATTGGGGAGTCAGTATGTGCTTTTAGGTCCATACAAAGAACAATTTGTTAAAAGAGAAGTGGAAGACTTTGAGTTCCCTCCTGGACCGTTAAGTGATGCAGTCTCTAAGCTTCGTGAAACCGGCTTCCGAATTCATACTGGTAGCTGGTTAGTAGATGGAAACCCATTAGTAATATTATTTGATGTTAGTTCTGTATCCTATAACATCAACAAATACAAGCAAGAACTTTTTGATAAGAGTGGAATTGGGATACCTGATAGTGATATGGAGTCTAACGATTGCGTTTTATTTGGCTTCATGGCTGCTCAGTTTATTGCTGAGTTTTACAATTTTACGAACAAAGAGGTTGCAATTCCTACCAAAATAGTATGTCATTTTCATGAGTGGCTTTCAGGGATTGGACTCATCATGACTCGTCTATGGGGCATAAAAGTGTCTACTATTTTCACGACACATGCAACTCTTCTTGGTCGGTATTTATGCGCGGGAAATATCGACTTTTACAATAACTTAGATAAGTTAGACATTGACGCTGAGGCCGGTAGGCGCCAAATATTTCATCGATATTGTATTGAGAAGGCTGCGACACTCTTAGCGCACGTATTTACGACTGTGTCTGAAATAACAGGAATAGAAGCAGAACACATACTGAATCGAAAGCCGGATATTACAACTCCAAACGGACTTAACGTGAAAAAATTTAGTGCAGTCCATGAATTCCAAAACCTACATGCTGTGAATAAAGAAAAAATAGATGACTTTGTTCGCGGTCATTTTTATGGTCATCATGACTTTGATCTTGATAAAACATTGTATTTTTTTATTGCAGGACGATATGAGTTTGGGAATAAAGGTGTGGATATTTTTATTGAAAGCTTGGCGCGACTTAACCACATTATGAAAGAATCTGGCTCTGATAAAACAGTTATTGCTTTTTTGATTTTTCCAACTCGTACCAACAGCTATAATGTTGAAAGTCTTCGTGGGCAAGCAATTGCAAAAAACCTGAGAGATACTCTTTATTCTGTTCAGCAAGATATTGGTAAAAGAATGTATGGAGCTTGCCTTAGCGGCAAATTACCAGAAAGCAAAGAACTACTTTCAAATGATGACGTTGTCAGACTAAAACGTTGTCTCTTCGGAAGCCAGCGTTCCTCCCTACCACCAATTACAACACATAATGTAGCTGACGATCATTTCGATCCTGTTCTTAGCAACTTGAGAAGATGTCAGCTGTTTAACAATAGAAGTGACCGAGTGAAAGTGGTTTTTCACCCTGAGTTTCTTTCATCTAGCAATCCACTTTTTGGACTAGATTATGAAGATTTCGTACGTGGCTGTCACTTAGGGGTCTTCCCAAGTTACTATGAGCCATGGGGCTATACACCCGCTGAGTGCACCGTAATGGGTATTCCATCTGTAACTACAAACCTTTCAGGGTTTGGTTGTTTCATGGCTGATCATATAGAAGATCCAACCAGTTATGGTATTTATATTGTAGACCGCCGTTTTATTGCCCTTGATGATTCAATATCTCAGCTTGTTACATATATGCATGATTTTGTTCGGTTGAACCGTAGACAAAGAATCATACAAAGGAATCGTACTGAGCGTCTAAGTGACCTTCTAGACTGGCGATCCCTTGCTGTTTACTATAAAAAAGCAAGGCTATTGGCCCTTTACAAAGTTTTCCCGGAGGTGACCATTAAAGACGAAAGTGGTGTTCGCCATATTAAATACCCTCGTCCTGTGTCAGAGCCCTCATCGCCCGCTTCTTCAAGAGCAACTACCCCAGGTCCTAGCAATGGGGATGTGGATGACAAAAAGGAAAAAGGGATGAAACTTTGATTAGGAGCAATATATAAATCCTTTTTCAAAGTTTATCTTGAATATGAATAATTTTCTGTGTACGTTTATCTTTAATCTTTATTTATTGCTTAATAGAGTTTCAGGGAAGTGAATTGTAGGGTTTCAGGAAAATGAGATTCCATTCAATTCTCGTGTATTGCCAGCACTATATCTACAAAAAAGCTCGCGTCATAGACTTTATCTGGCAGTATGTCTTGTAAGTGAGTCTCAACAAACCTGAAAACGTCTCGTAAAAATCATACAGAACTGTTGCTATATATGTAACTAAATTTGATTTTTAAATATATTCTTTGTTCTTACACTATTGCAACATTTCTTTTTATATATAGGTTATATTCTGCCGGCAAGGGAAGACTTATTGAGATTGTTAAAAATACCATTTTGTTAATTTTTTCGTAAATAGATATACTTCAGTATGTTTTACTCCTTCAGTTAAGCGGAACAAGGATCACCTATTTTGTTTGCTTATATATTTTTTTAATTGTTCGTGGGTATTTTTTGCACATTTATTACGCTTTTCTGTCACGTTATATATTTTTTTACGATAGAACCAACATGTATATATATACTGAATATATGATCAGAGGGCATCTACCCCCCCCCCCCCCACACGTCGTTTTTTCTTGAAATGCGTCCAATAAAAATTTTGACACAGCCATTTTATTCAAAATCGTCCAAAGATCATATAACAAGGTTTTTAGGGTTGATACAAACCACCAGAGCCTTAGGGCAAGGGTTGTAAGTTATGCCCTGGCGGCATCTAAGGCTTTTATTGAAGTGAGGGTTGTATAGTCTATAGAGGTGGACCCCACTTTTCATTAAATGCCTCTGATTGAAACTGTGAGATGGCCATTTGGTTTAAAATAGTCCAAAAACATATAACAATGACTCCAGTGTTGACCTTACCCCCCAGAAACCTGTGTCAAGGGTTGTAAGCTATAGCCTGGGGGCATATAAGGTTTTTATGGAATGGGTGGCCGCATAAAATTCAGACGGGGCCCATTTGATTTGAAATTGGAAGTTATAGTGCCCCTCTTAAGATTTGAAGTGATTTGAGAGCAACCCCCCCCCCACGCCTAACATTTCCTAAAACAGACATCCAAACAAAGTTTTGTGACATCTATTTTTTCAGCGTTGTTGATAGAACCAGTAATTACGCGTTTGGGGATGTCAATCCCCCGAAGCCTCAGGGCAAGGGCTGTAAGTTGGGTAATGCGTTCATTGTGAAAATTTGCAAGAATACTGAGGGGAAAATTGGACTAAATCAAAACACACTATGTGTGTGCAGATTGTCAAAAGAGGGCGTATCTCAAGAATGGATTTGGGCAGTAAGTTGGAACTTCCAGAGAATATTTTAAGGGAAAGATCAATTGACAAAAAGGTAATATATGATGTCATTGCTACAACCGCTATACTACTAAACTACTCCAACTACTACTTCAATTACAACAACTTGTAAGGTTTAGAGTATTATGATGAAAAGGGGGTCAAAAGCGCACATGATCAATATTTTTGGAACGGCTTACAGTGTCATGGTGAAACTTCCGGGACATCATGAAAGGGATGTTCAACTAACCAAAAGGCAAGATGTACTTGCTACTACCGCTTTTAATACTGCTGTTACTACTGCTACTAATACAACACTAACACCGCAACTCTTTTTTTCCTACTACCACCGCAACTAATGTGATACTAGTACTATTAAGTCTAGGTCTATTAAGGTATTAAATAAAAAAAAACAAGTTTTTGTAACTGAAAGTAAGGAACGACGTTGAAACTTAAAACGAACAGAAATTATTCCGTATATGAAAAAGGCTGTCCCCTCCTCAATTATTCTGTTCGTTTTAAGTTTTAACATCGTTCCTTACTTTCAGTTAAAAAAAACTTGTTTTTTTTTATTTAATTTTTAAACGTTTTTGAATTAATGCAGGTTTTGATCTTGGCTCGCCGTACATGAATAACTAAAACAAAATTTGCATGTTAATTTACTTTTATTTGGTTAAGTGGCTTTCTCGAAACTTGTTTAATTTTATTTACGAACGTTTTTATTAGTAATAAATATACGTAACTTACGAATTAACTTATGTAACGAACTTCTATGTTCATATATTTTTAATACGTATATTTGGGGGTGCACCCCCTATTCAATACCTCGCTCTTTAAGCTAAAGTTCGAATTTTGTTCCAATTCTTTAAAAATGACCCTTTAATCACAAAGGCCGATATTTAGAATAAATAGCTCTTATGAAAGTACTGAAAAATCTTTGGCTTAAAGAGCGAGGTATTGACTAGGGGGTAAACCCAATTCATACACGTATTATTTTCTGTTCGTTTTAAGTTTTGATGTTTCTCCTTATTTTCAGTTGGAAAACTTGTTTTTTTTATATTTAATTTCTGATCTTTTTTTTAAATAATGCTGGTAATCCGGCGCCCCCTTCATAGCAATGTCCCTTCCCCCATGAAAACTTCCTTCATGGAAAGATCATCCCAAATAGCCCCTGACTCACCCAGCCCCCTACTACCAGAACCCCCCCCCCCCTGAAAACGTCTGTATACTTCCTAATAGCCAATACTATATGTTAACATTGGGCAAAGTTCATAACTTTCAGCCCTCCCCCCGGGGACTTCGGGGGATTAAGTCATCCTAAAGGACATAGTTATCATATTTTCAACCATGCTGAACAAAATGGCTATCTCAAAATTTTGATCAGGTGACTTTGGGAAAAAAATGAGTGTAGGAGGGGGCCTAGTTGCCCTCAATTTTTTTGGTCGCATAAAAGGGCACTAGAAATTTTAATTTCCGTTCCAATGAGTCCTCCCACGATATTCTAGGACCACTGGGTCTTTACGATCACCCCTGGGGGAAAAAAACAAATAAAAACGCATCCGTGATCTTTCTTCTGGCAAAAAATGCAAAATTCCACATTTTTGTAGATAGGATCTTGAAACTTCTACAGTAGGGTTCTCTGATACGCTGAACATGATGGTGTGATTTTCATTAAGGTTCTATAACTTTTAGGGGGCCTTTCAACCTTTTTTCGAAATTCAGCCAAATTTTCTCAGGCGCGTAACTTTTGATGGGTAGCCTAAACTTGATGAAAGTTATATATTTGAATTCAGCATTGAAATCTGATTCTTTTGATGTATCTATTGGTATCAAAAACCAGTTTTCTAGAGTTTCGGTTACCATTGAGCTGGGTCGCTCCTTACTTACAGTTTGTTACCACGAACTGTTTGAAAATTTGAGAGAATATTGATGGCAAATTTGAACTAACAAATGACTCTAACCGCATTTAGATTGTCAAAACAGCGTATCTTAAGAATTGATTTGTGCATTAAGTTGGAACTCTCAGAGAATGTTTGAGGGGGAAGATCAATTGACCAAAAGGCTATATGTGTACAGTACTACCACTGCTACATTTACTAGTTCTACTATTACCATGGGCACCCGTTAGGGGGGGGGGCTGGGCCATGCCCCCCATGGAATTTAGACCAGAGGGGGATAGATTTTAGACCAGAGGGGGAAGAAAATAGAAGTGTAATAACTAATCAAAGAAAAAGAATTTCTTATTTTTGTTTTGTCTTTAAGAACTGCTATGAAAATTGTTTAGAATCAATTCAGAATTTAATTCAATTCGTAGATATTAGATTAACTCAATATGGGTCATTATCAAACAACTCGTGGTAACGAACTGTAAGTAAGGATCGACCCGGCTCAATGGTAACCGAAACTCTAAAAAACGGAATTTTGATACCAATAGAGATACATCAAAAGAATCAGATTTTAATCCTGATTTCAAATATATAAGTTGCATCAAGTTTAGTCCTACCCATCAAAAGTTACGCGAAAATTTGGATGATTTTCGAAAAAGGGGGAAAGACCCCCCAAAAGTTATAGAACCTTAATCAAAATCACACCATCATATTCAGCGTATCAGAGAACCCTACTGTAGAGGTTTCAAGCTCCTATCTACAGAAATGTAGAATTTTGCATTTTTTGCCAGAAGAAAGATCACGGGTGCGTGTTTATTTGTTTTTTTTCCAGGGGTGATCGTATCGACCCAGTGGTCCTAGAATATCGTGGGAGGGCTCATTGGAACGGAAATTAAAAGTTCTAGTGCCCTTTTTAAGTAACCCAAAAAAAATGGATGGCAACTAGGCCACCTCCCACGCTCATTTTTTCCCAAAGTCACCCTATCAAAATTTTGAGATAGCCATTTTGTTCAGCATGTTCGAAAATATGATAATTATGTCTTTTAGGATGACTTAATCCCCCGAAGTTTCCGGGAGGAGGGCTGAAAGTTATGAACTTTACCCAATGTTAACATATAGTATTGGTTATTGGGAAGTATACAAACGTTTTCAGGGGGGATTTTTTCTGGTAGTGGGGGGGGGGGTGGTTGGGTCGGAGGTTATATGGGAGGATCTTTCAATGAAGGAAGTTTTCATTGGGAAGGGACGTTTCTATGAAGGGGACGCCGGATTTCCCAGCGTTATTTGAAAAAAGATCAGAAATTAAATATAAAAAAACAAGTTTTTCAACTGCAACAGCAGCAACATCAAAACTTAAAACGGACAGAAAATATTACATAAATGATTGGGTTCACCCCCTAGTCAATACCTCTCTCTTTAAGCCAAAGATTTTTTAGTACTTTCATAAGAGCTATTTATTCTAATTAACGGCCTTTGTGATTAAGCGGTCATTTTTAAGGAATTGGAACAAAATTCGAACTTTAGCTTAAAGAGCAAGGTATTGACTAGGGGGTAAACCCCCTAATATACGTATTAAAAATATATGAATATAGAAGTTCGTTACGTAAGTTAATTCGTAATTTACGTATATTTATTACTAATAAAAACTTTTATAAATAAAATCAATTAAGTTTCGAGAAAGCCATTTAACCAAATAAAAGTAAAACTAATATGCAAATTTTGTTTTAATTATTCATGTACGGTGAGCCAAGATCAAAATCTACATTAACTCAAAAACTTTCAAAAATTAAATAAAAAAAAACAAGCTTTTTTAAATGAAAGTAAGGAACGACGTTAAAACTTAAAACAAACAGAAATTATTCCGTATATGAAAGGGGCTGTCCCCTCCTCAACGCCTCGCTCTTTACGCTAAAGTTTGACTTTCTCACAACTCTATTTTTTCAAACAATAAAAAACTTTAGCGTAAAGAGCGAGGCGTTGAGGAGGGGACAGCCCCTTTCATATAAGGAATAATTTCTGTTCGCGTTAAGTTGTAACGTCGTTCCTTACTTTCATTTAAAAAAAACTTGTTTTTTTTATTTAATTCATCTATCTAAAGGAGACCGAAACCGGAACCCAATTTAGGGTGTAGTGTAAATACACTCAAGGGTATTCTTATGCCCTAGCAATAGTGCGACAAGCTTGACAAAGCTTACCGCATTTTGGAATTAATAAACAAAGAAAGTTTTATATATATATATATATATATATATATATTTATATATACAGCGTCGTGCCCTACCAGGAGTCAGTTTGGTCTTGATTTTTGCTCATAGTAGAGATGGGGGTGTTACTCGTGACGGGGCTCCTTATATGGGCATAGAGTCATTAGTGAGAATGATTGCGTAATCGGTCAATGACCTCTTTCTCCAGGTGTGTTTTTGGCACGCCCTCAGCGAATGTTGTTGTTATTGTTTTGAACACAGTCATTAGAGAGAACACGTTGTTAATGGGATCAATGTTGTTGTCGTTTCCGAGCCAACTTTCTTTTCTGGTCAGTCTAGAGTTGGCAGTCATTAATCAAATTGTTTCCAGGGAGTGTCTGACAGATGACGTCAAGTTAATTAATGTCTTTGGAGTTCGACCAGAATTGTCTCCGAGACAAAGTTTTGATCACACATGACAGATGATGTCATGATTGATTGATTGACACGAAAGGGGAATTAATTTGTTGTTCTAAAGAGAATTGATTCACGAAAGGGAAATTAATTTGTTGTTTCTAACAAGAGAATCGTTTCCGAGCAGACGTTTTGATCTTAGCGTGCGAAAAGGTTTCCAAATAATTTGAAATAAGCCAGCGCAGGGATGCCAAACAAATGGAACATGCTGAAATTCCGTTTAGGGATAATTTTGGCGAAACCGTTTTAGCTATTTTATGGAATTATTTCGGCGAAACAGCTAGAGACATTATAAAATATGATTTTAGAAGAGATTTTGGAAGAGAATTTGAGTGTGGTCGTTATAATACACAAGTTTCAATTGGACAGTGTTGTGAGGTCCTCTACCCCAACCCCAAAGGTTCCGATCCCCCTACCACAACCCCGAAGGAAGCCAGCGGTCCTCAAAGGTTCTCTGGGCTTCCAAAGGACCCCCCCCGGACCCCCAAAGACCCTCACCCAGTCCCCAAAGGTCCCCAGGCACCCAAAGGGCCCCAGACCTAAAAAGGCCATACCCGAGCCCCAAAGGTCCTCCCCGGTCCCCAAAGGTCCACCAGACCCCCAAAACCCCTCCCCGGTCCCCAAAGGTCCACCAGAACCCCAAAAGCCCTCCCCCGGTCCCCAAAGGCCCTCCCCCGGTCCCCAAAGGCCCTCCCCGGGCTCCCAGGACTCCCAAAGGGCCCCGATTACTCTACCCCTACCCCGAAGGAAGCCTCCGGTCCTCAAAGGTCCCCCAGGCTCCCAAAGGCCCTCACCCGGTCCCCAAAGGTCCACCGGGCTCCCAAAGGGACCCCAGACCCCCAACGGACCCACCGGGCCCCAAAGGGCCCAATCCGTGCTCAAGGGCCCCCCGGACCCCCAAAGGTCCTCCACCAGTCCCCAAAGGCCCTCTCCCGGTCCCAAAGGTCCACCAGGCACCCAAAGGGCCCCAGACCCTAAAAAGGCCATACCCGAGCCACCAAAGGTCCTCCACCAGCCCCCAAAGGCCCTCTCCCGGTCCCAGAGGTCCACCAGGCACCCAAAGGGCCCCAGACCCTAAAAAGACCATACCCGAGCCCCCCAAAGGCCCTCACCGGTCCCCAAAGGTCCACCAGACCCCCAAAAGCCCTCCACCGGTCCCCAAAGGCCCTCCCCGGGCTCCCAGGGCTCCCAAAGGGCCCCGATTACTCTACCCCAACCCCGAAGGAAGCCTCCGGTCCTCAAAGGTCCCCCAGGCTCCCAAAGGACCCACTGGACCCCCAAAGGCCCTCACCTGGTCCCCAAAGGTCCACCGGGCTCCCAAAGGGACCACCGGACCCCCAAAGGGTCCCCCGGACCCCAAAGGTCCTCCCCAGGTCCTCAAGGGTCGCCCAGACCCCCAACGGACCCACCGGACCCCAAAGGGCCCAATCGGTGCTCAAGGGCTCCCCGGACCCCCAAAGGCCCTCACCCGGTCCTCAAAGGTCCACCGGGCTCCCAAAGGACCAGTCGGTCCTCAAGGACCCTCTCAGACGTGCAAAGACCCTCCCCAGACCCCCAAAGGCTCATCCCGGTCCCCAAAGGTCCCCTCAGGCTCCCATATGACCACTCCACCCCTCAAGGGCCCCTGGATCCCCAAACGCCCTCCCCGGACCCCTCCAAAGAACCCCCTCTCCATTTTTAACACTTTTTATGGCTTTATTATATCCTTTTAGAACAAGTTCCTTTCATAATGTCCCTCCTAAACCCATTTTCCAACTTGAAGTACTTATCCTTTTCACCCACTTTCTCAATGAAAAAGAAATTAGTTTTTAATCAATTCTAATTTTCCAAATAATATAAAAATTTTCCACTTTAGTTCAGATCTGTCTCGAAGAGATGAAAAATTTAAAATACTGTTCCAAATTTTTCGCAGAAGATAAAAAAAGTTCAAGTTTTCTTCTGAATTTTACCAAAGAACGTGCTCCAATTCTAATTTCTCCAGAGAAAACAAAATCTTCCACTTCAGTTCTATATTTCACAAAGATATAAAGAAATTTAAAGTTCAAGTCTAAATTTTTCGGTGGAAGATAGAAAAAGTAATACCATACTTGTGAATATTTTCACGGAAAATAAAAAGTTCTAGTTCAATTTACAATTTCCTCAACGAAGTGAAGAAAGGTTCAAGTTCTCTTCTGAATTTTACTAAAGAACACGCTTCAATTCTAATTTTTTCAGAGAAAACAAAAATCTTCCACTTCAGTTCTTTATTTCACAAAGACATAAAGAAATTCAAAGTTCAATTCTAAATTTTTCGATGGAAGATAGAAAAAGTAATACCATACTTGTGAATATTTTCACGGAAGATAAAAAGTTCTAGTTCAATTTAAAATTTCCTCAATGAAGTCAAGGAAAGTTCAAGTTCTCTTCTGAATTTTACCACAGAACATGCTTCAATTCTAATTTTTTCAGAGAAAACAAAAATCTTCCACTTCAGTTCTTTATTTCACAAAGACATAAAGAAATTTAAAGTTCAATTCTAAATTTTTCGGTGGAAGATAGAAAAAGTAATACCATACTTGTGAATATTTTCCCGGAAGATAAAAAGTTCTAGTTCAATTTACAGTTTCCTCAATGAAGTCAAGGAAAGTTCAAGTTCTCTTCTGAATTTTACCAAAGAACATGCTTCAATTCTAATTTTTTCAGAGAAAACAAAAATCTTCCACTTCAGTTCTTTATTTCACAAAGACATAAAGAAATTTAAAGTTCAATTCTAAATTTTTCGGAGGAAGATAGAAAAAGTAATACCATGCTTGTGAATATTTTCCCGGAAGATAAAAAGTTCTAGTTCAATTTAAAATTTCCTCAACGAAGTCAAGGAAAGTTCAAGTTCTCTTCTGAATTTTACCACAGAACATGCTTCAATTCTAATTTCACCAGAGAAAACAAAAATCTTCCACTTCAGTTCTTTATTTCACAAAGACATAAAGAAATTTAAAGTTCAATTCTAAATTTTTCGGTGGAAGATAGAAAAAGTAATACCATACTTGTGAATATTTTCCCGGAACATAAAAAGTTCTAGTTCAATTTACAGTTTCCTCAATGAAGTCAAGGAAAGTTCAAGTTCTCTTCTGAATTTTACCAAAGAACACGCTTCAATTCTAATTTTTTCAGAGAAAACAAAAATCTTCCACTTCAGTTCTTTATTTCACAAAGACATAAAGAAATTTAAAGTACAATTCTAATTTTTCGGTGGAAGATAGAAAAAGCAATACCATACTTGTGAATATTTTCCCGGAAAATAAAAAGTTCTAGTTCAATTTACAATTTCCTCAACGAAGTGAAGAAAGGTTCAAGTTCTCTTCTGAATTTTACTAAAGAACAAAATTCAATTCTAATTCCACCAGAGAAAATAAAAATCTTCCACTTCAGTTCTTTATTTCACAAAGACATAAAGAAATTTAAAGTTCAATTCTAAATTTTTCGGTGGAAGATAGAAAAAGTAATACCATACTTGTGAATATTTTCACGGAAGATAAAAGTTCTAGTTCAATTTAAAATTTTCTCAACGAAGTCAAGGAAAGTTCAAGTTCTCTTCTGAATTTTCTCAATGAACACACTTCAATTCTAATTTCTCCAGAGAAAATAAAAATCTTCCACTTCAGTTCCATATTTCGCAAAGACATAAAGAAATTTAAAGTACAATTCTAAATTTTTCGATGGAAGATAGAAAAAGCAATACCATACTTGTGAATATTTTCACGGAAGATAAAAAGTTCTAGTTCAATTTAAAATTTCCTCAATGAAGTCAAGGAAAGTTCAAGTTCTCTTCTGAATTTTACCACAGAACATGCTTCAATTCTAATTTTTTCAGAGAAAACAAAAATCTTCCACTTCAGTTCTTTATTTCACAAAGACATAAAGAAATTTAAAGTACAATTCTAAATTTTTCGGAGGAAGATAGAAAAAGCAATACCATACTTGTGAATATTTTCCCGGAAGATAAAAAGTTCTAGTTCAATTTACAGTTTCCTCAATGAAGTCAAGGAAAGTTCAAGTTCTCTTCTGAATTTTACCAAAGAACGTGCTCCAATTCTAATTTCTCCAGAGAAAACAAAATCTTCCACTTCAGTTCTTTATTTCACAAAGACATAAAGAAATTTAAAGTTCAATTCTAAATTTTTCGGTGGAAGATAGAAAAAGTAATACCATACTTGTGAATATTTTCCCGGAAGATAAAAAGTTCTAGTTCAATTTACAGTTTCCTCAACGAAGTGAAGAAAAATTCAAGTTCTCTTCTGAATTTTACTAAAGAACAAAATTCAATTCTAATTTTTTCAGAGAAAACAAAAATCTTCCACTTCAGTTCTTTATTTCACAAAGACATAAAGAAATTTAAAGTTCAATTCTAAATTTTTCGGTGGATGATAGAAAAAGTAATACCATACTTGTGAATATTTTCCCGGAAGATAAAAAGTTCTAGTTCAATTTACAGTTTCCTCAATGAAGTCAAGGAAAGTTCAAGTTCTCTTCTGAATTTTACCAAAGAACAAAATTCAATTCTAATTTTTTCAGAGAAAACAAAAATCTTCCACTTCAGTTCTTTATTTCACAAAGACATAAAGAAATTTAAAGTACAATTCTAAATTTTTCGGTGGAAGATAGAAAAAGCAATACCATACTTGTGAATATTTTCCCGGAAAATAAAAAGTTCTAGTTCAATTTACAATTTCCTCAACGAAGTGAAGAAAGGTTCAAGTTCTCTTCTGAATTTTACTAAAGAACAAAATTCAATTCTAATTTCACCAGAGAAAATAAAAATCTTCCACTTCAGTTCTCTATTTCACAAAGACATAAAGAAATTTAAAGTTCAATTCTAAATTTTTCGGTGGAAGATAGAAAAAGTAATACCATACCTGTGAATATTTTCACGGAAGATATAAGTTCTAGTTCAATTTAAAATTTTCTCAACGAAGTCAAGGAAAGTTCAAGTTCTCTTCTGAATTTTCTCAATGAACACACTTCAATTCTAATTTCACCAGAGAAAATAAAAATCTTCCACTTCAGTTCCTTATTTCGCAAAGACATAAAGAAATTCAAAGTTCAATTCTAAATTTTTCGATGGAAGATAGAAAAAGTAATACCATACTTGTGAATATTTTCACGGAAGATAAAAAGTTCTAGTTCAATTTAAAATTTCCTCAATGAAGTCAAGGAAAGTTCAAGTTCTCTTCTGAATTTTACCACAGAACATGCTTCAATTCTAATTTTTTCAGAGAAAAACAAAAATCTTCCACTTCAGTTCTTTATTTCACAAAGACATAAAGAAATTTAAAGTACAATTCTAAATTTTTCGGAGGAAGATAGAAAAAGCAATACCATACTTGTGAATATTTTCCCGGAAGATAAAAAGTTCTAGTTCAATTTAAAATTTTCTCAACGAAGTGAAGAAAAATTCAAGTTCTCTTCTGAATTTTACCAAAGAATAAAATTCAATTCTAATTTCACCAGAGAAAACAAAATCTTCCACTTCAGTTCTATATTTCACAAAGACATAAAGAAATTTAAAGTTCAAGTCTAAATTTTTCGGTGGAAGATAGAAAAAGTAATACCATACTTGTGAATATTTTCCCGGAAGATAAAAAGTTCTAGTTCAATTTACAGTTTCCTCAATGAAGTCAAGGAAAGTTCAAGTTCTCTTCTGAATTTTACCAAAGAACAAAATTCAATTCTAATTTCACCAGAGAAAATAAAAATCTTCCACTTCAGTTCTCTATTTCACAAAGACATAAAGAAATTTAAAGTTCAATTCTAAATTTTTCGGTGGAAGATAGAAAAAGTAATACCATACTTGTGAATATTTTCCCGGAAGATAAAAAGTTCTAGTTCAATTTACAGTTTCCTCAATGAAGTCAAGGAAAGTTCAAGTTCTCTTCTGAATTTTACCAAAGAACACGCTTCAATTCTAATTTTTTCAGAGAAAACAAAAATCTTCCACTTCAGTTCTTTATTTCACAAAGACATAAAGAAATTTAAAGTACAATTCTAATTTTTCGGTGGAAGATAGAAAAAGCAATACCATACTTGTGAATATTTTCCCGGAAAATAAAAAGTTCTAGTTCAATTTACAATTTCCTCAACGAAGTGAAGAAAGGTTCAAGTTCTCTTCTGAATTTTACTAAAGAACAAAATTCAATTCTAATTTTTTCAGAGAAAATAGAAATCTTCCACTTCAGTTCTCTATTTCACAAAGACATAAAGAAATTTAAAGTTCAATTCTAAATTTTTCGGTGGAAGATAGAAAAAGTAATACCATACCTGTGAATATTTTCACGGAAGATAAAAAGTTCTAGTTCAATTTAAAATTTCCTCAACGAAGTGAAGAAAGGTTCAAGTTCTCTTCTGAATTTTACTAAAGAACAAAATTCAATTCTAATTTCACCAGAGAAAATAAAAATCTTCCACTTCAGTTCTTTATTTCACAAAGAAATAAAGAAATTTAAAGTTCAATTCTAAATTTTTCGATGGAAGATAGAAAAAGTAATACCATACCTGTGAATATTTTCCCGGAAGATAAAAAGTTCTAGTTCAGTTTAAAATTTTCTCAACGAAGTCAAGGAAAGTTCAAGTTCTCTTCTGAACTTTACCAAAGAACACGCTTCAATTCTAATTTTTTCAGAGAAAACAAAAATCTTCCACTTCAGTTCTTTATTTCACAAAGACATAAAGAAATTTAAAGTTCAATTCTAATTTTTCGGTGGGTGATAGAAAAATTAATGCCGTACTTGTGATTATTTTCACGGAAGATAAAAAGTTCCACTTCAATTTTAAATTTCCCCGGAAGATAAAAAGTTCTAGTTCAACTTGCTATTATCTTTGTGAAAACACACAAACTCAGAAAAAATGCTCAATGTTCCTTTAGTACCTATGCAATTAGACTAAAAATGAAGATATTTATGCAGAGTTTCAACTCGCTATGGCTAAGTTTGCTAAAAACAAGCTATTTTCTTGTGAAAACACACAAAATCAGAAAAAATGTTCAATGTTCCTTAAGCACCTACGCAATTAGGCTTAAATGAAGATATTTATGCAGAGTTTCAACTCGATATGGCTAAGTTTGCTAAAAACAAGCTATTTTCTTGCGAAAACACACGAAATCAGAAAAAATATTGTTAGGTTAGGTTAAGTTAGATTAGGTTAGGTTAGCCTACGTACGCGCGCATATAGGTTAAGTTAGGTTAGATTAAGTTAGATTAGGTTAAGTTAGGTTAGGTTAGATTAAGTTAGGTTAGGCTAGGTTAGCCTACATACGCGCGCGTACGTAGGCTAACCTAGCCTAATCTAACTTAATCTAACCTAACCTAACTTAACCTAACCTAACTTAACCTAATCTAACTTAACCTATATGCGCGCGTACGTAGGCTAACCTAACCTAATCTAACTTAACCTAACCTAACAATATTTTTTCTGATTTCGTGTGTTTTCGCAAGAAAATAGCTTGTTTTTAGCAAACTTAGCCATATCGAGTTGAAACTCTGCATAAATATCTTCATTTAAGCCTAATTGCGTAGGTGCTTAAGGAACATTGAACATTTTTTCTGATTTTGTGTGTTTTCGCAAGAAAATAGCTTGTTTTTAGCAAACTTAGCCATATCGAGTTGAAACTCTGCATAAATATCTTCATTTTTAGTCTAATTGCATAGGTACTAAAGGAACATTGAGCATTTTTTCTGAGTTTGTGTGTTTTCACAAAGATAATAGCAAGTTGAACTAGAACTTTTTATCTTCCGGGGAAATTTAAAATTGAAGTGGAACTTTTTATCTTCCGTGAAAATAATCACAAGTACGGCATTAATTTTTCTATCACCAACCGAAAAATTAGAATTGAACTTTAAATTTCTTTATGTCTTTGTGAAATAAAGAACTGAAGTGGAAGATTTTTGTTTTCTCTGAAAAAATTAGAATTGAAGCGTGTTCTTTGGTAAAGTTCAGAAGAGAACTTGAACTTTCCTTGACTTCGTTGAGAAAATTTTAAACTGAACTAGAACTTTTTATCTTCCGGGAAAATATTCACAGGTATGGTATTACTTTTTCTATCTTCCATCGAAAAATTTAGAATTGAACTTTAAATTTCTTTATTTCTTTGTGAAATAAAGAACTGAAGTGGAAGATTTTTATTTTCTCTGGTGAAATTAAAATTGAATTTTGTTCTTTAGTAAAATTCAGAAGAGAACTTGAACCTTTCTTCACTTCGTTGAGGAAATTTTAAATTGAACTAGAACTTTTTATCTTCCGTGAAAATATTCACAGGTATGGTATTACTTTTTCTATCTTCCACCGAAAAATTTAGAATTGAACTTTAAATTTCTTTATGTCTTTGTGAAATAGAGAACTGAAGTGGAAGATTTCTATTTTCTCTGAAAAAATTAGAATTGAATTTTGTTCTTTAGTAAAATTCAGAAGAGAACTTGAACCTTTCTTCACTTCGTTGAGGAAATTGTAAATTGAACTAGAACTTTTTATTTTCCGGGAAAATATTCACAAGTATGGTATTGCTTTTTCTATCTTCCACCGAAAAATTAGAATTGTACTTTAAATTTCTTTATGTCTTTGTGAAATAAAGAACTGAAGTGGAAGATTTTTGTTTTCTCTGAAAAAATTAGAATTGAAGCGTGTTCTTTGGTAAAATTCAGAAGAGAACTTGAACTTTCCTTGACTTCATTGAGGAAACTGTAAATTGAACTAGAACTTTTTATCTTCCGGGAAAATATTCACAAGTATGGTATTACTTTTTCTATCTTCCACCGAAAAATTTAGAATTGAACTTTAAATTTCTTTATGTCTTTGTGAAATAGAGAACTGAAGTGGAAGATTTTTATTTTCTCTGGTGAAATTAGAATTGAATTTTGTTCTTTGGTAAAATTCAGAAGAGAACTTGAACTTTCCTTGACTTCATTGAGGAAACTGTAAATTGAACTAGAACTTTTTATCTTCCGGGAAAATATTCACAAGTATGGTATTACTTTTTCTATCTTCCACCGAAAAATTTAGACTTGAACTTTAAATTTCTTTATGTCTTTGTGAAATATAGAACTGAAGTGGAAGATTTTGTTTTCTCTGGTGAAATTAGAATTGAATTTTATTCTTTGGTAAAATTCAGAAGAGAACTTGAATTTTTCTTCACTTCGTTGAGAAAATTTTAAATTGAACTAGAACTTTTTATCTTCCGGGAAAATATTCACAAGTATGGTATTGCTTTTTCTATCTTCCTCCGAAAAATTTAGAATTGTACTTTAAATTTCTTTATGTCTTTGTGAAATAAAGAACTGAAGTGGAAGATTTTTGTTTTCTCTGAAAAAATTAGAATTGAAGCATGTTCTGTGGTAAAATTCAGAAGAGAACTTGAACTTTCCTTGACTTCATTGAGGAAATTTTAAATTGAACTAGAACTTTTTATCTTCCGTGAAAATATTCACAAGTATGGTATTACTTTTTCTATCTTCCATCGAAAAATTTAGAATTGAACTTTGAATTTCTTTATGTCTTTGCGAAATTGAGAAAATTCTTTATGAGAAAATTCTTTCTTTATGTCTTGACTTCGTTGAGAAAATTTTAAATTGAACTAGAACTTATATCTTCCGTGAAAATATTCACAGGTATGGTATTACTTTTTCTATCTTCCACCGAAAAATTTAGAATTGAACTTTAAATTTCTTTATGTCTTTGTGAAATAGAGAACTGAAGTGGAAGATTTTTATTTTCTCTGGTGAAATTAGAATTGAATTTTGTTCTTTGGTAAAATTCAGAAGAGAACTTGAACTTTCCTTGACTTCATTGAGGAAACTGTAAATTGAACTAGAACTTTTTATCTTCCGGGAAAATATTCACAAGTATGGTATTACTTTTTCTATCTTCCACCGAAAAATTTAGACTTGAACTTTAAATTTCTTTATGTCTTTGTGAAATATAGAACTGAAGTGGAAGATTTTGTTTTCTCTGGTGAAATTAGAATTGAATTTTATTCTTTGGTAAAATTCAGAAGAGAACTTGAATTTTTCTTCACTTCGTTGAGAAAATTTTAAATTGAACTAGAACTTTTTATCTTCCGGGAAAATATTCACAAGTATGGTATTGCTTTTTCTATCTTCCTCCGAAAAATTTAGAATTGTACTTTAAATTTCTTTATGTCTTTGTGAAATAAAGAACTGAAGTGGAAGATTTTTGTTTTCTCTGAAAAAATTAGAATTGAAGCATGTTCTGTGGTAAAATTCAGAAGAGAACTTGAACTTTCCTTGACTTCATTGAGGAAATTTTAAATTGAACTAGAACTTTTTATCTTCCGTGAAAATATTCACAAGTATGGTATTACTTTTTCTATCTTCCATCGAAAAATTTAGAATTGAACTTTGAATTTCTTTATGTCTTTGCGAAATAAGGAACTGAAGTGGAAGATTTTTATTTTCTCTGGTGAAATTAGAATTGAAATGTGTTCATTGAGAAAATTCAGAAGAGAACTTGAACTTTCCTTGACTTCGTTGAGAAAATTTTTAATTGAACTAGAACTTATATCTTCCGTGAAAATATTCACAGGTATGGTATTACTTTTTCTATCTTCCACCGAAAAATTTAGAATTGAACTTTAAATTTCTTTATGTCTTTGTGAAATAGAGAACTGAAGTGGAAGATTTTTATTTTCTCTGGTGAAATTAGAATTGAATTTTGTTCTTTAGTAAAATTCAGAAGAGAACTTGAACCTTTCTTCACTTCGTTGAGGAAATTGTAAATTGAACTAGAACTTTTTATTTTCCGGGAAAATATTCACAAGTATGGTATTGCTTTTTCTATCTTCCACCGAAAAATTTAGAATTGTACTTTAAATTTCTTTATGTCTTTGTGAAATAAAGAACTGAAGTGGAAGATTTTTGTTTTCTCTGAAAAAATTAGAATTGAATTTTGTTCTTTGGTAAAATTCAGAAGAGAACTTGAACTTTCCTTGACTTCATTGAGGAAACTGTAAATTGAACTAGAACTTTTTATCTTCCGGGAAAATATTCACAAGTATGGTATTACTTTTTCTATCATCCACCGAAAAATTTAGAATTGAACTTTAAATTTCTTTATGTCTTTGTGAAATAAAGAACTGAAGTGGAAGATTTTTGTTTTCTCTGAAAAAATTAGAATTGAATTTTGTTCTTTAGTAAAATTCAGAAGAGAACTTGAATTTTTCTTCACTTCGTTGAGGAAACTGTAAATTGAACTAGAACTTTTTATCTTCCGGGAAAATATTCACAAGTATGGTATTACTTTTTCTATCTTCCACCGAAAAATTTAGAATTGAACTTTAAATTTCTTTATGTCTTTGTGAAATAAAGAACTGAAGTGGAAGATTTTGTTTTCTCTGGAGAAATTAGAATTGGAGCACGTTCTTTGGTAAAATTCAGAAGAGAACTTGAACTTTCCTTGACTTCATTGAGGAAACTGTAAATTGAACTAGAACTTTTTATCTTCCGGGAAAATATTCACAAGTATGGTATTGCTTTTTCTATCTTCCTCCGAAAAATTTAGAATTGTACTTTAAATTTCTTTATGTCTTTGTGAAATAAAGAACTGAAGTGGAAGATTTTTGTTTTCTCTGAAAAAATTAGAATTGAAGCATGTTCTGTGGTAAAATTCAGAAGAGAACTTGAACTTTCCTTGACTTCATTGAGGAAATTTTAAATTGAACTAGAACTTTTTATCTTCCGTGAAAATATTCACAAGTATGGTATTGCTTTTTCTATCTTCCATCGAAAAATTTAGAATTGTACTTTAAATTTCTTTATGTCTTTGCGAAATATGGAACTGAAGTGGAAGATTTTTATTTTCTCTGGAGAAATTAGAATTGAAGTGTGTTCATTGAGAAAATTCAGAAGAGAACTTGAACTTTCCTTGACTTCGTTGAGAAAATTTTAAATTGAACTAGAACTTTTATCTTCCGTGAAAATATTCACAAGTATGGTATTACTTTTTCTATCTTCCACCGAAAAATTTAGAATTGAACTTTAAATTTCTTTATGTCTTTGTGAAATAAAGAACTGAAGTGGAAGATTTTTATTTTCTCTGGTGGAATTAGAATTGAATTTTGTTCTTTAGTAAAATTCAGAAGAGAACTTGAACCTTTCTTCACTTCGTTGAGGAAATTGTAAATTGAACTAGAACTTTTTATTTTCCGGGAAAATATTCACAAGTATGGTATTGCTTTTTCTATCTTCCACCGAAAAATTAGAATTGTACTTTAAATTTCTTTATGTCTTTGTGAAATAAAGAACTGAAGTGGAAGATTTTTGTTTTCTCTGAAAAAATTAGAATTGAAGCGTGTTCTTTGGTAAAATTCAGAAGAGAACTTGAACTTTCCTTGACTTCATTGAGGAAACTGTAAATTGAACTAGAACTTTTTATGTTCCGGGAAAATATTCACAAGTATGGTATTACTTTTTCTATCTTCCACCGAAAAATTTAGAATTGAACTTTAAATTTCTTTATGTCTTTGTGAAATAAAGAACTGAAGTGGAAGATTTTTGTTTTCTCTGGTGAAATTAGAATTGAAGCATGTTCTGTGGTAAAATTCAGAAGAGAACTTGAACTTTCCTTGACTTCGTTGAGGAAATTTTAAATTGAACTAGAACTTTTTATCTTCCGGGAAAATATTCACAAGTATGGTATTACTTTTTCTATCTTCCTCCGAAAAATTTAGAATTGAACTTTAAATTTCTTTATGTCTTTGTGAAATAAAGAACTGAAGTGGAAGATTTTTGTTTTCTCTGAAAAAATTAGAATTGAAGCGTGTTCTTTGGTAAAATTCAGAAGAGAACTTGAACTTTCCTTGACTTCATTGAGGAAACTGTAAATTGAACTAGAACTTTTTATCTTCCGGGAAAATATTCACAGGTATGGTATTACTTTTTCTATCTTCCACCGAAAAATTTAGAATTGAACTTTAAATTTCTTTATGTCTTTGTGAAATAAAGAACTGAAGTGGAAGATTTTTGTTTTCTCTGAAAAAATTAGAATTGAAGCATGTTCTGTGGTAAAATTCAGAAGAGAACTTGAACTTTCCTTGACTTCATTGAAGAAATTTTAAATTGAACTAGAACTTTTTATCTTCCGTGAAAATATTCACAAGTATGGTATTACTTTTTCTATCTTCCATCGAAAAATTTAGAATTGAACTTTGAATTTCTTTATGTCTTTGTGAAATAAAGAACTGAAGTGGAAGATTTTTGTTTTCTCTGAAAAAATTAGAATTGAAGCGTGTTCTTTAGTAAAATTCAGAAGAGAACTTGAACCTTTCTTCACTTCGTTGAGGAAATTGTAAATTGAACTAGAACTTTTTATTTTCCGTGAAAATATTCACAAGTATGGTATTACTTTTTCTATCTTCCACCGAAAAATTTAGACTTGAACTTTAAATTTCTTTATATCTTTGTGAAATATAGAACTGAAGTGGAAGATTTTGTTTTCTCTGGAGAAATTAGAATTGGAGCACGTTCTTTGGTAAAATTCAGAAGAAAACTTGAACTTTTTTTATCTTCTGCGAAAAATTTGGAACAGTATTTTAAATTTTTCATCTCTTCGAGACAGATCTGAACTAAAGTGGAAAATTTTTATATTATTTGGAAAATTAGAATTGATTAAAAACTAATTTCTTTTTCATTGAGAAAGTGGGTGAAAAGGATAAGTACTTCAAGTTGGAAAATGGGTTTAGGAGGACATTATGAAAGGAACTTGTTCTAAAAGGATATAATAAAGCCATAAAAAGTGTTAAAAATAGAGAGGGGGTTCTTTGGAGGGGTCCGGGGAGGGCGTTTGGGGATCCAGGGGCCCTTGAGGGGTGGAGTGGTCATATGGGAGCCTGAGGGGACCTTTGGGGACCGGGATGAGCCTTTGGGGGTCTGGGGAGGGTCTTTGCACGTCTGAGAGGGTCCTTGAGGACCGACTGGTCCTTTGGGAGCCCGGTGGACCTTTGAGGACCGGGTGAGGGCCTTTGGGGGTCCGGGGAGCCCTTGAGCACCGATTGGGCCCTTTGGGGTCCGGTGGGTCCGTTGGGGGTCTGGGCGACCCTTGAGGACCTGGGGAGGACCTTTGGGGTCCGGGGGACCCTTTGGGGGTCCGGTGGTCCCTTTGGGAGCCCGGTGGACCTTTGGGGACCAGGTGAGGGCCTTTGGGGGTCCAGTGGGTCCTTTGGGAGCCTGGGGGACCTTTGAGGACCGGAGGCTTCCTTCGGGGTTGGGGTAGAGTAATCGGGGCCCTTTGGGAGCCCTGGGAGCCCGGGGAGGGCCTTTGGGGACCGGTGGAGGGCTTTTGGGGGTCTGGTGGACCTTTGGGGACCGGTGAGGGCCTTTGGGGGGCTCGGGTATGGTCTTTTTAGGGTCTGGGGCCCTTTGGGTGCCTGGTGGACCTTTGGGACCGGGAGAGGGCCTTTGGGGGCTGGTGGAGGACCTTTGGTGGCTCGGGTATGGCCTTTTTAGGGTCTGGGGCCCTTTGGGTGCCTGGTGGACCTTTGGGACCGGGAGAGGGCCTTTGGGGACTGGTGGAGGACCTTTGGGGGTCCGGGGGGCCCTTGAGCACGGATTGGGCCCTTTGGGGCCCGGTGGGTCCGTTGGGGGTCTGGGGTCCCTTTGGGAGCCCGGTGGACCTTTGGGGACCGGGTGAGGGCCTTTGGGAGCCTGGGGGACCTTTGAGGACCGGAGGCTTCCTTCGGGGTAGGGGTAGAGTAATCGGGGCCCTTTGGGAGTCCTGGGAGCCCGGGGAGGGCCTTTGGGGACCGGGGGAGGGCCTTTGGGGACCGGGGGAGGGCTTTTGGGGTTCTGGTGGACCTTTGGGGACCGGGGAGGGCTTTTGGGGGTCTGGTGGACCTTTGGGGACCGGGGAGGACCTTTGGGGCTCGGGTATGGCCTTTTTAGGGTCTGGGGCCCTTTGGGTGCCTGGGGACCTTTGGGGACTGGGTGAGGGTCTTTGGGGGTCCGGGGGGGGGGTCCTTTGGAAGCCCAGAGAACCTTTGAGGACCGCTGGCTTCCTTCGGGGTTGTGGTAGGGGGATCGGAACCTTTGGGGTTGGGGTAGAGGACCTCACAACACTGTCCAATTGAAACTTGTGTATTATAACGACCACACTCAAATTCTCTTCCAAAATCTCTTCTAAAATCATATTTTATAATGTCTCTAGCTGTTTCGCCGAAATAATTCCATAAAATAGCTAAAACGGTTTCGCCAAAATTATCCCTAAACGGAATTTCAGCATGTTCCATTTGTTTGGCATCCCTGCGCTGGCTTATTTCAAATTATTTGGAAACCTTTTCGCACGCTAAGATCAAAACGTCTGCTCGGAAACGATTCTCTTGTTAGAAACAACAAATTAATTTCCCTTTCGTGAATCAATTCTCTTTAGAACAACAAATTAATTCCCCTTTCGTGTCAATCAATCAATCATGACATCATCTGTCATGTGTGATCAAAACTTTGTCTCGGAGACAATTCTGGTCGAACTCCAAAGACATTAATTAACTTGACGTCATCTGTCAGACACTCCCTGGAAACAATTTGATTAATGACTGCCAACTCTAGACTGACCAGAAAAGAAAGTTGGCTCGGAAACGACAACAACATTGATCCCATTAACCACGTGTTCTCTCTAATGACTCTGTTCAAAACAATAACAACAACATTCGCTGAGGGCGTGCCAAAAACACACCTGGAGAAAGAGGTCATTGACCGATTACGCAATCATTCTCACTAATGACTCTATGCCCATATAAGAAGCCCCGTCACGAGTAACACCCCCATCTCTACTGCTCATATTTTGTCAAGCTAAAAACGCAAGTCTATTTTTTTTTTGTTCCTTTCCTTAATTTTTAAAATATGATCCTAGTTAAGTGGTAAGATTCTAATTTTACTTAAGTCTGTAATAATCATCCTGTGTCTATTCCATTGGTTGTATCCTATAAGGTCTTATCCTATTAAGCATTTTGCTTGCTTTTCTTTCATAATAATGAAACTTAACCTTAGCTTAAACCTGAACGGGAATTTAGTCAAGTAACCAGAATTTCTGAATAAAATTTCTGAATAAATCTTTTAATAAATCAACAAATAACTAATAATTAATCAACAAATAATTCTGAATAAATTACAAATAAATGAATTGAATTGAATAGTAAAATTAATAGTAATTAGTAAAAATATTAGTAAAATAGTAACCATTCTTTTTTTATAGTAAAACTCTTGGTTTTCCTATCCTGGTATTCAATTTCAATTTAATTTATTAAATATTACAATAAATACATAAATACGCTTAAGCGCTAGAGGTCCCAAGAAGCATAGCTTGTAGAGGACCTCGTATCAATCACAAAATCCAGACAAAACAAATCAGGGAAGGAAAAAAAAAATACAACAATATCTCAAAAATATAAACACAATGCGAGAAAAATCAACAAAAACAAAAAACAAACAACTGCTACATAATAACCTTTGACTTAATTTTATCCAAACTGAAAATGTCCTGTAATTTGTTAAAATTCCAAACCATTAATAATATTATTAAACAACGGGGTTCGAATATCATTCAACATAATAAGAGAGGAGAAAAGAAAAAAAACTATATAAATTAAAGTGGAAAAAATAGATAAAGCAAAATGAATAAAGAAATAAAGAAAAAAAACGAAATTAATTCAAACTTTAGAGAATATTTTTCTGCAAAGGGAAGAAGAGTTTTTGATAAGAGAAATTTCACTGGGAATAGAGTTCCAAAGAGCAATTGCTCTATAAATTGGTGACGTCTGAGCTGCTGAGGATACCCTTTTAGGCAGCCGAAATTGGTGAACAGAGCTCCGAAGCAAAGTCTGGCACTTACGTGTTGATGCTAGATCAAAGTAGGATAAGATGTTTGGAGGAAGCAAGAAATTGAAGGCTCGATGAGCTATTTTTAGGTTCTGCTTCACCGCTGCCTTCACCGCTCTATTCTGTGCTGTTCAGAGTTGCCGAAGGGAAGAATAGTTAGTATTGCCCCATACAGTGCAGCAATAAGAAAGATAAGGAAGGACAAATGCATAGTAAAGAGAAAGCAATTACATCGGGAGGAAGAAATTGACTGGCACGATGAAGCATAGACACTTGACGAGAAATTATAGAATGTGTATAGGAAATATGAGTTTTGAAAGAAAGAAAACAATCAACATGCACACCAAGAAGTTTAACACAAGAGCACTGGGGAATTATATCAGTACCATAAAAAACAAAGATTGTTGGGGAAGGTTCAGACATGTGGTATGGGGTTCGAAAATTAATAATGCTACTCTTAGAGCTATTCAACAGCATCCCGTTCTGCTCACACCAATCACGCACAGAAGCTGGTTGAGCAGAAGCTGAGCCTTAACAACAGCAGAGGGCAGATCATTAGAAACCACAAAAAAGATTACTATCGTCTGCAAACAAAACAGTGTGGGTATCAAGGTTGGGAGATGGAGGAAGGTCATTAATATAAATAAGAAAGGGGAGTGGTCCCAAAACTGAGCCTTGAGGTACCCCTTTGGAAACCGAAGCTATATCAGAACATTGCCCATCATAACACACAAACTGAGATCTATTAGACAGGTAAGATTTAAACCATTCAAAGGCAATTCCCCGAACTCCAAGTAGAGACAGATTTCCCAGTAAGACAAAATGATCTACTATGTCGAAAGCTTTATAAAAATCAAGAAATAGTCCGAGAACACAACGACCCTTGTCTATGTTAACACGCACGAATTCTGTAACGTCAACTAGAGCACATGCAGTAGAGAGTTTAGGTCGGAAGCCATACTGGTTATCAGACAGACCAGAACCGCTTCCAATTGAAGCACCAGTAGACAGGAATGAAAAAAGCCTCTTATGCACAACTTTTTCAAGTAATTTCGAGAAAATTGGGAGAATTGATATAGGTCTATAATTTGACACTAAGCTGGGGTCACCCTTCTTAAAAAGAGGGAGTACTTTTGCAATTTTAAACGAATCGGGGTATACACCTTTTGAAATAGATAGATTAAAAATATGGGCAAGAGGTTCAACAACATAAGAAGAAACAGACTTAAGCACATGGTTTGTTAGTCCAAGCGCATCAGCTATGTTACTGCTACTTAAAGAAGAAATAAAATCACAGATCTCTATGCTTGTACAAGGAGTTAGAAAAATACTTCTCTCAGCTGGTGAAGATTTACGTAGTTTAGGAAAGGAGGGGGTAGTAACAGTTGGTAGGGTGGTAAAGTAAGAGTTGAAGGCACTAGGTACAGCTGCTTTTTCAATAGTTGAACTATCTGCATTCTTGAAGGCAGTAGGCTGTTTCTTTGATTGTTTCCTACGAGATAAAGCTTCATTAGCTACACTCCAAACTTTCTGTAAATTACCTTTGCATTCCTGAATTTTCAACAAAAAATAATTCCTCTTAGCTAGTTTAATTGTTGATGTTAATACATTCTTATAATGTTTATACTTTGATAAATCATCAGGATGAAGGCTTTTGCAAGCCAGCTTAAAAAACTCTGACTTCTGCATTGTTGATCTCACAAGACTAGGAGACATCCAAGACATCTTGGGTTTATTTTTACTAGAAGATTTTACTAGGGGAATTTTTTTTCAATTAGTGTTGTCAGCCGACTCATTAATGAGGCTGAAACCCTATTAACATCTTCAGAATTCATTACTGAACACCAATCACTAGCACTAAGATCAGACATAAAGTTATGAACATTGCTCTGACTATAAATTCTTGAATAAGACTCACCTCTGGTATCCTCTTGGCTCAGCATTTTTAATTTGGGAACAGAACAATAAAATGGAAAATGGTCAGAAAGATCAGAGAAAATAATCCCAGAGGTAAATTTAATATCCTTTTTAGAAGACAGAAAAATGTTGTCAATCAGAATTGCAGAAGATCTGACTGGATCAACACGAGTAGGAAAGAAAATGCAAGGAAGAAGGCCAGAGGAAGAAATAGATTAAAAAAAACGGTCAGGCTCATTATCACACCCAATTTTCAATAAATTGCAGTTAAAGTCTCCAAGCATAAAAACAATTCTTGAAGCAAGCTTATCAACTGAGTACATTTCATCAATGAATTCAGAAAATGTCGCAATTGGGAAAGGTGGAGGCTTATAAAATAAACAAATAGTGTCACAACATACTGTATCTCATGACAGGTCAACAATCAAAGCATACGCACTTCTATTATTTATGACTGGATCAAAAATCTTCTCAAGATCTGAACGTCTCACAACATTAAGATTACTTCTGACAAAAAGGGATATACCACCAGAGCACTTAGTTAGAGATCTAGTTGAGTGGTATGGAGTAAAACCTGGTATGTCATACACAGACATATCATCACTTGAAGACAGCCAGGTCTCTGTGAGACCTACTACATCATAAGGGCAGTGATACCACCAATATATTGCAGAACATTGTCCCATTTGTACCTTAAACCTTGCACATTCAAAGTAAACACATTAAACTTTTTAACAGAAGACATTGAGGGCAGTACTTTTTCAAAGTAATGTCGATAAGAATGGTAACAACAATCAGACTGATGAAGAGATTTTTACAGAGGATCATTTTCACTATCATCACTAGAAACAAAAGGTGAATCAAAACACACTGAATCTACAAGAGAAAGTTTAGTTAGGAAACAAAAAGAATCTTGAGTATCATCCATTTTCATTATCCAATATTAGGAAAAGTGGTGAAACAGATAACGCTAAATTAGTGTGGACAGGAAGAATACAGCATGAAAAATACGTTACAAAAACAAACTGCATGTAATAATTTTGAAGACAAGGGAACGAGAACACGCCAAAGAAAAAAAGAAATATTGGCAAAAAAGTAACTAAGCAGATGAAATTTTGTTGTAAAGAGAAGAGTTATGTTAAGCAGCACTAGTCATTCTGAAACAATACTGGCAAAAGTTTCTTGCAAAACAGGAAGGGCATTAATGTCACCAATGTATGATATTTTGAGTACCCTACTTCCACTTTTAACAAAAATATCACTATTCACAGCCCATGCATTATTCCTGCCACAATGAGCTTTAGCTTGTGAAAGTAAGGTAATACTAAGTTTAGTCAAAGGCTCATTAATGACCACACCAGATCCTTTTTATTTTTGAGAAACAGGAAACGTGCTCTCAGGTTGCAGAACTCAATAACAACTGTTCGATTCTTATTACCAACTCGTTTTCCAATACGTTTCACAAACACAATGTCACTGTTCAAAAGACTAATGCCAGGAAACTTATCTTGGCAAAGTGACAAAACTTAGGTTCAGGGTTGTCAAATATAGTATCCTCAGGTAATCCAAATACAATGACTTGATTTTTTAATTCTTGCTGCTTAAGTTGATCAGTTTGAGCAGCAACATGATCAGCAAGCTTTTTTTTAATGTCTGCAATTTTACCCAAAAAGTCCATTGCTTGAATTTGTGTACTGACCGTCTGTTTGATGTCTTCCTGGATGGAGCCTGACATCAGGTCCTTTACTGCCAAATTAAGGTCAACTATGTCACCTTTCATAGGTAGACCAAGGGATTGAACTTGTGACTGAAAGCTCTTTGTAACAGTAGTAAGCCGGGATTTAAAGACATTTTCAGTAGAACCCCCTTATCCAATACAAGACGAACACAGCTGCTGCCATCTATAATCGAGTCTAACGGGACAGGATCACGTGTCTTTTTCAAGGTCAATCAGGGGGTGATTCTAAGTGTATTGACTCCGGGACGAAGTTTGCACATGCGCACTGAATACTAACGGGGCAATGTATTGATCCTCTAACGGGAACAAGATCACGTATCTCTTTCTAGGCCAACCAGGGGATGTTTCTAAATGTATCGATTCTAACTGGACAGTATTATGTGTCTCTTTCTAGGTCAATCAGGGTGTTACTTGGGGTTTCCCTTACATCACAATTCGCCCTTGAGATTTTGTTTATAATGGACATGCGTTGAGGTTAAATTATCATACAGTCTCAAGCCATCATGGAGAGTACATCTGATATTATTGATTTGGAAGCTCTAGCTACATCGATTTATAATGTGAGTTCTGTTTAGTAAATTTTCTTAGGTTATTTCCAAATAAAATCATTTTTGTAGTCCCCCTCCAGTATATTCAAATTCTGGGTATACCCCGCTCCCTCCAATACAAAAAAACTCCCCTATGCGATGTTTATAGTCGTTAGAAAGCGTAAAATACGCTCTTTTTTACCATGTAACCCCCCCCTGTTAACGATTTTAATTCGTTCATTGGAAATAATTCTCTTTTTCGATAAATTCATGTAATTTTCATGTTCTCTGTATTCTAGCAAAAAGTGACAACTTACTACCGTCAACTCTTAATATACTGATCCTCTTATGACACTAAGCCGTGAACCTGTCTTTTATCATTTCCGTAAAGACTTAAATATGGATAATTATTGACACCCGTCAAGTGCGCATCCTGAGTAACTCAATTACAATCATCGGATTAACCAAGTAAAATGGTTTCACAAAAAAGATACTTTTTTCCAGTCAAATTAGCAATATATCTTTCTACAGTAAATCTTTTGAATTCCTAGGGGGACAGGTGTTGCTTATGATAGATATTTTCATATGGAAAATTTCTCTTCCATTTTGAGTACTCAGTGTTTATATGGGGGGGGGGGGGAGAGGGAGGACTGTGCCTGAGTTAAAGCCTCGCTTCTAACAGCTTCGATGTAAGGTAAAATAAACTGTTTTTCCCCGTGAAAAGTAAGGGGATGGATTCATTGTGCAGACATATACCCCCTTTGGCAAGAAAACTAATGTAGCCTTTCCTAGATGCAACTCTTAAGTTTAGTGTTTGGTTAGCTTTTAATTATATTAGATTTTGTCTGCTATATTTATGGATGGCTATTTTGAGATCTAGATTTTAAATCATTGGCCTGGATTTGATGCACCTTTTGGCCTTAGATGAACAATGCTAGTTTTTTTAACTTTAAACACACCTTAGTTCTTTTTGCTTTAAATTATATGTTGTTTTATTTTCTTAATGGTAAAAATAGAAACATTGATTTCTATCCTAAGGCTACAGACTACTGATTGTCAAGGTTTATTTCTCACAAGTCGTGTAATAAAAACCGTTGATTTCTATGCCTAGCTTCTTCCTCGCAAATTTTACTTTTTGCATTGCTGAAAAGGGGGAGGGGCTTCTTTGGGACAATGGCAGATGCTACCTAGACAAAATTATACCCGACAATAAATTCTGTAGAAGGGGGTGCTAACAGGGAGTCATTATTCCTTACTAAATTTTTTCTTCTTTTTAAGGACAATTATGAGAAATGCCCGCCTCCTGAAAAGAGAGCTAGGGGTAACGACGCTACTCCCATGCAACAGCTGGAGATGGCTGGCCCATCGAGAGCCACCCACATCCCTTCCAGACCAGCGCTGCCTGCCCAAGTCCAATCCGATCAGAAACCAATGCAGCCTGGCAGAAAATTAAAGAGGGAATGGATGGCTGCTCACACGATGGTGAACCCTACTGCTCCAACCCCCCCAAGCCAGTGACATCGCTGCCGCAGCTACATATCCCACTGACACTGCGGGCCCAGTTGCACAAGAGCGTGACGTCACCGCCCCATCCATCCTCCGGCATGTGTTCCCAGGACCATCTGGCACTCAAGTGCAGCCAGAATTTGGAGTTGTAAGCATTTTACCTCTAGTTCTACCTGGTTATAGAAATATCTAACTATTTCTTTCAACTTTTTTAGACCTTTTCTTTTCGCCATTTTTCAACACAGTAAAAGTGTGTCAGAGATATTAAAAGACAATTTTCACTATTTTTTCAACCTGATAAAATATAACGTTCTCCCTTTAAATTGTTTAATTATTGTATTTATTCTCATGAATTAGGTTAGCGAAGCCAAAAAAGGTACTATATTCCAGTCATAATTTCCCATAGTAAGTAGCAAAATCTTTGCGATATAAACTGCTTTATTAACGAATGCTTCACCTTGCCTCTACAAATATTATAAAAAGAACTTTCTATCGGAAGGAGATGTGTGTCAAGTCCATGTGTTTTGGCTATCCATTTCAAACCAAGTAAAGACACCGGTTTTTTTTCCAAGGCAGATAGAGTATTGATATGAAATTTTGGGGGGATTGTTTGAACAAAATCAAAACCAACTATGTCATGTTTTAGATTGTAAATATCATATATTAAGTTGGAACTTTCAGGATATATAGAGTAGTTAGAGTAGGGAATTAACCAAATGCTACTACTGCTACTACTACTGCTACTAAGCGTGTTTTTAAGCACATGTGAATAATAATCCAATTTTAAGAATAGGGTGATTTAGACACTTTGAAAATAAGCTATTTATAGATTGTATTGGTTCCATATTCATTGTCTCCCCCTCATCACTTCATGAAGAAGAAGAAGAACTCATTGACGCGTCTATAGAGTTTAATTTCATTCAGGAAGCATCACCTATCAACGAATGGCATGGTATCGTTAATTCTGATGAAATACCTTTTAATATTGATAATTTTCTAACTAATTATTTCAATGTAGAACCTAGCACAGTTGAACAGGGTAATGTAGCTAGTTCAGAGGGGGACTTAACATTGCTAAGTCCAAATACCATGATAATTTTAGATGATTTTGTCAATGAATTAACTATGAATCCTTCACCCTCAGATCACATGAACATAGTTCCAGTTCAATCGAATGAAATGACTTCGATAAATTCTCACAGTCCTATTATTAGACAAAGCGGAGGAGGGGCGGTAATGATAATATACAAGAGGGGGAGGGTAACAATACACAATTTACAACACTTCCAGAATTCTATCAAACAAATTCGGTATTAAATACAATAGTCGTCTACACTGCAACCTTTGGGGATCCCTTTAATTCGCTTATGGGGGGGGAGGAATTTTATATTCGACCCTATAGATATTGTTCGTGTATATGTAGATAAAATTCGTGCACTGTTAGAAAATCAGATTCAGTTGTGGGGGGGGGGGGGGTAGGGACTCTATTAAGGTTTCAATTGTTTTAAGATATTTTATTTAAATAAGGGCAAAAGTGAGGTGTATGACCATTATGTACACACCGAGATGCTAGTGGTCTATCCTCATTTATAAAATTATGAAACAGTTTTTATGCAATGGATAGGCCATATTATTACGCATCTCGAAAATTATAATGAAAATGGTAGTGGTTCCGTAGTTTTATTTATTGAAAATTTAAGCGTTAATATTTGTAAATTTAAAAAAGATTTTATTTTAAGAGGGGCTAGGGCGGGGGAAAGGTCAATAGTTTTAAAATATAATCCAGATTCAGAGGGTGGCGAGGGCGTTCAACGAATCTGTTTTGAAACAGGTCAAAAATGTTTTATGTACGCTTTCCTAATATCAGCTTTACAACCTCTAACACATGACGCTTCAAAGAAAAATTTAGAATACTGGGCTGTACATGGGAAGGTGGCATCCGATTTTCCCCCTGTAGATTTCACTTGTTTAGAGGGAAAATTCCCAGTAACGCTAAGATCAATTGATATTTTTTAAAGGGTCAATGCCCATTTAAATATAGGCGTTACTGTGGTCCAGTATGAAACTGATTTTGAGGATGGAACACGTTCTAATAAAAAGGTGATGTTGTTCCCAGTAAGGGGCCTGTCAATTGAATTGGTGAAGCACTGGGTTTGGTTGTTATACACACCACCTAGTGAACCCAATGCAATTGGTCATTTTAACCCGATTAAAGATATCAGTAGACCTCTGGGGGAGGGTAAAACACTTGGGACACGTTTCTACTCTCCAACATAGCTGTCTAGATTTCTTAGTGATTTAAAACTACAGAATTATATGAAATATTGCAGACGGCATGGCTATCAATCAGTGGAAACAGTTTCGGGTGACAGGGCCATTTTAAGATTTAAAAATTTCCAAAATACCCTCTTTCCAAGCAATAAAATCTCTTTGAACTGTGAAGCGAGGCTAGTGGATGTGAACAATCATCGATTTCCGATTCAAATCAAAGAACATCAAGCTACTGCGGTTTCCTATGCCCACGCGCAAAGAGACAACTCTGACACAATGCAGTTGTTAGTAATAGTCGAGGCGTTGGATGAGAACGAGAGCATGATCAAGGCATTGACCAAATTAATTGCCACTGCGAATGGAGCTATTTCTCGTTTGAGAAATACACATTACCCAATGTTGTTGTCTGCAGAGGCGATTAAAAATAAAAAAAATATGCTGGGTTTGTAAGGGGCAATTTGAAGAGGGGACTAAGGGGAAAGGGACTAGGGGGAAGGGGAAAGTCAGGGACCATAATCAGTTATGGCAGGAAATAACATCAGGGGTAGTAATTTTCGTGGTGTAGCACGTCAATCGTGCAAGGTGAATGTAAGCCAGCAGTTTTTTTATACCGGTTTTCATTCACAATTCAAATTATGACTTAAAACTTATTTTACCGCCTTTGGCACGTATGCAGAGGGAGGGAGGGGGAGTAGATAGTCCATGGGTAAACAATTCATTTACCTAAAATATTATCCCCAAATCAGGTGAGAAACTGGTGCTTCTCGATTTGAAATGGCAGGCGGAGGATAATGGACGTACGTGCTGGAATAAAATTAGGTTTTTAGATTCATTTAGTTTTTTCCCCAAGGCTTTGAGTCAATTGATTCAAGTGCAGAAAAGCGACAATTTTGATAGTTTTCCTCTGCTTAAACAGCACTTTCCAGACAGTGAAATGTATGACCTACTGACCTGTAAAGGCGTATATGCATATGATTATTACTGTTTTGGCGCTCACTGCCGAGGAATATGAATTTGCCGAGAGGGTTTGGGCTAAGGATAATTGTAAAAATGGGTGGGATCATTGTAAACTCTACTTGACCAGTGACGTTTTAACTCTTTTAGACGAAGGGTATTCTCATCCTTTAAATTCATAGTGTTCAAATGTGCTGCTATTGTTCGTGTTGTAAGTTGTTTTTATGTGAAAAATGTTGTTCTACAAATAGTGCTATTGCTATTCGTGCTGTTGTACAAAAATGTTTGTACTATTCTTGTTGTACAAATAGTGTGTCTTGTTCTTGCTGTACAAAAAGTGTTTTGTCAATAAATGAAAAGTGTTGTTGTACAAATAGTGTTTTTGTTAATAAATGCAGTTGTTGTTCTCGTTGAAAAAAAAAGTGTTTTTGTTAAATAATGAAAAATGCTGTTGTTGTTCACGTTGTACAGAAAAGTGTGTACTATTGTTGCTGTACAGAAAAGTTTTGATGTTAATAAATTCTATTGTTCTTGTTGAACAAATAGTGTGTGCTATTCATGCTGTACAAGTGTTGATGTTACTAAATGAAAGAAATATTGTTTTTGTTGTTCTTGTACTAGATAGATCTATGGGAAAATTATTATTTATTCTTTGGACAAATATGGTTTACAGTTAGTTGTAGTCCGACTGCTGTCAACAGCAGCAGTATGTATCAATTTAAGACACCATTCAGATCGTTTCTGTGTGGTCCATCAATGTCTGGGAAAACGACACTTTTAGCTAAAATAATTCAAAATTGTAATAAAATGTTTTTGGAAAAACCAAAGAAGATTTATTATTGCTATTGTATTTTCCAGGAGTCCTACGATCAAATAAAAGCTATTGCCACATCCATGCCAATACAATTCATACAGGGACTTGATGTTTTCAATAGTATTGAACCAAACACATGGTTGATTAATGATGATTCAGCTGAATCAATTGAACAGTTCTCGCAGGAAATGCTACAACTCTTTACCGTTTGCTCTCATCATGAACACATTTCCATAACCCTAGTCCTACACAATCTGTTTCATCACAGCAAATGTATGAGAACCCTTGCTATGAGTTGCAAAAATCTATATTATCTACCGAGTTGTTCGTGATTCTAGCTCGCTAATAACTCTCAATAGGCAAATATATCCAGGTGCTCCCAAATTTATGCTGTCAGCTTACACTCAGGCAACAAATAAGCCCTACGGGTACATTTTGCTAGATCTTAATCAGAACACACCCGAGGATATACGTGTAGCCACAGATATTTTCGACAAAGAAATTACTGTATATCTTCCGGTGAACAGTAGAAAAAGCTATTAGTTGCCATCATGACACTGAAGAAACTACACGAACGGCATTTATTTTCCGTTTTAGGCACTTCAAAACCCCCACTCAGTAAGGTCATACTCAAACATGGTGTTGACAATGATTTCATTAATCTAATATCTGAACTTTGTTTAAATTTAACTGAGGGCAATGTACACTTGCCAGAAGGTGTTAGACAACAGACAAAGCAACATCGTTCCACTGTACGTGCCTCGGCTTGCAAAAACAAGGGAAAATTTTTTAAAAGAAAACGTCTCCTTCAAGCGGGCGGTAGCTTTTTTACACTTTTACTACCAATAATTCCAGGACTTGTAAATAGTTTTCTCTAGATGGCTAGACCCTATAAATTAACGCTATTTGAACTTGTCCTCTCACCCGTGGAACATTTTGAAGACAATCTAAGCAAATTCATTAATGATGAAAATATTGCTGATGATAATAAGCTAGTTTTACTTCAAGATGCATTGCGACGTGTGGACAAACATAGACCTTATCGTGAGAGACCCACCACCGTCACAGATCCCCCTAAACAGGAAACATCTCCTCAAGATTCTACACAATCAAAGAAGAAGGAATTGAATTCCATAGTGACATCAATTGGAAGTCTATTGCCGGTGACTTATCGAGAACAGAGTAAAAGAGTATTAGCATATCTCATGTTGGAAACTGGTGATGGTGATCGTTCAGGTCGATAGCACAGGGAAACGAATTATAATTCAGGGAAAAACTTATAATCTAGTTGATTTATTTTTTTATATGGTGACGAATCGTAAAGTACTTTTATCATTTGACAATAATCTATAGGCCTTTCTAAATGCATCAAACGTCCGCAAAAGTCTTATTGGCAATAAGCAGATTCTAAAGAACCTAAGAGAATATAGTCCTCCAACAACACCAACACTATTTAAAAAAGAAGAAGATTCAATATTGGAAAATACTAGAACCAGCAGCAGCAGCAATGATTTGATAAAACCAGTGGCTGCTAGACAAAAGCGAAGACGTATTGATTCACCCTCCAGTGTGCAAAAGGGGAGTGGACATTACATTACGTGTTTGTGTTCAAAATGGATGAAGTTTTAAAACGTGTTTATGAAAATATAGGTGAAGCGGTAAGTCTAAGTTCCCCAACAACTCTTTCTAAAATTGCCTCAGACATAGATGGCAGCACATTAAAAAAAGCAAAAGAGTATCTAGAAAATGAACAGAGTTACACACTGCATCGGAATCGCAGGCTTCGTGGCAAACAATATCGACAAACTAAATCCTTTTTCCCTCTGCATATAATGCAAACTGATCTTTAACTTTAGACGCGAGTGCGCGAACCCTTGTCGAACAATTGAAATCTCATCGAAATGGAAAATGTTTAAAGAGGTCGAGAAACAGTGCACCACTCACCACTCTCTACTCAGCCTAGAAATGAAAGACATCACCCCTGTCAAAGAACAGAAGGAAAAAGACGACACGTACAGTAAACAGTAGTAGAAGAAGAAGCACCAGGAAGAGAATTGTTAGATCGAAACTAGATTGCTTTTCCTAAGATGTCATATCTGCCACATAAGGGTTCCCAACCTTCAATCACTTCATCATTAAATCTTTTCAATGCAGAAAATGTTGATGTGAGTGTAAAGCATGGATACTATGAACAATTTTATCCACAACAACCCCTCTCCGATAATATCCACTTTCAAATTTATTCCAATGAAGACTACTTTATGGAAATGTCTTCAACATTTATAGATTTCCAAATGAAAGTCCGGAAATCCAATAATACATTGCCGATTCTTGCCAATGGAATATCCTAATTCCATCTTCCATGATTCCATGAAAATTGTATATTACATAATTTATTTCGTCAAATCAGTGTCTACATAAATGACACACTGGTGAGCACAAGCAACAATCTTTCAAATTATACAAGCTATATGCAATTCATGCTGATGACACCCAAGTCATACAAGGAATTGAGAGGCACTTCCAATGGATATGAATATATTACTAATACTGATAGTACATATGCACTTAAAAATGCTACAACTAGTGAATTTTATCTAGTTGGAAAAATATATCATGAAATATTTAATATACCCCAATGGCTACCACCCAATATTAAAGTTGATATAAAATTGACACTTGCACCATCCAATTTCATTTTACGAAGAGAACTTGCTGCCAATCCTGATGTAACTCTCTCCCTCACCTCGGCAATACTACATGTACGCAAACAGCAGGTTATGAGTTCTGTTGCTTTGGCAGTGGAAAAACTGAGAGCCAGTGGAAATAATGTTAAACTAGTTGTTCCTCATACAATCACTAATCAACGTCATATTGCCACAGGCTAACGTACCTTCACCGACTCATCCTTTATCAATGGCGAAATTCCGTCAAAATTAGCCTTGGTCATTTGTAAAAAGCGTTAGTGCAATAGAATCGTGGACTGGATGCCCACATAAATTTGAAGTGTTTGGGCTTTCATCTCTTGTCTGCAAAGTGAATGAAATCCCACTCTACAATCTATCTTTTGATAAATCCTATAGGAACATTGTATGAGTTGACCATGCAAAGCCTAGATCATGATTCACAACTATTTGAAAATGGTATAACCAAAGAAATGTTTGCTAAAACACATGGTATCATTGTATTGGATTTGTCTGGCACCCAGGATATGAGTATAGTACGAACGAGGAGTGCGCGTTTAGAGTGTACATTTGCCGACCCATTAGCTGAGAGTATTGCACTAATCTCACTAAATCAATTTGAAACCTATTGGGTAATCACTCCCAAAGGCAGTGTTCTACTAGACCTTGCACCATGAACACGAGTCAAATAATCAATGTATTTAATATGGACCCCTACATGTCCAAATGCAGATCGTATTGTCTGCCCTCGGATTTTCTTGGAAAAATTCAAAGTGTCAACAATACCCTAATCATTGTTAATAGCAGTCCATCGACTGTGAATACTGGCCATTGGTTGTGCATCTTTCAAACTATGAAGACGATTGAATTTTTTGATTCTCTCGGCCTACCCTATACATTCTACACTCCACACAAGAGCAACTATATTGAGAGCAGTGGGAAAACTATTGTTCAAAATCCGAAGAGAGTGCAGGATCTGACGACTAAAAGCTGTGGTTTCCATGCGCTACTATATTTCGTGTTCAGACGTCATGGATATACTTACAAGCAGTTTCTCAACATTTATGTAGACAATCCACGTCTGAATGACTTTAAGGTGGAAAATATCCTCTCAGACCTGTATAATATTTATTTTAGTGCCCTACGAGTAAAGTACTTAAACAATGCATGTACATTTGTTCATTAATAAATGAAAAATGTATGTGCACAATGTCTTTATTCTTCACTTTAGATTTCTTCTTCGGTGTATAGGCAACTGTCGTGAACCACTAATCCTGGTAAATCATTTGAATTCACTGTATATTGATCTTGATTGCCTGCAAAGTCAGGATCACATTTTCTATAGTATAACGTAACTTCACTCTTGTCATATCTCTTTGTATAGTCAATGATACTATTTGCATTCATATTGAGAAATTCACGTGTTTCAATCTGTCTATTTGAAGCAATATCACATACAGTGTTTTCAAATGATGAATCACATTCGGTAACTGCCAAATAAAAATCACTAGGTTTATAGTCACAATAGGCAGTGTCGTCACAATGATGACGTAGAAGCCAAAATGTCTTGTTACCCCAACAGTTGAATCGTAGACCAGATTATTCCTCCCAAAATAATTTAAATCCACGACGATACCAATCTCGTAGAAATAAACTAAAATCACGTTTGTGGTTCTTTCCAATCATACCTGGGTAAGTATTCTCCCACTGATCACATTTGTCATAGTGGCAATTGGAGCATAGATGTCCTCTAGGGTGAGAGTCACAAATCTCTTCCAGACATGAATTACATCCTTTAATTGTACTGCATATCCTCTATATAATTTACAAGGATTGCATAATTGGCACTTTTCATTATAGTCATCAATAATTGTACAATTCTCAGATGATGACCAACTGCCAAGAGTGGACATGTATAGAACATTTTTGGTTTCCGATGTCAACTCTCTCACAGCTAAAAAGAAACTGGCCCTCGTTCGATAAATTCAGAGGGGAATGGTGAGTGGAGTAACTCTGTGACGCAACCTCTTTCGAAGGGGGGAGCCATCTACATTGAATCTATGGCAATGTTTTCAAAAGTATATCCACGATATTATTCTGCTTTGTTTCGATTAATATATCAATAAATTGAGTATAAGCATTTGAGTCACATCGTAAAAGTTTCATACAATAGTCCAATGGGGGAGAATCAGTTTTCATTATATTGTCTAGTGTTCCTTGTGAGAATATCTTCCGTTGAAGGGATAACTCGAGAAAGTCTTCATCTAAAATCAAATGTTTTTCCATAATCACAAGATTCGATCTAATTCTCTCTTTCTCAAATTTATTAATTTTTCAATCCTATCACTCTCACTGCTGACTCTAGACTGACCATGGATCGTTCTACTTAATCTAATATTGTAACAAAAAGAAAGGGACATTTTCGATTTCGAAACAATTTTATTGTATAATTACAACAATAATATATATTACACATGTACAATTAGCGATATAGCTTATTGTCCTCGATATGCTTCACTATTGCATTTAAAGCACTTTGAAGTAGATAGATAGATAGATAGATTTATTTTCCATATACCAGTAAAATAATTACATAACAATCTACAAATCCCCACAAAGGCTCCATGGCCTGTAGGAGGGGGATTATGAAAAGATCAACTAAACATTAAACATTTAAACGATTAAGATTTAAACAATATAAACATATAAACATAAGCATTTGACCTTTTAACATGTAAAGCATTTGTTTAATAAAACGAAAAAAAATAAAATAAAAAATAATAAGGAGAGTTCACTAAATAAGCTTTATCAAACTACAGTGAATCACAACATCTATAACAAAAGAAGAGTTCACTAAATAAGCTTTATCAAACTACAGTGAATCACAACATCTATATATATATATATATAAAAAAGAATTAAATGAAAAAAAACTATTGGCAGCAGGCAAAAGTAAAGAAAATTAATCACATGAAAACAAATATTTTTTTACTAGTCTTTTGAAGGTGCCAAACGAGTGGCATTCTCGAGCCGAATTGGGAAGGGTTTTCCATGTCAAATGACACGCAACAAGAGGATTAAAATCGGATCTTATTGTTGGTGTATGGGGAATTTAGATATTTAGAGAACTACGGAGTTGATAATTTGACCGATCAAATACAAAAGAAGACGTAAATCTAAGGGACCTAGGAATATCACCATGGAGCTGAAGAAAAGCGAAAGACGCACAGGAAAGAATATAAAGTTTTTTAATATCAAGTAACGGTTTAGTTGCCGAACGATTTACATCCTGAATAAGGATTATAGCTTTATCATAAGTATTCGAAAGCGGTTTGAGAAAAGAAGGGAAAGTAGACATCCATATGACTGAACAATAGGAAACATAAGAATGAATTAAGCTCTGAAATAGGATTCTTAGAATTGGCCCTGGAAAGATATGTTTTAGTTTTCTTAGAATACCGAGGTTTCTGCATACCTTCATTTTAATCAAATCAATATGGTGTTTAAAAGATAAATTTTCATCTAGGAGGATACCTAGGAAACGGACATGGCCATCCTTTGGTCTACTAATAAAGCCTTTGGATATATGAATTTCAGATAATTGAAGACAAGCCTGGGATACACGAGAAAAAACTAAAAAACTAGTTTTAGAAACATTTAAGGCAAGAGAGTTAGCATCAAAACAAATTGAAACTCTCTCAAAGAGGTCCACTAACTTTGTACGAACCTCATCCTCTGTTCTCCCAGAAGTAATAAGGGTGGTATCATCGGCAAAAGTAACAAGAGAATCCGAGGTATGCAAACTATAGTTGTGGGTAAGGGAGACTGTTGGATGACATAGACGACAGCAATAAAGAGGATTTTTATTTCTAACTACAAAACTTAGGTCATTTATATAAATTAAAAACAGTGCCGGCCCTAAAACTGACCCTTGAGGGACTCCCTGGTCAACACTTGATGGTGAGCGAAAAAGTGGATCAACAGAAATTATTCTACCAGACAAGAAAGACTTGAACCAATAAAACGCACTACCTCTTACGCCAAAATGAGAAAGTTTAAATAGAAGAACACTGTGGGTTAAAGAATCAAAGGCTTTACGAACATCCAGAAACAAAGCAGCAGGAATCAAATGGGAATCTATGGCAGAGTGAAGATAATTCAGTAAAACTGCACAGGCATGCTCAGTCGAATGATTTGCTCGAAAACCAAATTGAAAATTGTGAAAAAAATCTTTAGAAGTAAGAAAAATTATTAAGACGAGAAAGCATCGCCTTCTCAAATATTTTGCTAAACACAGACAACAAAGAAATTGGCCGATAGTTGGCTGGATCATTTCGTGTCCCCCCCCCCTTATATAATATGATGACTCGAGCACGCTTGAGACTACTCGGGAAAATACCATGCTGAAAGGAGAGGTTAATAAGTTTTGTTAAGGGATAAATAATGGAAGGAAGTATGAACTTAATTACTTTAGTAGGAATATTATCAGGGCCAGACGACGAACAATTTTTCAATCCCATAACAGTTTTAGCTATTTCTTTCTCCGTCGCTGGTTCCAAAAACATTGACTTCATACAAGGTGGACCAAGATAAGACCTGAAGTTGGATCCTGAAGGAGAAGAACCAACAGCCGAAGCGGTTCTTTTACCAATATTCGCAAAATATGAAGTAAATGCATCTTGAACATTCAGTTCACCTTCGATGATTTTGCCATCGAGACCCAAAAAAGAAGGGGTTGATGGAGACTGAAAAGAGGGCCTAAGCACAGAATTTATAACCTGCCAAGTTTTTCGTATATCTTTACCACAATCTGAAAAACAATTAAAATGATACTGGGACTTGGCCTTTCGACACACAGAATTATAAATATTCCTATAAATTTTAAATCGCTGAAAGCAAATAGCTTTCATTGAAGGGCTAGCAGACTTAAAGGCCCTCCAGAGATTATTTTTTCTCCTACAACTCCTAAGGAGACCAGGGGTCATCCAAGGATTTAGAGGAAAAGCATTCTTAGACTTACGATTAGAAGGTGAAACAGAACAAATATCAAGAACAGCGTCTTTAATAGACTCATAAAAAGTATCAAATAAATTACAAAAATCAGAATCACTCTCAAAACCACCCCAAGAAATTTCTGCCAATCTTGACCTAAGAAGCATCAATTCCACTTCACCAAACCTAAAAGGCCTCTTACCAGACTCACAAGTCCTCTCAATAGTCAGTTTATCAAAACAGTATCTAGAGTAAACAGGGAAATGATCGGAAATGTCGCTCACTAAAACATAATTTTGGATCAAGGCGGCCGTACAGAAAATATTGTCAATCAGAGATGACGTACTCTCTGTTATGCGAGATGGGATACAAACAGAAGGTAAAGTACCTGCGGCAAGCATGGACGACAGAAAATCCAAAGATACAGAAGACTTTATATCCATCAAGTTTATATTAAAATCTCCCATAATAATTAATTCAGTCGACTGTTTTAGGATGGTATCCAGTAGATCATTAAGGGTGTGTAGAAACAGTGGAATAGAGCCACTAGGAGATCGATAAATAATACCAACAATTAAATCCTTACCTCCACATTTAATATCTACGAAAAGTGACTCAAAGACACCTTCGATATTTCTGGATAAATCCATTCTAAGAGAATATGGGAGATTATTAGAAATATACAAAGCAAGACCACCCTTGGCCATCTTTTGTCGATTCAGTCGTTCCATTTTATAACCTTGCAAATCCAAAAGCATATCATTTTTAGAATCTAAAAAAGTCTCGCATAAACCAACAACGTCAGGTAGCCCATCAGAAACAATCTGTTTTAGATGGTCAATTGAAGAACAAAGACCCTGGATATTCAACTGGAGCACTGAAAAATATCCATCCCGCTTGACAGCCTCCCTCAGACTAGAAACATATTTACTTATTACTGTGTGGTTCACTGTGGTCAAATCACTGTTGACATGTCCGATAGAATTATTGATAATGCTTAAAACATCTAACGGGTTATTTTCAAGCTCAAAAAGCCGTCCTACAACTGGGGGCGTTTCTAATTTGCCAGTAAAAAAAAGACAATCGATTTTAGATATGGCATTAAATCATAAAATATACATGCACAAAAAAAAAAAAAAACAAAAAAAAAAACATCTAAGCACAATCCGCGAGTGATCGAATCTTTCGTATCATTGATTGACCAGGTGGTTTGGCCAAAATTTGCCCACGGTCAGTCCATACATTAAATTTACCGAAGCAATCTCTTGCCGCATTTAAAATTTCACGACGCTTTTTTGTTAGCGATTCTGATAAAAATATTTCACTCTTTGCTAGTTTAGTCGTTTCTTTGAAAACAACTCGAGCTAATTCCACATTTTTGAAGCGTATTAGCACTGGAGACACTTTAGATCGATCGTTAGAGTCATTCAAACTAAATCGATAAACATTTACAATATTATTAACTTCAAAACCAGGGACCAGCATCTTGTCTTTAATGATAACCGATACTTCTTTCTTTAGATCATTTCCAGGCCTCTGCCTTACTCCATTCATCACTAAGCAATCCAACATCTTTTCTTGTTCAAAATCATCCACTTTCGATTCCAATGACAAAATCCTACTTTCCAAGCTTTTAACCATTGCAAATAGTCCTTTGAGTGATTTTTCTATTTCTTGGAATTTTGGGTTGTAATCAAAGGAAATAGCATCATGAATTTTTTTTACTATAATATCAGTTGCTTGATTTGCTGTATCAGGGTCTGATAGTTTAGCCTTAACTTGACGGGAAATCTCAGCTGTAAGATTCACTTGTGTCCGATTTAATTCATCCTGGGTAAAAGCTATTTTTTTGCAGGATTAGGCTAGGTGCCAGTGAGTCTTCTGCAATAACGCTCGCTAGGTTTAATGCTAGATAAGTAGGTGATGACGATTTATAAATGTCTGGAAACGAATCTAATTCGGTAAATGCTTTACCAACATCTTTTTCCGTTCTTTTGCGAGCACTAGGGTTATCCGAAAGTAATTTCAAATTAGACTCTGCCACTTGGTGCTCAGAATGATCGCCGTAGCAAAAAAACTGTATATCTCCATAATCCTTTAGCACCACTTTTTGACTGCAAAACAATTGCTGGCCAAGGGGGGTAACTTTTGACACTAGCGAGAACAATGTCAAAAGGCTTGAATTTCGACATGAGCGTAGCACTGAAAATAAAAAAAGAATTTCACATGTGTTACATCAACTTTTGCAGCGAAGCATAATTGATCCTCGATTTTAAATTTGCTCAAAGATATCACATATCTTGCATATACTTCATCCCATTCCAGAAAAAGTTGTGATCCTCTCGTGATTTCCACCGCAATGTTTGGTGCTCTTGTATCATTGCTACCAACTCCACTATCAACTTCTAATAGTGTAAACATTCCACTCATTATTACAAATATATCCTAATGAGTAAAGTCAATCTGTTCTCACTCCTTGAGTTCTATTCACACACTAATAACAACTATAGCAAAAATCCTTTCTTATATTCACTGCAATCCTGTCCGGTTAGTGAATCAATACATTTAGAAACATCCCCTGTTTGGCCTAGAAAGAGACACGTGATCCTGTTCCCGTTAGCGAATCAATACATTGCCTCGTTAGTGTTCAGTGCGCATTTGCAAACTTCGTCCCGGAGTCAATACACTTAGAAACATCCCCTGATTGACCTTGAAAAAGACCCGTGATCCTGTCCAGTTAGATTCGATTATAAATGGCAGCAGCTGTGTTCGTCTTGTATTGGATAAGGGGGTTCTACTATTTTCTTCATTGGACTTTGCCATCTTCTTCAAATTAGTAATATCTGTCTGAATCTCAGGCGTAGCAATGGCAGGATTACTTGGGTTAGCAGGCCTAGAATTAGCAGCAGCAGATTGGCTCCTGGTAGACATTTCAAAGAAGCAATATGAGCAAAGCACAGCAGAATACAGAAACCAAGCATAATGCAGGAAGCAAGCAGATGCTGAGTAGCAGCAGGATTGTTGGAAATTAGTATAAACTGGAAAGAATCTTACCCTTAAAGTCCCCTCTTTACCGTAGGTATAGAATCACATTTGTGTACCATTCACTGTTTGAAAAATGATCAGTCTAAAGGTATCATGATCAGTCTGGTGGCCAGCATTTACCCCCCCCCCCCCCCCGGCGAGTTCCCCTTTGAAAAAACCCCCAGAAAACACCCCCCGTGGAAAATCCCCCCCGTCCAAAGAAGGCTTTCCAAATTTTAGAATTTTATTTGAGTTTTTTTTTTTTATTTCCGTTGGAGAGAACGACCATTAAAAACAAAAAACATTTAACAAATGGAAAAAAAAACTTAAATGAAATATTACATTTACTTTATACTGTTTTTTTTTAGTTAACAAAATTTCCATATACCTCGCTTTTCTTCTGTAATTTTTTAGTGGCCATATACCTAGAAAGAATTGTTTTCTGACTTCAAACTATCCACATACTTTACCCCCCCCCCTCTTATGTGCAAACATATAGCCCAAATTGTATATTTCCCATATATTCTTTCCCGCTATACTTTACCCCCCCCCCCGAAAGTGCAAATCTATAGCCCCCATTTATTTCTAAAACAACGAAGAAACTAACGAAAAAACCGGCGTGTTCTCGAATTTTACACAGCGTAGACTTGAGTGAGTTGCGCATAATACACAAATACCAAATTTCCTTACCCCTACGGAAACTAAAAAAATAAAACTCAAATAAAATTCTCAAATTTGGAAAGCCTTATTTTCCACGGGGGGGAGAGAATTCTCCGAGGGGGTGTTTTCTGGGGGGGGGGTAAACGCCTAGAACGATCAGTCTATAAGATAAGTGTAGACAATTCCTCTGGAAAATGTGTAACAAATCTTCCGTCTTCTGAAGCGCCCGTATTTTGGAATGCCCCATTCGATTAACACCGAAGTTAAATCTGGAGATTGGTTTATTGATTCAATAGTGATAGGTCTTCAGTTGTTATCTGACATTAATAGTACTTTTCTTTTCCATACTTCCCCACAGGTAAGTGAATCTATTTTTTTTTTATTATGAAATTTAATTTAAAAACTTTTTCCACGAAACAAGTTTTTCAAAGAAAAGTAAAGAGCTCCATTAAACCGAAAATCAGCAAAAATAAAGTCAAATAATCTTTCAGGTGTAAAACTCTCACAAACCATCATCAACAAATAAATGAAACCCAAAACAAACAGAAATAACAATAAATGACCAAGTCAAACTCAAAACGAGCAAAAACTAACATTAGTAGGACTGACAACCCCCATGCTTTCTCAAGAACAGAACATAATTTGCCCTTTACTAAAAACATTTTAGGTGTTTTCATTTTTTTTACTTTAATAAATAAAAAATTGTTAAAACTTTACGGAATAAACATCAGTATATGTATCTTAAACTGACAATCCAGTAATTTTTTTCGGTAAGGTTTTACCAGAACTTTACGGGGTTGACATCCCCAATATCCCTAGAGACATAGTTACTGGACCGTTCTACCATGCTGAACAAAATTTTGCTATCTCAAAATTTTGATTGGATGTGCTTAGAAAATAAATTGGCTCTTTCCATCTTTGATGGAAAGGTTTTCTGAAACGAAGCAAACGGCATTTGAGGTATTTAAACAGCACCCTAAAATTTTTCTAAAACGCAAAAAGATGAATACATGGGATCGATGAAAAATGTATCCATGTATGCCAAATTTTTGGACAATTTTATTGATCAGTCGGCAACATGGCATGACCTCATGAAAAACATTAAAGTGACTGAAGACCTTGATAAAAATGTTTTTGATTGATCTCCTAGAGCACGAGCATGCCTTCTTTCTACCTTCAATCTCGAAAGCCATTAAAATCGCTCTTTGTCTTCCACCGACTACATGTACCATCGAAAGGTCTTTCAGGTAAACGAAAGCTAATTTTCTAATAAGATACTTATCTTCCTCACAGATAATTTTACATAAGGTAGTCAAAAAGAATTGCAAAAAAAAAATGTCTTCACCAATGATAGTTTTGTCATGATCGTAAACACAGCCGTTCAAAGAGGGTGGGAGGCAACTAGGACAGCTGTCCCAGGTGCCACGGTGGGGGGGGTCCAAGGCTTTGGGGCTGCCCTTTCTGATAAAATGTTTCACGTTGATTTGGCTTTTTTGCTTATAATTTGAGTCGAGAGGGTGGGCACTTTAATTTTGCCTTGGGAACCACCAGCCCTAGGAACCGCTCTGATCGGAGGTTAATGCTTCAGAAGGTTGAGGGTTCTAGCATTAGAAGCTCTGAAACTAGGCTCTTGTAAGAGATAGCAGGTGTAAGTGAAAACATTGATAGTTTGTCAGTTGAGTAGAGATTTGCAGTTTTGTCACTAACAAGTCCTAGGCTATTGAATATAACGAAGTTCCAGGAACATATTCTGCTATAAAAGGTCAAAATTTCACCTAGTAAAATAGAGAAATTTGTTTCAGAAACCCGTCGGACATTCGAAGGGTGGGAGATTACAGAGGTTAGAAGTTGAATGTTTTTCCTGTCTCATTTGGCTAGAAGTTCCAATATTTCTGAAATTGCTGAGTCTTTTGTATGACTTTTGTAGCTTGATATACTCGCGCAGGGAACGTTGGTGCAAGGAGTACATTCAAGGAGTTGCTTTGCACAATGCAGCTAGCTCGAAAAAGTCGAGCGTCATTTTCGACAGCAAAGCTAAATCTAGCATTTTTTTTTTTTTTTGACTGGAGAAAATTCAAAATTGGGATTAAATGTTGAGCAATTAGAGTAAAGGATACACAAAAGATGGCGTAAAAAACTAGATAAGGGTAAAGTATAAATGAAAAGTGAAACTTCAGCGTAGTAGATGAGTCTGGTGGCCAATAATGAAATACGGTGTTTTCTCTACTTGTATGACAACACTCAAATTCTTGCTTACATACCATTTATATTTTAGGGTATTTAATTCTTAGTTTTTACTTATCAACCCCCTCAATACTTTATATGGTATTTATTTTCGTACATCTATTCTTTTACGATACTGAAAACAAAAATTAATATTAATTTTGCATGTGTCTACAAATATGTTATATATTTGCGCATATGTTTACGTATATGATGCATATATTTTTGTATATATATTTGTGTATATTCTAGGATTTCAACATTTAATGTTCATTTTGTTGTATTTTTGGAATGCCTTTAAAACTTCACAAGCCACTGCAGTATCCATTTTTACTTACATAATTAAATGAAAAAAATTATCAACTAAAGGTAATGAGCAACATCAGAACTTAAAACAAACAGAATTTATTTTGTATATGAGGGAGTCTGCCCCTTCCTCAACCCTCGCTCTTTGTCATTTTGAACAAGACTGCTACTGCCCAATACTATTTATTTTTTCGTATCATACCATTTTTTTATATTACTTCTTGAAGTATTATGCCTTTTTTAAAAATATTTATTAACTACGATTCTCTGTATATTAACCAGTCGCTATCCAATCACTTTCAACTATTAAAAAAGGCACTAGCCCTTTCAATTTTCAATTGAATGAGCCCTTTTGAAGTTTCTACGACAGCACTTTCAATAAAACTTTATATACCCCCAGGGCACCGAGGGCTCTGAAGGGGTTATCATCCCAAAAGACCTAATTTCCAGAACTTTCAACTACGTTGAACAAAATGGATATCTCAAAATTTTGATTGGATGTGCTTGGGAAAATGGTGGGCGCGAGAGGGGCGTTAGTTTCTATCCAATCACTTTCAGCTATTAAAAAAGGCACTAGCCCTTTCAATTTCCAATTGAATGAGCCGTTTTGAAGTTTCTACGACAACGCTTTCAATAAAAACTTTATATGCCCCCAGGGCATAACTTACAACCCTTGCCCTGAGGGCTGTGGGGGAGGGATTGGCATCCTTAAAGATCTAATTTCCAAAACTTTCAACTATGTTGAATAAAATGGCTATCTAAAAATTTTGATTGGATGTTTTTGGGGAAAAGGTGGGCGTGAGAGGGGGGCTAGTTGCCCTCAAATCACTTTCGACTATTAAAAAGGGTGCTAGATCTTTGAATTTCAAATCGAATTTACCCTTTTTCAAGTTTCTACGATAAAGATTTCGATAAAAACCTTATATGGCCCCAGGGCATAACGTATAATCCTGCCCTGAGGGTTGTGGGGGAGTGTCCTCCTCAAAAACATATTTTCTATCTGGGAATCAACTACGCAGAACAAAATGGCTATCTCAAAATTTTGATTGGATGTGTTTGGGGGAACGATGGGCATAGGGGGGGGGGCTAGTTGCCCTCCATTCACTTTCGACTATTAAAAAGGGCACTTGCCACTCCAATTTCCAATCGAATGAGCCCTTTTTGAAGTTTCTGCGACAACTCCTTCGATACAAAGTGCCCGGGTATGGAGAAAAAAAAAAAACATTGTGCACACATCGTTCTTTACTTAGGCAGCGCTAGCGCGGTGCCTATGAAAGGCAAGTTGAAGTGGAAATTGTCTTCGTGCTTAAAAGATTTGTTTCAAAACTTCAAAGCGGACGATTCCTCTGACTATTTTAACTGGAAGTTCCAGTCCGTCAAATCTTACCAGAATTCCAATCATTTTACTCCGTTTGGTAGCAACTTGAAGCTTGTTACTATACCCATTGATCCATTTACACAACAAATGTAACATAATCTAAGCTGCTTTTTGAAGAAGCAACTCTTTAACAACCACACAGTCTTCTTGGGTGGTTATAAGAATGACGGGTTTATAATTTCATCACATGAAGCCCTGAATTTTTTTTGGGGGGGGAGACTATTCAGGTTTTCACCACTGCAAAACCCTTGTCTAATTTCAGCAAGTGTATGAGCATAACTCTATCTCAGATTCTGTCCATATTCATAATCTGTCTCAGATTTATGTTTAATACCTCGGACTCGTACTAACTGACCATATTCTCTTTTTTTTTACTTCTAACCGTGTCAGAGGTATATACGGAGGATTACCATATACTTGTCTCAATTGAAGAAAATCTCCCAAAAATATTATAATTAACATTAACTTTTAAGCTCTCTATGATATTCTAGTGTCCCGCTATTTTTTCTGCCTCGTCAGTTTCTAAACTTTCGATCACTGTGGGCCGTGGTTCGCTCATTACTAGGTTGCAGTTGTTGATGCAACCATGATATGATAAAATCTCTTATATTATATATCCAAATCCTGAGAACAAAAATCTGGGAGAAAAGGAAGCTTATAAGAGTTGGAACTGGTGCTAGTGTTGACAAAAAAAAACTTCAACGCAACCTAGTGCTTAGCGACACTTGGCATTTTTTTCAGTGTAATATTAATGTAGTAATAAGTACATGATCCTGACAAAAAAAAAACGATTACAAAGATTTAAAAATGTCCGCTAAAAAGGCGTTGACTGTTCTTTTTGCCGATACTAGCACCAGTTTCCTCAGTTATCCATAATCCTTGGCTACAAGGGAAAAAATTCAGAATTTAGCCTTCGATACGGAAAAAAAAGCAGTACCCGGACTCTTGAGATACTATCGGGCCAAAATTGAGTTTTTAATCGTCTGGATTATTACGTAGGACTTTGTTTTTAAAAATGTACTAACTTAATTGTTTTTCGGCTGATTCATCACTGCCATTAATTGTCATTACCAATGCTATTTTGGAAATAGCAATGAGTGACCAAATTTTAAGAATGTTTTGTATCAGGTGGCACGCACCATGCATGACACACAGTTTACCTTGCGTGACATGGAGATGCAAGCGAGACGTGGGCCACACGTGTTAGTGCTAGTAGTATTCTAAGATATGCACCAAGTAGCTGAGAGTGCGTAGCCCCTCCAAAAGTAGCTACTATTAGTAGATTGAACTAATGAGAGATAAGACATTTTGCAATATCACTAATGTAAATAAACTAAAATTAATTTCAAACCACAATGTTCAGATTGTAGTTAACTTTTGATACCAGGAAATCTCTTTTCCGTTGTGCGCAGATGACATTTCTAAGTCAAAGGCTTGGTTTTGTTAGAAAAGATAGGAGCTGGAGTTAGTTTTATCAATGATGGGCGTATACTCCAACAGTTTTTTGCAAGACGGGTTAAGCTAGAAAATATTTGTACAGCGATTTGGATTTACAAATTAGTGGGTAATCATCCAGGTATGTCCTTTTTTTTAGAAACAAATACTACCCGAGACATACCAAGGGGTAGAGGGCTTGGGGCCTGACCCCTAAGAAATTAAGGATGATTTTTTACTCACATTATATAAGAAAAGAGTTATCTTTGCCCCCCCCTCCTGAAATTTTCTGTGCACTAGCGTGGGTAGTATAGTTTGGAAATAACATGAATCCAGAGCCAACAAATTTATAATTTTTCATATATAGAATAGAGATAATATTTGATGTTAACTGGCCGCTTTGAAAGAGGTTTACAAAGCGCCTTTTTGTCAATACATGGATAATACGACTGGTAAAAAAAAAGAAATAATAACAAATAACTTCTTGTTTCTGAGATTTTAAGATGGACATATTTTAGCTAAAAATGAAGCATTTTTTGGATGCTCAGGGGACACTTTCATGGACAAAAGTTGACCCCCATGAACCCTGATGGTTTCACCAGATTAGTGGCGGTTCTGGCCTCCTTTGTACCTGGGGCAAGAACTTGATTAGCGCCCCCCCCCCCCTCCTCTGTCTCGTACAAAGTTTCCAGGCCAAATTTTAACAAACCTTTTTTTAATGTATAAATTAAATAAGGATTTATTATTTGTTATTTTTAATGTGTTATTTAGAATCTTTAATTATTATTAACTATCCTGGTTTAATTATTTTAATTTATTTTCATTTTATTAATTAAGTAATTACATATTAACTATTTTCATTTATATTAATTCATTATGCACCCTCTTATTAAGTGCACCCTCTACTCTATTTTAATTAAAGTAAAATTACAAAATAACTACGACCGATACGTTATTTATTTGAATTGCTACGCAGTAATTGTATGATATTAAATAAAAAAAACTAATTTTTTCAACTGAAAGTAAGGAGCAGCATTAAAACTTAAAACGAACGGAAATTATTACGTATATACAAGGGGGTTTCTCCCTCCTCAACACCTCGCTCTTTACGCTAAAGATTTTTAGTACTTTTAAAAAAGCATCTTATTGTTCTAATTAAACGGCCCTTGTGTTTCAGGAGTCATTCTTACAGAACTTGGACAAAATTAGAACTTTAGCGTAAAGAGAAAGGTGTTGAGGTGGGGGAAACCCTATTTATATAAGTAATAATTTCTGTTCGTTTTAAGTATTAGTGTTGCTCCTTACTTTCAGTCGAAAAACTTTTTTTTATTTAATTTCTGAACGTTTTTTGAATAGTGCCAGAAATTCCGGCCCCACCTCCACGGAGAAACCCCCCCCTCAGGCAAATTTCCTCTAGACAATTCGATCCTGGTGAAAATTCACCCCGGACAATTAGTCTTAACCACTCCACGCGTAAAATTGAGATCGAAAAGAGAAAGCAAGACATCTAAGAAAAAATTGTATAAGAATTCTGGCCAATTCCCACAGTGTATAATTTCCTCTGACAAGTTCCCTCCCTGCAAACTTCCTTCCCCATGGAAAAAATCACAGCAGAAAATTCCCCCCCCCCCCCCGCGAAAATGTATGCATACATCCCAAAAACAAACACTATGCGCAAACAATGGGCAAATTTATAACTTAAAGACCTTTCCCCTAGTGCTGTAGGGGGGGGGTAATTTTATACCCGAAGTCATTGTTATTGGGCCTTTCAACTATGATGAACAAAATGGCTATCTCAAAATTCTGATCGGACGATTTTGGGAAAAAGGGGCGGGAGGGGGCCTAGTTGCCCTCCAATTTTTTGGTCACTTAAAAAGAGCACTAGAACTTTTAATTTTTGTTCGAATGAGCCCTCTCCCGATATTCTAGGATCACTGGGTCGATACGATCACCCCTGGGGAGAAAAAAAAAAAAAAAAAAACACGCGTCCGCGATCTTCCTTCATGCAAAAAATACAAAATTCCACTTTTTGCAGATATAAGCTTGAAACCTCTACAACAGGTTCTCTGACACGCTGAATCCGATGGTGTGATTTTTATTAAGATCACTTGACTTTTAGGGGGAGTTTCGCCCTTTTTTCGAAAATCAAGAAAATTTTCTCAGGCTCGTAACCTTTGATGGGTAAGACTAAACTTAATGAAATCTATATATTTGAAATCAGCAATAAATGAACAACTTGAACGATAGGGCGTTTATCATACAAGTACCTATTACACCCCCTAAGAATCCTGTGCCCAGGGCAAGGTCACTCTCTGCACCCCTAAAAATGTCTCTGTCCCAGATATAGTCCTGGAATAAATAAAAAACTAAAAGAAAACACAAAAGTCAAGAAATTTTTACTTCACAATGTGCAGCATATTTCTATTACTCAGATTATCAAGTTTTTTTCAGTTATTATCCTCTTTTTAAAATTATTTTTAAATAATAGTCTAATAAATATTGCAATAAACCACAGACGAAACTATATTTCATCAAATAATGAATCTAATAGTAGGCCTACTACTTTTATTTTACTACCATGCTCCTTGAGAGGTGGTCATCCACTAAGTATTTCCCAATTTGAACATTTAAAAAGGGCATTAAAAATTATAATTTCGGTTTGAAAGAGCCTTCTCTCGATTTCCTAGGACCATGGGTTTGATACGATAACCCAAGGGGAGGGGGAAACCAAAACCAGTTAGTCAGAGTAAAAAAAGCTTGTGAAATTACAAAATTACACATTTTAGGATATTGAATGGGCAGTCTTTTAGTAATACTTTTATTTCGAATAATTTACTATATCAAGAAGTCTCTTTTTCCTGGTATGCATATGAAGTTTACAAGTCAAAGTCTCCCTTGTGTCTGAAAGGCTAGAAATTTCTTACCTTTTTTTCTTATGGCTGTATGCTTCGAGTTTTTTTTTACCAAGCGTTATTGGTTAGAGAACATTTGGAATTGACTTTTTTATGTAGTATAATTAATTGAAATAAATTTCAAATACCTTCAGTTTTAATAATTCAATTAATTTTATCAGATAATCAAAATTAGTAATCCAGGCCTCTCTTTGTTCACTTGTACACTCGTTTATAGCCCTTAGGCGGGGGTCTGAGGATTTTTCCAAGGGACGAGGGGTTAAAACAGAAAATCTTTAGGCCAAAATGTTCGAGGGCTTTGGAGGATAGTCACAGACATTCCCCCCTATTCTACCCCTTTTTTGCAGGTATGTTGGTCTACATATTGTTTGTCTTGTTGGTGTTTTTTGTGATAAATTATCGTTTGTCTTGTTGGGGTTTTTTGTGATAATTTATTTGGGGCTAGAACGAGGCGGCATTGGAACTTTTTTGCTTCTTTTTTCTGTTAACACCGTAAAATAATAACGGATTGATGTGCATTTATCTTAAATATTGATTCACTTTTGTTTTACCGTTATCAGAGGGGAAATAAAAAAGTTCTTAGGTTTTTATTCTGCTCTTGTGGAAATTTATAATTATTGAAATACGTCCTTTTGATATCAGACCGATAATATCCTGGGACCCTATTAATGTTATTATTTTCAAAACCAACGAAGAATGTAATGCTGCGCTATCATCACTTAAAACGTAAAACTTAACCAAATCTTTGATACTTTTTCTAAAAATTATTTTAAAAACTTTTTCCGCGAAATAAGTTTTTCAAAGAAAAGCTAAGGACTCATTAAGCCATAAGTGGGCAGAAATACAACAAAATAATCTCCCAAGTGTAAAACAGCCACAAATTCTTATCAATAAATAAATGAGGCCCAAAACGAACAGGAATTACAATAAATAACCGAGTCAAACCAAAACAAGCAGAAATTGACATGAGTAAAGGTGCCAACCCCTCTGCCTTCTCAAGACCAGAAAATAATTTTTACTTGATTGAAAACAAATACAAATGAATTTGCATTGTCAATTTAATATACGTATGTTATATTTATTCATTAAAGTCTTAATAATTTTTTATTTATTAAAGTTAAAAAAGTGAAAATATTTAAATTTTTTTCAGTCAAGTGCAGAATATATTTTGGTCTTCAGAAAGCACGGGGGTCGTCAGAAGTTGCAACAGCAGTAGCCCTGAAAGTTTCAATTTTAATACCCTCGGTCATTCATGGGATATTGCTGAGGTGTCTTATTAGCAACGAGCATACACACAGTGCCTTCTGATTTAATTTTAAAACAACATTAGTTTAGAAGCATTATGGGCGAATTGCATAACTCTGAGGGGTTGACATAACATACCCAATATCCCTAGCGACATAGTTACTGGGTTGTTCGCCTAAGCTGGACAAAATGCATGTCTCAAAATTTTGATTAGAATTGTTTGGAAAATTATGCGCTACGGAGGAGAGCTGTTTGCCCTCGAATCAATTTTGAATCTTAAAAAGGGGACTAGAAATTTTAATTTCAAATCGAATTAGCTCCTTTAAAAGTTTCAATGGTATTACTAGCTATAATAGAGCAGTACAGCCTATGATATTGCTTATATGCCCTTTTGAAAACTTGCAGGCACATAGTCTTTTGGTTTAAATGCAACTCTCCCTAAGGGTTTCACCTTAATACCCTTAGTGTCATTAATTACATTAGTAGAAAGGGGTCAGGAGGTCCCACGAGTCACCCCTGCTGCCACCTACAACTTTTTTACATAATTTATGCATGTTTTTATGGTTCGTTGTCAGTGAGAATGGAAAAACAGGATTTTTCTCGCTTTTATGGATATTTCTTGGACGGGTATGAGTGTTGGCCAATTTATTTGATGTTTTTCATGGATGTCAACATCAACTTATGTCTGTTTTATGGTTTTTGTCAGTGAGAATGGAAAAAACAGGATTTTTCTCACTTTGATGGATGTTTTCTGGATTATTGAGTCTAACGGGAGTGTCTCGGGGCGAATGTCAATAATTCCCCTTAGAAACAACAAATTAATTCCGCTTTCTTGACAAATCAATCAACCATGACATCATCTGTCAGACATTAAAAAAATTCACCCAGAAACAATTCACCTTGACATCACCTGTCAGATATTAATAAACTTTGCCCCGGAAACAATTCTGGTCGAACTCCAAAGATATTAATAAACTTCGCCCCGGAAACAATTCTCCAAGAAACTCCGGCGCGCGCGTACGTAGGCTAACCTAAACTAACCTAACTTAACCTAACCTAATTTGATCTAGCCTAACCTAACCTAACCTAACAATAATCAAGAAAATGTAGCTGTGTCAAGGTAAAGCACAACAAAACACTACTGAAATATTCCAACTCTTGTATTTCAACAAAAGAAAACCAAAATTATCTTTGAAAAATCAAGAGAATGTAACTGTGACAAAGTAAACCACGATTAAACACTATTGAAATATTCCAACTCTTGCATTTCAATGAAAGAAATTCAAAATGAACTTTGAAAAATCAAGAGAATGTAATTGTGACAAGGTAAACCATAGCAAAACACTACTGAAATATTCCAACTCTTGCATTTCATTGAAAGAAATTTCAATTAACTTTGAAAAATAAAGAGAATGTATCTGTGACAGGGTAAACCACGACAAAACACCACTGAAGTATTCCAACTCTTGCATTTCAATGAGTGAAATTCAAAATGAACTTTGAAAAATCAAGAGAATGTAATTGTGACAAGGTAAACCACGACAAAACACTACTGAAATATTCCAACTCTTGCATTTCAACGAAAAAAATTCAAAATGAACTTTGAAAAATCAAGAGAATGTAACAGTGACAAGGTAAACCATGACAAAACACTATTGAAATATTCCAACTCTTACATTTCAAAAAAGAAATTCAAAATGAATTTTGAAAAATCAAGAGAATGTAACTGTGACCAGGTAAACTACAACAAAACACTACTGAAATATTCCAACTCTTGCATTTCAACGAAAGAAATTCCAAAAAGAACTTTGAAAAATCAAGAGAATGTAACTGTGGCAATGTAAACCACAACAAAACCCTACTGCAATATTCCAACTCTTGCATTTCAACGAAAGAAGTTCAAAATGAACTTTGAAAAATCAAGAGAATGTAACTGTGACAAGGTAAACGACAACAAAACACTACTCAAATATTGCAACTATGAACTTTGAAAAATCAAGAAAATGTAACTGTGGCAAGGTAAACCATAGCAAAACACCACTGAAATATTCCAACTCTTGCATTTCAATGAAAGAAATTCAAAATGAACTTTGAAAAATCAAGAGAATGTAACTGTGACAAGGTAAACCATGACAAAACACTACTGAAATATTCCAACTCTTGCATTTCAACGAAAGAAATTCAAAATGAACTTTGAAAAATCAAGAAAATGTAACTGTGACGAGGTAAACCACAACAAAACACTACTGAAATATTCCAACTCTTGTATTTCAACGAAAGATATTCAAAATGAACCTTGAAAAATTAAGAGAATGTAACTGTGACAAGGTAAACCATGACAATACACTACTGAAATATTCCAACTCTTGCATCTCAATGAAAGAAATTCCAAATGAACTTTGAAAAATTAAGAGAATGTAACTGTGACAAGGTAAACCACAACAAAACACTATTGAAATATTCCAACTCTCACATTTCATCGAAAGAAATTCAAAATGAATTTTGAAAAATTAAGAGAATGTAACTGTGGCAAGGTAAACCACGACAAAACACTACTGAAATATTCCAACTCTTGCATTTCAATGAAAGAAATTCAAAATGAGCTCGGAAAAATTAAGAGAATGTAACTGTGACAAGGTAAACCATGACAAAACACTAGTGAAATATTCCAACTCTTGCATTACAACGACAGAAATTCCAAAATGAACTTTGAAAAATTAAGAGAATGTAAGTGTGACAAGGTAAACCACTACAAAACACTAGTGAAATATTCCAACTCTTGCATTTCAACGAAAGAAAACCAAAATGAACTTTCAAAAATCAAGAGAATGTAACTGTGACAAGGTAAACCACATCAAAAAACTACTGAAATATTCCAACTCTTGCATTTCAATGAAAGAAATTCAAAATGAACTTTGAAAAATCAAGAGAATGTAACTGTGACAAGGTAAACCACGACAAAACACTACAAAAATATTCCAACTCTTGCATTTCAATGGAAGAAATTCAAAATGAACTTTGAAAAATTAAGAGAATGTAACTGTGACAAGGTAAGCCATGACAAAACACTAGTGAAATATTCCAACTCTTGCATTTCAACGAAAGAAATTCCAAAATGTACTTTGAAAAATTAAGAGAATGTAAGTGTGACAAGGTAAACCACTACAAAACACTAGTGAAATATTCCAACTCTTGCATTTCAACAAAAGAAAACCAAAATGAACTTTGAAAAATCAAGAGAATGTAACTGTGACAAGGTAAACCACATCAAAACACTACTGAAATATTCCAACTCTTGCATTTCAATGAAAGAAATTCAAAATGAACTTTGAAAAATCAAGAGAATGTAACTGTGACAAGGTAAACCACGACAAAACACTACTGAAATATTCCAACTCTTGCATTTCAATGGAAGAAATTCAAAATAAACTTTGAAAAATTAAGAGAATGTAACTGTGACAAGGTAAGCCATGACAAAACACTACTGAAATATTCCAACTCTTGCATTTCAACGAAAGAAGTCCAAATGAACTTTGAAAAATTAAGAGAATGTATGTGTGACAAGGTAAACCACACCAAAACACTACTGAAATATTCCAACTCTTGCATTTCAACGAAAGAAAACCAAAATGAACTTTGAAAAATCAAGAGAATGTAGCTGTGACAAGGTAAACCACATCAAAACACTACTGAAATATTCCAACTCTTGCATTTCAATGAAAGAAATCCAAAATGAACTTTGAAAATCAAGAGAATGTAACTGTGATAAGGTAAACCAAAACAAAACACTACTGAAATATTCCAACTCTTCCATTTCAATGAATGAAATCCAAAATGAACTTTGAAAAATTAAGAGAATGTAACTATGACTAGGTAAACTACGACAAAACACTATTGAAATTTTCCAACTCTTGCATTTCATCAAAAGAAATCCAAAATGAACTTTGAAAAATTAAGAGAATGTAAGTGTGACAAGGTAAACCACAACAAAACACTATTGAAATATTCCAACTCTTACATTTCAACGAAAAAACCAAAATGAACTTTGAAAAATCTAGAGAATGTAACTGTGACAAGGTAAACCACGACAAAACACTACTGAAATATTCCAACTCTTGCATTTCAATGAAAGAAATTCAAAATGGACTTTGAAAAATCAAGAGAATGTAACTGTGACTAGGTAAACCACGACAAAACACTATTGAAATATTCCAACTTTTGCATTTCATCGAAAGAAATCCAAAATGAACTTTGAAAAATTAAAAGAATGTAACTGTGACAAGGTAAACTACAACAAAACACTACTGAAATATTCCAACTCTTGCATTTCAACGAAAGAAAACCAAAATGAACTTTGAAAAATTAAGAGAATGTAAGTGTGACAAGGTAAACCACAACAAAACACTACTGAAATATTCCAACTCTTACATTTCAACGAAAGAAAACCAAAATGAACTTTGAAAAATCAAGAAAATGTAACTGTGATAAGGTAAACCACGACAAAACACTATTGAAATATTCCAAGTCTTGCATTTTATCGAAAGAAATGTGACGAGGTAAACCACAACAAAACACTACTGAAATATTCCAACTCATGCATTTCAACGAATGAAAACCAAAGTGAACTTTGAAAAATTAAGAGAATGTAACTGTGACAAGGTAAGCCATGACAAAACACTACTGAAATATTCCAACTCTTGCATTTCAACGAAAGAAATCCCAAAATGAACTTTGAAAAATTAAGAGAATGTAAGTGTGACAAGGTAAACCACTACAAAACACTACTGAAATATTCCAACTCTTGCATTTCAACGAAAGAAAACCAAAATGAACTTTGAAAAATCAAGAGAATGTAACTGTGACAAGGTAAACCAAATCAAAACACTACTGAAATATTCCAACTCTTACATTTGAATGAAAGAAATTCAAAATGAACTTTGAAAAATCAAGAGAATGTAACTGTGACAAGATAAACCACGACAAAACACTACTGAAATATTCCAACTCTTGCATTTCAATGGAAGAAATTCAAAATGAACTTTGAAAAATTAAGAGAATGTAACTGTGACAAGGTAAGCCATGAAAAAACATTACTGAAATATTCCAACTCTTGCATTTCAACGAAAGAAATCCAAATGAACTTTGAAAAATTAAAAGAATGTATGTGTGACAAGGTAAACCACACCAAAACACTACTGAAATATTCCAAATCTTGCATTTCAACGAAAGAAAACCAAAATGAACTTTGAAAAATCAAGAGAATGTAGCTGTGACAAGGTAAACCACATCAAAACACTATTGAAATATTCCAACTCTTGCATTTCAACGAAAGAAATCCAAAATGAACTTTGAAAATCAAGAGAATGTAACTGTGATAAGGTAAACCAAAACAAAACACTACTGAACTATTCCAATTCTTCCATTTCAATGAATGAAATCCAAAATGAACTTTGAAAAATTAAGAGAATGTAAGTGTGACAAGGTAAACCACAACAAAACACTATTGAAATATTCCAACTCTTACATTTCAACGAAAAAACAAAAATGAACTTTGAAAAATCTAGAGAATGTAACTGTGACAAGGTAAACCACGACAAAACACTACTGAAATATTCCAACTCTTGCATTTCAATGAAAGAAATTCAAAATGGACTTTGAAAAATCAATAGAATGTAACTGTGACTAGGTAAACCACAACAAAACACTATTGAAATATTCCAACTTTTGCATTTCATCGAAAGAAATCCAAAATGAACTTTGAAAAATTAAAAGAATGTAACTGTGACAAGGTAAACTACAACAAAACACTACTGAAATATTCCAACTCTTGCATTTCAACGAAAGAAAACCAAAATGAACTGTGAAAAATTAAGAGAATGTAAGTGTGACAAGGTAAACCACAACAAAATACTACTGAAACATTCCAACTCTTACATTTCAACGAAAGAAAACCAAAATGAACTTTGAAAAATCAAGAAAATGTAACTGTGATAAGGTAAACCACGACAAAACACTATTGAAATATTCCAAGTCTTGCATTTTATCGAAAGAAAACCAAAATAACTTTGAAAAATCAAGAAAATGTAACTGTGACGAGGTAAACCACAACAAAACACTACTGAAATATTCCAACTCATGCATTTCAACGAATGAAAACCAAAATGAACTTTGAAAAATTAAGAGAATGTAAATGTGACAAGGTAAACCATGACAAAACACTACTGAAATATTCCAACTCTTGCATTTCAACGAAAGACATTCAAAATGAACTTTGAAAAATTAAGAGAATGTAACTGTGACAAGGTAAACCACAACAAAACACTACTGAAATATTCCAACTCTTACATTTCAATGAAAGAAATTCAAATGAACTTTGAAAAATCAAGAGAATGTAACTGTGACAAGGTAAACCACATCAAAACACTATTGAAATATTCCAACTCTTGCATTTCAACGAAAGAAATCCAAAATGAACTTTGAAAATCAAGAGAATGTAACTGTGATATGGTAAACCAAAACAAAACACTACTGAAATATTCCAACTCTTCCATTTCAATGAATGAAATCCAAAATGAACTTTGAAAAATTAAGAGAATGTAACTATGACTAGGTAAACCACGACAAAACACTATTGAAATATTCCAACTCTTGCATTTCATCGAAAGAAATTCAAAATGAACTTTGAAAAATCAAGAGAATGTAACTGTGACAAGGTAAACCACGACAAAACACTACTGAAATATTCCAACTCTTGCATTTCAATGGAAGAAATTCAAAATGAACTTTGAAAAATTAAGAGAATGTAAGTGTGACAAGGTAAACCACAACAAAACACTACTGAAATACTCCAACTCTTACATTTCAACGAAAAAAACAAAATGAACTTTGAAAAATCAAGAGAATGTAACTGTGACTAGGTAAACCACGACAAAACACTATTGAAATATTCCAACTCTTGCATTTCATCGAAAGAAATCCAAAATGAACTTTGAAAAATTAAGAGAATGTAACTGTGACAAGGTAAACTACAACAAAACACTACTGAAATATTCCGACTCTTGCATTTCAACGAAAGAAAACCAAAATGAACTTTGAAAAATTAAGAGAATCTAACTGTGACAATGTAAACCACGACAAGATACTACTGAAATATTCCAACTCTTGCATTCCAACGAAAGAAATTTAAAATGAACTTTGAAAAATCAAGAGAATGTAGCTGTGATAAGGTAAACCACAACAAAACACTACTGAAATATTCCAACTCATGCATTTCAACGAAAGAAATCCAAAATGAACTCTGAAAAATTAAGAGAATGTAACTATGATTAGGTAAACCACAAGAAAACACTATTGAAATATTTCAACTCTTGCATTTCATCGAAAGAAATCCAAAATGAACTTTGAAAAATTAAGAGAATGTAAGTGTGACAAGGTAAACCATGACAAAACACTACTGAAATATTCCAACTCTTGCATTTCAACGAAAGACATTCAAAATGAACTTTGAAAAATTAAGAGAATGTAAGTGTGACAAGGTAAACCACGACAAAACACTACTGAAATATTCCAACTCTTACATTTCAATGAAAGAAATTCAAATGAACTTTGAAAAATCAAGAGAATGTAACTGTGACAAGGTAAACCACATCAAAACACTATTGAAATATTCCAACTCTTGCATTTCAACGAAAGAAATCCAAAATGAACTTTGAAAATCAAGAGAATGTAACTGTGATATGGTAAACCAAAACAAAACACTACTGAAATATTCCAACTCTTCCATTTCAATGAATGAAATCCAAAATGAACTTTGAAAAATTAAGAGAATGTAACTATGACTAGGTAAACCACGACAAAACACTATTGAAATATTCCAACTCTTGCATTTCATCAAAAGAAATTCAAAATGAACTTTGAAAAATCAAGAGAATGTAACTGTGACAAGGTAAACCACGACAAAACACTACTGAAATATTCCAACTCTTGCATTTCAATGGAAGAAATTCAAAATGAACTTTGAAAAATTAAGAGAATGTAAGTGTGACAAGGTAAACCACAACAAAACACTACTGAAATATTCCGACTCTTGCATTTCAACGAAAAAAAACAAAATGAACTTTGAAAAATCAAGAGAATGTAACTGTGACTAGGTAAACCACGACAAAACACTATTGAAATATTCCAACTTTTGCATTTCATCGAAAGAAATCCAAAATGAACCTTGAAAAATTAAGAGAATGTAACTGTGACAAGGTAAACTACAACAAAACACTACTGAAATATTCCGACTCTTGCATTTCAACGAAAGAAAACCAAAATGAACTTTGAAAAATTAAGAGAATCTAACTGTGACAATGTAAACCACGACAAGATACTACTGAAATATTCCAACTCTTGCATTCCAACGAAAGAAATTTAAAATGAACTTTGAAAAATCAAGAGAATGTAGCTGTGATAAGGTAAACCACAACAAAACACTACTGAAATATTCCAACTCATGCATTTCAACGAAAGAAATCCAAAATGAACTCTGAAAAATTAAGAGAATGTAACTATGATTAGGTAAACCACAAGAAAACACTATTGAAATATTTCAACTCTTGCATTTCATCGAAAGAAATCCAAAATGAACCTTGAAAAATTAAGAGAATGTAAGTGTGACAAGGTAAACCACAACAAAACACTACTGAAATATTCCAACTCTTACATTTCAACGAACGAAAACCAAAATGAACTTTGAAAAATCAAGAAAATGTAACTGTGATATTGTAAACCACGACAAAACACTACTGAAATATTCCAACTCTTGCATTTCAATGAAAATAATTCAAAATGGACTTTGAAAAATTGAGAGAATGTAACTTTGACAAGGTAAACCACGACAAAACACTATTGAAATATTCCAATTCTTGCATTTTATCGAAAGAAAACCAAAATGAACTTTGAAAAATCAAGAAAATGTAACTGTGACGAGGTAAACCACAACAAAACACTACTGAAATATTCCAACTCATGCATTTCAACGAATGAAAACCAAAATGAACTTTGAAAAATCAAGAAAATGTAACTGTGACAAGGTAAATCATGACAAAACACTACTGAAATATTCCAACACTTGCATTTCAACGAAAGAAATTCAAAATGAACTTTGAAAAATTAAGAGAATGCAACTGTGACAAGGTAAACCACAACAAAACACTACTGAAATATTCCAACTCTCACATTTCAATGAAAGAAATTCAAATGAACTTTGAAAAATCAAGAGAATGTAACTGTCACAAGGTAAACTACGACAAAACACTACTGAAATATTCCAAGTCTTGCATTTCATCGAAAGAAATCCAAAATGAGCTTTGAAAAATTAAGAGAATGTAACTGTGACAAGGTAAACCATGACAAAACACTACTGAAATATTCCAACTCTTGCATTTCAACGAAAGAAAACCAAAATGAACTTTGAAAAATTAAGAGAATGTAACTGTGACAAGGTAAACCATAACAAAACACTACTGAAATATTCCTAAAAAAAATTTAGAATTTGTAAAATTGGTTTAAGAAGGATATTAAGAAAGGAACTTGTACTGAAATGCCTTTTGAAAGGTATTTCATGGTGTTGAGGCATTCAAAAAGCTGTAAAGTAAAGTTGTGGGTGAAATGGATGGGCACTCCAAGTTGGAAAATGGGTTTTGAAGGGACATTAAGAAAGGAAATTGCTCTGAAATGCCTTTTGAAAGGTATTTCTTGGTGTTGAGGTAACCAAAAAGCTGTAAAGTAAAGTTGTGGGTGAAATGGATGGGTACTTCAAGTTGTAAAATGGGTTTAGAAGGGACATTAAGAAGGGAACTTGCTCTGAAATGCCTTTTGAAAAGTATTTCTTGGTGTTGAGGTATCCAAAAAGCTGTAATTTAAAGTTGTGGGTGAAAAGGATGGATGCTTCAACTTGTAAAATTGGTTTAGGAAGGACATTACGTAAAGAACTTTTTCTGAAAAGCCTTTGAAAAGTATTGCTTGGTGTTGAGGTATCCAAAGAGCTGTAAAGTAAAGTTGTGGGTGAAAAGGATGGATGCTTCAAGTTGGAAAATGGGTTTAGAAGGGACATTAAGAAAGGAAATTGCTCTGAAATGCTTTTGAAAGGTATTTCTTGGTGTTGAGGTAATCAAAAAGCTGTAAAGTAAAGTTGTGGGTGAAGTGGATGGGTACTTCAAGTTGTAAAATAGGTTTAGAAGGGACATTAAGAAAGTAACTTGCTCTGAAATGCCTTTTGAAAAGTATTTCTTGGTGTTGAGATATCCAAAAAGCTGTAATTTAAAGTTGTGGGTGAAAAGGATGGATGCTTCAACTTGTAAAATTGGTTTAGGAAGGACATTACGTAAAGAACTTTTTCTGAAAAGCCTTTGAAAAGTATTGCTTGGTGTTGAGGTATCCAAAGAGCTGTAAAGTAAAGTTGTGGGTGAAAAGGATGGATGCTTCAAGTTGGAAAATGGGTTTAGAAGGGACATTAAGAAAGAAAATTGCTCTGAAATGCCTTTTGAAAGGTATTTCTTGGTGGTGAGGTATCCAAAAAGGTGAAAAGTGTAGTTGTGGGTGAAAAGGATGGTGCTTCAAGTTGGAAAATGGGTTTAGAAGGGGCATTAAGAAAGGAACTTGCTCTGAAATGTCTTTTGAAAGGTATTTCTTGGTGTTGAGGTATCCAAGAAGCTGTAAAGTAAAGTTCTGGGTGAAAGGGATGGGTGCTTTAACTTGTAAAATGGGTTTAGGAGGGACACTAAGAAAAGAACTTGCTCTGAAATGTCTTTTGAAAAGTATTTCTTGGTGCTGAGGTATCCAAAAATCTGTATAGTAAAGTTCTGGGTGAAAAGGATGGGTGCTTTAACTTGTAAAATGGGTTTAGGAGGGACATTAACAAAAGAACTTGCTCTGAAATGTCTTTTGAAAAGTATTTCTTGGTGTTGAGGTATCCAAAAAGCTGTAAAGTAAAGTTGTGGGTGAAAAGGATGGGTACTTCAAGTTGGAAAATGGGTTTAGGAGGGACATTAAGAAAGGAACTTGCTCTGAAATGCCTTTTGAAAAGTGTTTCTTGGTGTTGAGGTATCCATGAAGCTGTAAAGTAAAGTTGTGGGTGAAAAGGATGGGTACTTCAAGTTGGAAAATGGGTTTAGGAGGGACATTAAGAAAGGAAATTGCTCTGAAATTTCTTTTGAAACGTATTTCTTGATGTTGAGGTATCCAGAAAGCTGTAAAGTAAAGTTGTGGGTGAAAAGGATGGGTACTTCAACTTGTAAAATGGGTTTAGGAGTGACATTAAGAAAGGAACTTGCTCTGAAGTGCCTTTTGAAAAGTATTTCTTGGTGTTGAGGTATCCAGAAAGCTGTAAAGTAAAGTTGTGGGTGAAAAGGATGGGTACTTCAAGTTGGAAAATGGGTTTAGAAGGGACATTAAGAAAGGAACTTGCTCTGAAATGGCTTTTGAAAGGTATTTCTTGGTGTTGAGGTATCCAAAAAGCTGTAAAGTATAGTTGTGGGTGAAAAGGATGGGTACTTCAAGTTGTAAAATGGGTTTAGAAGGGACATTAAGAAAGGAACTTGCTCTGAAATGTCTTTTGAAAAGTATTTCTTGGTGTTGAGGTATCCAAAAAAGCTGTAAAGTATAGTTCTGGGTGAAAAGGATGGATGCTTCAAGTTGGAAAATGGGTTTAGAAGGGACATTAAGAAAGGAAGTTGCTCTGAAATGCCTTTTGAAAGGTATTTCTTGGTGTTGAGGTATCCAAAAAGCTGTAAAGTATAGTTGTGGGTGAAAAGGATGGGTACTTCAACTTGGAAAATGGGTTTATGAGGGACATTAAGAAAGGAACTTGCTCTGAAATACCTTTTGAAAGGTATTTCTTGGTGTTGAGGTATCTAAAAAGCTGTAAAGTAAAGTTGTGGGCGAAAAGGACAGGTACTTCAAGTTGGAAAAGTGGTTTAGAAGGGAACATTAAGAAAAGAAGTTGCTCTGAAATGTCTTTTGAAAACTATTGCTTGATGTTGGGGTATTCGAAAAGCCTTATAGTAAAGTTGTGGTGAAAGGACTGGTACTTCAACTTGTAAAAATGGTTAAGGAATGACATTAAGAAAGGAACTTGTTCTGAAAAGATATAATATAGCCTTAAATAAATATTAAAAAATGAGGGTTCAGGGGCCTTTGGGATGCCGGAGGCCCTTTTGGGGGCCCAGGGGACCATTTGGGAGCCCGGGGAAACCTTTGGGGGCCAGGGGCTTCCTTCGGGGTTGGGGTAGGGGGGTCGGAGCCCTTTGAGGTAGGGGTAGGGGACCTCACGACACTGTTCAAATGGAACTTGTGTATTATAACGACCACACTCAAAACCTCTTCTAAAACATCTTCTAAAATCATCTTTTAAAATGTCTCTAACTGTTTCGCCGAAATAATTCCATAAAATGTCTAAAACTGTTTCGCCCAAATGATCTCTAAACGTAATTTCTGCATGTTCCTTCTGTTTTTGGCATCCCTGCGCTGTCACATTTGAAATTACTAAGAAACCATTTCCCACGTTAATATCTTCATCTCTAAGATCAAAAAATTCGCCGGAGTTTCTTGGAGAATTGTTTTCGGGGCGAAGTTTATTAATATCTTTGGAGTTCGACCAGAATTGTTTCCGGGGCAAATTTTATTAATATCTGACAGGTGATGTCAAGGTGAATTGTTTCTGGGTGAAGTTTTTTAATGTCTGACAGATGATGTCATGGTTGATTGATTTGTCAAGAAAGGGGAATTAATTTGTTGTTTCTAAGGGGAATTATTGACATTCGCCCCGAGACACTCCCGTTAGACTCAATAATCCAGAAAACATCCATCAACGTGAGAAAAATCCTGTTTTTCCATTCTCACTGACAAAAACCATAAAACAGACATAAATTGATGTTGACATCCATGAAAAACATCAAATAAATTGACCAACACTCATACCCGTCCAAGAAACATCCATAAAAGTGAGAAAAATCCTGTTTTTCTATTCTCACTGACAACGAACCATAAAAAAATGCATAAATTATGTAAAAAAGTTGTAGGTGGCAGCAGGGGTGACTCGTGGGACCTCCTGACCCCTTTCTACTTACATTAACTGCAGAAGTAGTACTAAAAACATACACATTGTTGTAGTGGGGCCATGATTACTTCAACGGTACAGATACGGACATTAACATAGGGAAAATAACATTGGATTCCAACGGCAAAGATTGGGAAAATAGCATTGGATTTCAAACGCAGCCCTCTAACGTCAGACCCTTGCACTTGTTCCCGGCTGGAAAGATTTCCATTTTTGGCAAGAGTTCAATGTCCTTGGCAAGAGTTCAATGGTTAGGTCGGGTGTTTTTCTATGACACACCCCATTGTTTTTCTACAACACACCCTCTGACGTCACGCGACACACCCTAACACCTGTACAATGTGGTCAGCTGTTACTAGCCCCTTGCACCTGTTTCTAGGCAAGATTTTAAGCGCATGTTTCGTCATGTGACAAGCCCCTTTGTTTTTCTGTGAGAGTCCTCTGACGTCACTGTACACACCCCCGTTTCAAGCACATGTTACACCACGCGACACACCCTCGCCTTGAAAGGCCAGATAATTGGAGGTACCAACCCCTCAAGCCGTCACACCTACACAGTGCGGTTACCAATTCTATTAAAGGGAACATTGTTGCCAAAACTCCATGACACACCCCTCTGGACTCCAATGACGTCATACGACTTACCCCATTTCAAACCATCAGGTCTAATATGCTTGACGAAATTTTACGTAACCCTGCAACAGGAACCCATGGGGGAATCCCCGCTTGCAATGTCATGACAGCTCACACCTTACGTAATTATTATGCAACACTGTCATGCGGCATTCTTTTCGCCCGAAACCCCCAAAGCGTTTTTTATTAACTTAATGGCGGTACACACTTTATTTAAGGTCAGCGCATCTTACAAATGGACGGCGCATCCATCACTGTCAGGTAATACATTTTTCGCCCAAAAGTCTCAAGACATTTTCTTTTTTCAGCGTTTCATTTTCCGCTGGAGATACCTTTCATTTTTTTCTATAGTTATTGACCCTGCCAGGACTAGAAAGGTCATTTCCTTCCAATGGTACAGCGCCCCAAGCAACTCTTCCATGAAACCATTCACAGTATTTTGTATCAGGAGCCCCGTTCTAAAAATAATCTATTGCATGATAGCTAAGATTCCCCGTTATTTTGGCACTCGTTAGAATGATGCGTCACTCTCCCAATTTAATACACCCCAGGGGATATTTGCTCTCAAGATATTAATAACGATAAAACGAAAATGTGTCGTTTCTTTACGTGGGATATTAGTTTTCACACTATCATGACAATACGCCGCCCTCTCCCTCTAGCGCACAATACCGGAGGAATGAGGTTGATATTAGATGCAATTTAAGATATATTAAGAGCTTTTAAGAAAAATATCCCTTTCTTTGAGTACCTGTTAGATTTTCAATTCTTCCGTGGGAAAAATTACTTAATGTCTCCACCCTAACTTTTAATCTGTAGTTCACCCCCACAAAGACATTACTTGACTCCCCCCTCCCAACCCTGACCAGACATCATCTCCTCCAAGACATTTTTGAAGCATTTCATATTAAAAATTATGTCTTTAAATCCCGTGATTCTAGTTCTTTTTTGCAACCCAATCATAATGCCCAACAAAATAATTCACACTGCCATGGCATTTCACCCATGTGACAACCCCGGGTGACCTGATATTAGTGGTATATTTAAACCATATTCAGAAATATTATTGAAAGACTTTTAACGAAATGCACCGTTCTATTGACTGTTGTTAGATTTAACTCCCCCTCTAGCAAAAAATTAATTTAACGCCTCCCATCTTATCTTTAAGCTCTAGAGTATACTAGTTCATGACAGTGCATACCACCTTGGTAAATTATGGATGATATTAAACACCCCCGTGACATTGCTACATCTCCCCCAAGAAATCTTTCAGGCATTTCCTAATAAAAAATTATGCCTTTGATTCCCGTGATTCAAGTTTTTGCAACCCAAGCCTATCATGATACCCCCACAAAACTCACCACCATGGCATCACCCCCATTCATTACCATATGGCACCAGAAAAGAGAAGTTATAGTGTGGTACTGTGGCGTGAATTGCTATTGAAGACCCGAATGAATGACTTGAAATAAAAATTTAAACAAGAAATGTCTAAGAACTGTTATGGGGAGATGGGATGATGATAGAGGGATGTCTTAGAATAGTACTGTGGCGTGAATTGATTGCAAAAACTCGAATGAATGACTTGAAAATAAAATTTTTAACAAGAAATTTCTAAAAAGTGTTTTGGGGGAGATGGAGTGATGATAGAGAGGTGTCTTAGAGTATTTATAGTGTAGTACTGTGGGCTGAATTGCATGCGAAAACCCGAATTAATGACTTGAAAATAAAATTTTAGCAAGAAATTTCTGACAAATGTTTTGGGGGAGATGGGCCGATGACAGAGGGGTGTCTTAGAGTAGTTATAGTGCTGTACTGTGGCGTGCATTGATTGTGAAAACCCGAATGAATGAATTGAAAATAAATTTCTGACAAGAAATGTCTGAAGTGGTTTGCGAGAGATGGGGCGATGACAGAGGGGTGTCTAAGAGTAGTTGCAGTGCTGTACTGTGGGGTGCATTGCTTGTGAAAACCCGAATGAATGAATTGAAAATAAATTTTTAACATGAAATGTCTGAAAAGTGTTTTGAGGGAGATGGGGCGATGACAGAGGGGTATCTTAGAGTAGTTATAGTGTGGTACTGTGGGGTGAATTGCATTCGAAAACCTGAAAGAATGACTTAAAAATAAAATTTTTTAACAGGAAATGTCTGAAAAATGTTTTGGGGGAGGTGGGGTGATAACAGAGGGGTGTCTTAGGGTAGTTATAGTGCTGTACTCTGGCGTGAATTGCTTGCGAAAACCCGAATGAATGACTTGAAAATAAAATTTTTAACAAGAAATGTCTGAAAAGTGTTTTAGGGGAGATTGGGCGATAACAGAGGGGCGTCTTAGAGTATTTATAGTGTGGTACTATGGCGTGAATTGCTTGCGAAAATCCGAATGGATGACTTGAGGTAAGATTTTTAGCGAAAAATGTCTGAAAAGTGTTTTGGGGGAGATGGAGCGATGACAGAGGTTTGTCTTTGAGAAGTTATAGTGTGATGCTGTGGGCCAAATTGCTTGCTAAAACCCGAATGAATGACTTGAAAATAAAATTTTTAACAAGAAATGTCTGAAAAGTGTTTTAGGGGAGATTGGGCGATAACAGAGGGGCGTCTTAGAGTAGTTATAGTGTGGTACCATGGCGTGAATTGCTTGCAAAAAATCCGAATGAACGAGTTGAAAATAAAACTTAACAAGAAATATCTGAAAAAGTGTTTTGGCGGAGATGGGGTGAAGGCAGAGAGGTGTCTTAAGGGGACTGTAATAGTATGGTACTATGGCGTGAATTGCTTAGAGTATCAAGCACTAGTAAAGAAGGGGGATGCTCTGTTTTCAAAAATATAGTGTTTAATGGGATATTTTAGCTTGTTATCGGAGTGAGAAGATTGAAAATCTCCTAGGGGTGAGGGTCGGTGTTATGTGGAGGGCTGGTGCTAGTGTGAAAACGGTGTCGTAGTGCCATTAAGCTCTGGACCATAAGTATACTTTTAAACCGTTTGGGTATCTACCCTTCTCGCAAGATGATCTTCCAAGCTCTCCCATTAGGTATCTTTGCTTAAGATATACATCGCCTTAATACACAGCACGCGTGTGTGTGTGCGTGCTGGAGCCCCATGGGGTCCTTTTAGTCTAGCGAGATACACTGGCATCATTCATATTAGACCTGGTCACGGAAATCCTGGGAATCTTCCAGAAAAACAATGCACCAAAATCGCTAGGAATCATGCCAATAAATAAGAAATATTAGAACGCCCGAAATCTTGGGTGGGTTGCCGGGGGTGTGAATCTTGCTAGCTTAACTCCTAAAAATTGCATCTATTATCAAGGTGACCTCTGAAAATGATTGCTAGGTGATGGGTGGAATCTATTGTTAGGATAAGCTGAAATCTAACATCCCACTCAAAGAAATGGATATTTTTGTTAAAAGTATCTCAATAATAGCTCTTAATATGGTTTAGATATACCACTAATATCAGCTCGTCCAGGGGGGGAGTCAGGTGCCATATGGTGACGGATGGGGGTGATGCCATGGCGGTGTGTTTTGTGGGGGTATCATGATAGGCTTGGGTTGCTAAAACTTGAATCACGGGATTTAAAGGTATAATTTTGTATTGGGAATTGCCTGAAATATTTCTCGGGGGAGATGTAGCAATGTCATGGGGGTGTTCAATATCATCCATAATTAATCAAGGTGGTATGCACTGTCATTTACTAGTATACTCTAGAGCTTAAAGATAAGGTGGGAGGTGTTTAATGAATGTTTTGCTAGAGGGGGAGTTAAATCTAACAACACTCAATGAAACGATGCATTTCGTTAAAAGTTTTCCCGTAATACCTTTTAATGTGGTTTAAATATAACAATAATGACACAAGTAACACTAGTGACACCGCCCGGTCACCCGGGGGGGGGGGGGGTCACATGGGTGAAATGCCATGGCAGTGTGGAGTATTTTGTGGGGCATTATGATTGGGTTGGGTTGCAAAAAAGAACTAGAATCACGGGATTTAAAGATATAATTTTTAATATGAAATGCCTGAAAAATATCTTGGTGGAGATCATGTCTTGTCAGGGTTCGGGGGCGGGGAAGACATGTAATATCATTGTGGGGGTGAACTACAGCTTAAAAGTTAGGGTGGAGACATTAAGGAACTTTTCCCACGGAAGAATTGAAAATCTAACAGGTACTCAAAGAAATGGATATTTTCCTTAAAAGCTCTTAATAATATCTTAAATTACATCTAATATCAACCTTATTCCTCCGGTATTGCGTGCTAGAGGGGGGGGGGTATTGTCGTGACAATGTGAAATCTAATATCCCACGTGAAGAAACAATACATTTTCGTTTTATTTTTATTAGTATCTTGAGAGCAAATGTCCCCTGGAGTGTATCAAATTGGGAGAGTAACGCATCATTCTAATGGGTGCCAAAAAATGGGGAATGTTAGCTATTATGCAATAGATTATTTCTAGAATGTGGTTCCTGATACAAAATACTGTGAATGGTTTCATGGACGAGTTGCTTGGAGCACTGTACCATTGGAAGAGAATGACCTTTCTAGTCCTGGCAGAGTCAAGAACTATAGAAAAAATATGAAAGGTGTTTTGAGTGAAAAATGAAATGCCGAAAAAAGAAAATTTCTTGAGGCTTTTGGGCGAAAAATGTATTACCTGACAGTGATGAGTGCGCCGTCCATGCGTAAGATGCGCTGACCTTACATAAAGTGTGTACCGCTGTTGAGTTAATGAAAAAAAACGCTTTGGGGGTTTTGGGCGAAAAAAGTACCGCATGACAGTGTTCCATAATAATTACGTAAGGTGTGAGCTGTCATTACATTACAAGCGGGAATTCCCTCATGGGTTCCTGTCGCAGGGTTACGTAAAATTGCGTCAAGCATATTAGATCTGATGGTTTGAAACGGGGTAAGTCGTATGACGTCATTGGTGTCCAGAGGGGTGTCTCATGGAGTCGTGGCAACTGTGCTCCCTTTAATAGAAACGATAACCAAATTGCTTAGGTGTGACGGCTCGAGGGCTTGGTAGCTCCACTTATCTGACCCTTTAAAGACGAGGTTGTGTCGCGAGGTATAACATGTGCTTGAAACGGGTGTGTGTACAGTGATGTCAGAGGACTGTCACAGAAAAACAAAGGAGCTTGTCACATGACGAAACATGCGCTTGAAATCTCGCCTAGAAACAGGTGCGAGGGGCTAGTAACAGCTGACCGCACTGTACAGGTGATAGGGTGTGTCGTGTGACGTCAGAGGGCATGTTATAGATAAACAATGGGGTGTGCCATATAAAAACACCTGACCTAACCATTGAACTCTTGCCAAGGAAATTGAACTCTTGCCAAAAATGGGAATCTTGCCAGCCGGGAACGTGTGTGTGGGTGTGACGTCAGAGGGCTGCGTTTGAAATCCAATGCTATTTTTCCAATCTGTGCCGTTGAGATCCAATACTAATTTCCCTATTTTAATTTCCGCATCTGTGCCGTTGAAGTAATCATGGCCCCACTACTCATAGTGTCTTCTGGCTGGTTCCAAATCCACCAAAATTTACCCTGAAATGTCTAACTTAATAAAGTAAGCCGTTTTTGACGCATCACTTTGTCATTGTTTTGACAATCTATATATGCTCACAGTTTGTTCTGATTTAGTTCAACACGCGCCTAAATATTCCTTGAAAGTTCCACCTTAATACCCTAGCTTATGTAGTAGCAATAGTTGTAAGTAGAGTGCTAACTTATACTGTAGTTTTTTAGAATATCGTTGGTAAAACTTGTGGATACATCGATAATTTTGCAAGCTAGAAGATGAACATAAAACTCGGTGCCCCTTTCAGTGCTAATTGTGAACGAATTAGTCGCTACCAGGAGCATCTATTGGGGAAGATAGGAAGGTTCCCCCTTAAGTTTTTGCCTCCCATTGATTTTTAGAGTACCTTTTCTGGCATTTTCATTGAAAAAATTGGCAAAACAACAGAACTTCCGCCTCAAGATTCCGGAAAATAATTTTTTGTCGTGCCTTCCTTCAAAAAAATAAAGAACCCTTAACCCTCCCCGTTGAATTGATGCTCCTGATCAGTACCCTTGTAAACGGGCCCCAGTTTTCTCTGCTAAAGTGGCTAGATAATAGCCCTGGGCGATATATAGAACATTGTTTTTCAGATTGTTTTTAATTAAGATTGTAAAATGGCACCAATTGAAGGGGTTCATTCCCCCCCCCCCCTATTTCGAAAATACTTTTTTGTGCTGTAATTGAAAATACCTCTTTTATCTTAATTGGGAAAATGTAAAAACAAATAAAATTACCCCCTCCCTAGATATTTGAAAATACATTTCGCCCCCCCCCCCTCCCCCAAACATTATAGTAAATTGACACCACTCCTATTATAAACTAACTATTAATAAGACATAAGCACAAAAACAATACAAACCAATAAATCAGCAAAGTTGTGCCTGCACCATACGGATCTATCTGATCCCATTAGGAGGAAGGGGGATGAAGCGCAATTGCCAGGGAGCGACCAGCACCGTTAAATAAGCACCAGGGAGCGATCAGTATATCGGATCACCGTTAAAAGGTAAATCGAGTGGAACGTTCATCTTTTAGTTATAAAACATGTCTAAACATCAATAAATATGCAAATTGATGCAGGGGTAGCTGCAAAATTATAGGCAACGCAATTGCGCTGTCTAAGTAAAGAACGAAGTGGGCACAATGTATTATTTGTATTTTTTTTTGTATCTTCTGACCAAGGCGCTTCGTATAGGGCATAGACTCCCTAGGGGAAATGGATTTCCGAGAAATTGATTGCGTAATCGAAGGGGAGAGGATTTCCGAGAACTTGATTGCGTAATCGAAGGGGAACTAAATTTCCAAGAAATTGATTACATAATCGGTGGGGAGAATGTTTTGATCCAGGAATCGACTATGACAAGTACAAACAGTACATAATTTATGCATGTTTTTATGGTATTTGTCACTGAGAATGAAAAACAGGATTTCTTCCACTTTCATGTATTTTCATGGTCGATTAATGTCTAATGGATGATGTCAAGGTCGATTGATTTGTTGTTGTTGTTGTTTGGCCAAGTGTAATGACACGAGGGGTGATTTACATAATCAGTGTGGAATGTATTGATCTAGGGGAGTGAATTTCCGAAAACTTGATTTACATAATCGGTGGGGAGAATGTTTTGATCCAGGGATGGGAAACAGGAAGTACATGCCTCCTTCTAAGCCAATCAGAGAGTCCCTTACATATGGTTCCCCATTAAATCGCAATTCGCCCTTGAGATTTCATATATAACGGACATGCGTTGTGATTAAATTATCATATAGTTCCAAGACACAATGGATAAAAGATCAAATATTATTGATGAGCTAGAAGCCTTGGCCACGGCGATTTACAATGTGAGTTCTGTTTAGTAAATTTTCATTCTTTATTTTCAAATAAAATCATTTTACATAGTAGCCCCTCCAATATATTCAGGTAAACCCCCCCCCACAATACAAACTCCACTATATATTGTTTATACTCGTTAGAAAGCTTAAAATATGTTCTTTTTTACTACGTAAACCTAGCCCCCCCTCCTCTGTTTATGACTTTAATTCATCCATTGGAAATAACTTTGTTTTTTGAACTCTCCCTTTGACAGGCAACTTCCGTTAACTCTTATGCATTCTAATTCCCTTTAAGCCGTCAACCTGACTTTTATCAGTTCATTAAACATGTTAAAACCGTAATTATTGCATCCCCGCCAAACGAGCTTCCTGTGCTAGTTAAATATGTAGACAGCTGGCGTCTATTGTCTGATTAATCGTGCAAAACGATTACACGAAAAGACGCTTTTTTTCACTCAATTTAGCGGCGTATCTTTCTACAGTAAATCTGATGAATTGCTAGGAGGGCTGGTGGCAGTTATGATAAATATTTTAATATGGAAAATTTGTCTTCCATTTTGAGTAGTCAGTGTTTATGGGGGGGGGTTAGGGTTGCAATGCTCGCTTCTAACACCTTCATTGTAAAGCGAAAACAATGTGTGTCTTCGCGTGAAAAGTAAGGGGCTGGGATTTCTAAGAAAAAGAATACATAGCTTTATTAAGTGTAAAATGAATACCATTTACATCTAAGTTCGTAAATTTAGGCCTATAAGTTGCTGGGTAACAATCTTTTTCTATTTTAAAGCCTATAGACGGGGACATTAAAAAAAATTATAAATGGTAAAAAAAGAAACATTGATTTCTATTCTAAGGCTACAAACTAGTGATTGTCAACTTTTATTTTTCTCACGAGTTGTGCAATAAGAACGTATGATTTCCAAGCATAGTATATTTCATGTAAAATTTTTCTTTTTGCTTTGCTTTTTCGCTTAGGGGAGGGGGACTTCTTTGCGATAAATGCTTTCTAGACAAAATTATGGCAAGGTTAGGTTGGGGGGGGGGGTACTAATTTTCCTTCTGTAAAAAAAGGGAAAAATTATTTCAATACTAAATTTTTTCTCTTCTTTAAGATAAATTATGAAGAATGTATGGCCCCCCACCTAAGAGAGCAAGAGAGGGTGAGGCAGCCCCATCAGTGCCAGCCCCTATGCAGTGTGGGCAAAAGCCAAAAAGAGAATGGGCCATAAGGATGGAGAACCCTGCTGCCTCATCGGTGCAAGCCCCTAACATCGCCAACCCGTCTGCCCTCCATCATGCGTTGCCTGGGCCTTCAAGAGCTGCCCCACCTACACAAGGTCAGGAGGTGGCCCTCCAGCATGCTTCGCCAGGGCCTTCAGGCACTCAACTGCAGCCGAAAGATAAAAATGTGAGCTTTTTTACCTAACTTATAGAAATATCTAAACAAAGCCATTTTTTTCATCGCTGTAAAAGTATATGTCAGAGATATTAAAAATGTTATTTTCTCTATAATCCCCCGCCCCCATTGTTTTAAATTTCTCTGCTCCCCCCTCCCTCAGAGATATCTAAATATAATGTAATTTTCTTTAGCTTGTCAAAGAAACCGCTCTTTTTTTCTAATCTTTCCTATTTTCTCTGTCCCACTGTAGGCATCTTAGATATCTTTTTCAACCTCATAATAATATTTTTAACTAATTTCTAGTTTACTGATAGAACTAGATTCTTTTTATCTCAAAATGCTATTTTTCGCTAGAATATTATAGTTTACCGTATACATGGGGGCGGCGGCCGCTGCGAAGGGTCTGGAAGCGCCGCGAGGCCCGATGTGGTGGGCTGGGGGGCGGGTCGGAGGGGGGCATTAAATAGTGGAATTTATGTGAAAATTGCTCTGCCTTGCACATACACACACACATTGAAAATTGTTTGTGTTATGAACTGCTTTTATTTAAACACAGTTCTCTATCGGAAATAGTTGGGCTATCAAGTAAAGACCGTGGTTTTTTCCAATGCAGCTACAGAGTATTAATATGAATTATTTTTGAGGAGTTTTTTGAACAAAATCAAAACCTTCTATGTCATCTTTTAGATTGTATTAAGTTGGAACTTTCAGAATATATAGAGTAGGGAACTAAATGTTACTACTAAGCACATTTTTAAATAATAATTCAAATTTTTAAAAATAGGGATGATTTAGACTTTGAAAATAAGCTATTTTCTTTTATAGGTTGTTCTGGTTCCATATACTCTGACCCCCTGCTCGTCAGTTGGAGAAGGAGAGGACATGTCTGGGGAGTTTTGTGACAGTGAAATGTCACAGCAGGGTATCGTTAATCAAATACCGTTTAATATTAACGATTTTTAAGTGATTATTTTAATGTAGAAAATAGCATAGTTGAGCAGGGGGACTTACCGTTGCTAAGTCCAAACACATTATAAATTTTAGAGGATATTTCCAATGAATTATCAGGGAACCCTCCTCCCACTGATAAAATACTTCCACTTCAATCGAATAAAGTGGCTTCCCATAGCCCTATTATTGAACAATGTGGGGGGGGGGGGGGGGTGGTGATAATAATATACAAGAGGAGGAGGGGGAGGAGGAGGGGGAGGAGGAGGAGGGGGAGGAGGAAGAGGAGGAGGGGAGTAATATCCAATTGACACTATTTCCCGAGTTTCAACTCACAAATACAACTTTAAATACAATAGTTGTCTACACTGCAACCTTTGGAGACCCATTTAATTCGCTTTTGTGTGGTAATTTTGTGTTTGACCCTGTAGAAATTGTTCATGACTATGTAGATAGAATTCGTGCACTGCTAGAAAATCAAATTCAATTGTGGGGAGGGGGTAGAGATTCAATTAAGGTTTCTATTGTTTTAAAGGTGTTTTATTTAATTTTAAATACAATAGTTGTCTACACTGCAACCTTTGGAGACCCATTTAATTCGCTTTTGTGTGGTAATTTTGTGTTTGACCCTGTAGAAATTGTTCATGACTATGTAGATAGAATTCGTGCACTGCTAGAAAATCAAATTCAATTGTGGGGAGGGGGTAGAGATTCAATTAAGGTTTCTATTGTTTTAAAGGTGTTTTATTTAAATGAGGGAAAAAGTGAGATTTACCATCATTATGTACACACCGAGATGCGACTGGTCTATCCAAATTTAGAGAATTTTGAGGGTGTTTTTCCGAGTGGATAGGTCATATTATTACGCATCTCGAGAATTATAGCGAAAATGGGAGCGGGTCTGTATTTCTTTATGTTGAAAATTTAAGCGTTAATATTTATAAATTTAAAAAAGATTTTATTTTAAGGGGGGGCATAGGGACAAGGGTACAGTTTTAAAATATAATCCTGATTTAGAAGGTTGTCAAGGTGTCCAGCGAATCTATTTTGAAACAGGTCAAAAATGTTTCAAGTATGCTTTCCTCATATCAGCATTCGAGCCTCTAGCACGTGACGCTACCAAGACGAATTTAGACGATTGGGCTGTACATGGGAAGGAGGGGTCTAATTTTCCCATTGTAGATTTTTCTTGTTTAGAGGGAAAATATCCAGTAACGCTCAGGTCTATTGATATTTTTGAAAGGTCCAATGCCCATTTAAATATCGGCGTTACTGTGGTTCAGTATGAAACTGAATTTGAAGATGGGGTTCGTTCAAAAAAGAAGGGGGTGGTGCTCCCAGTAAGAGGTCCGTCGATTGAATTGGTTAAACACTGGGTATGGCTGTTGTACACACCACCATCTAGTGACCTAACCAATTCAATTGGTCATTTTAACCCTATTACAGACATTAGTAGAGTTCTGGGAGAGGGTAAGAAAAGGGGGGTATGTTTCTACTGTCTAACATTCCTGTCTCGGTTCCGTAGTGATATAAAACTACGGGATCATATGAAGCATTGTAGACGGCATGGCTACCAGTCAGTGGAAACGGTTTCAGTGAATAGGGCTATCTTACGTTTCAAAAATTTTCAAAACACCCTCCTCCAGAGCAATACATTCTCGTTGGTTTGTGAGGCAAAGCTGGTGGAAGTGAGCGATCCTCAATTTCAAACCGAATCAAAGAACAACAAGCTATTGCAGTCTCCTACACCCACGCAAAAAGAGAAAGTTCTAACACTGTGCAGCTGTTAGAAATAGTTGAAACACTGGATGAGGGGGAGTTCATGATCAAGGCACTGACTAAATTATTTGGCACAGCTAATGGCGCTATTTCTCGTTTAAGAAATACGCATTACCCTATGGTGCTGTCTGCAGAGGATCGTCTCGTGACTAAAAATCAAAAAATATGTTGGGTTTGTAAGGAGGAGTTTGAAGAGGGGGATAAGGGGACTAAAGGGAAAATAGGGGGGGAGGGGAAAGTCAGAGACCAAAATCACTTGTGGCAGCAAATCTCCTCTGGGGGTAGTAATTTTAGAGGGGTAGAGCATCAATCGTGTAACATAAACGTTAGCCAGCAGTTTTTTATTCCGGTTTTTATTCACAATTCAAATAATGATTTAAAATTGATTTTACCGGCACTGGCACGTATGCACAGGGAGGGAGGGGGATTAGATAGTCCATGGGTAAATAATTCATTTACCTATAACATCATTCCCAAATCGGCCGAAAAGTGGGTGCTTCTCGAGCTGAAATGGCAGGTAGTAAACAATGGGCATACGTGCTGGAATAAAATCAGGTTTTTAGATTCCTTTAGTTTTTTCCCAAGGCATTGAGTCAATTGATTGAAGTGCAGAAAAGTGACAATTTTGATAGTTTTCCTTTGCTTAAACAGCACTTTCCAGACATTGAAATTTATAATCTATTGACCTGTAAAGGTGTATATACTTACGACTATTACTGTTCTGGCACTCGCTTAAGCGAGGTGAAACTACCTCCAATTGAAGCTTTCTATAATTCACTCACCAACAGTGAATGCACAGCCGAGGACTATGAGTTTGCCAAGAAGGTGTGGTCTAAGGGGAATTGTAAAAATGGGTGAGATTATTGTGGACTGTACTTTGCCAGTGACGTTTTAACTCTGTTAGACATAGTCTGCAAGAACACAGACCAAATCTCTTCAGAGTTTGGACTAGATATAGGCTATTATTTTTCCACACCACATTTGGTGATGGACTTGATTTTAAAAATTAGTAGGGAGGAAATAGGCTTAATCACCGACGTGGATCAACACATTTTTGTAGAAAGATCAATGAGGGGTGGGTATGTTTTTCATGGGGATCGCGTCTTGACAACCGATCCAAGCGGACAAACCAGTGGTACAAAGTCAAATGCAGTGTTCTTGGACATGAACTCATTGTACCCCTTGGCAATGGGTTACTACTCTTTGCCGTGTGGGAACTATCAATGGCTTGAGAATCCTTGTGAATACCCCGAAATTAACACTGTTGAGGACAATGAGCCACAAGGATGGTTCTTTGAAATTGACGGGCACATTCCATTGGCGCTTCATGATACAGTCAGAGATTTTGTTTTTCCCTGTATCAATCGACCAGTGACAAGGGACTCACTGAGCCCCTACAATCGATCATTGGTTGAGGATATGGGGATGCACTGGACCCCCTCTAAGCAAAAACTGATTGCAGATCTGGACCCTAAGGAGAATATCGTTGTTCACCATGTGCTTTTGCACTGGATGGTGAACAATGGTTTCAAGATCACCAAAATACATAGGGTCGTGCAATTCAGTCAGAAACCCTACTTAAAGACGTATATTGACACTTTTGTTGATAAAAGCTCTCAGGCAAACAGAAAAGTAGAGAAGGAAATGTACAAACTCATTCTAAATTCAGCGTTTGGCAAAATGTGTGAAAGCGTACGGAACAGATCTCGCTGCGAAGTCGTGACTGACCCTCAAGAGTGTGCACGGATTATCGCCGACCCCAATTTTACAACGTTCACGAGCATAGAGGCTGGCATGGTTCTTCTACATAGGAAAAAGAGAAATGTGGTACTGAACAAGAATATAGCAGGAGGTAGTTCAGTACTTGAAATTTCCAAAAAGCTCATGTTGTCGTTTTTTTACAATGTGTGCAAGGTGCAATGGCCACGGGAGGGGAGATTCAAGTTTACTATGGGGATACAGATTCTCTGCTGTTAAAAGTAAAAACCGAGGATTTATTGGGGGATTTAGAAAATGGGGAACACATCGGCTCGCGGATGGATTTCACCAACTGGAATCCGTCCCTCTACCCCAAGCTGGTGAAACGTTAAGCCCCCAACCAACTACTAATGTTAAAATCAGAGAAGGGGAGTGATTTCATATCCAGGGGGGTGTTCCCGGGTCCTGAAGTTTATTGCGTAGAAACACATTATAGGGATGTAAAGCAGGCGTGTAAAGGGGTCCCTACACATTTTATAAAGAGCAATTTCAACATGAGCGTGTACAGAGACTGTGTAGAGAGTAGCCTAGTGCCGAGAGCACAAGTGCTTGCAATTTGTTCTCTACAGTACAGAAATTATACTGTAAGAGTGGAAAAGAATGCAATGTCGTGTATATCTGACAAAGTCTATGTGCTCGAGAATGGCTTTAAGTGTACTGCCACATGGCCACTACCGTATTTCAGACCGGGTTGAATGCATAGACTATCGCAATCAACTTGGTCTGGATAAATTAACCTGAATGCTCTAACCTCTAACCCAAACCCTTTCATAAATTAAATGCTCTAACCACTAACCCTAACCTTTCATAAATTAAACGCTCTAACCACTAACCCTAAATCTTTCGTGAATTAACTAACCCAACCTAACCTGCAGTGACGACGGCTATTGTACTGTTTTGATCCCAGGGGGTGGGGGTTCCCGCCCGCGGCCGGCCTTCGGCTTCGATCCCTGGGGTTGGGGGGTCCCGCCCGCGGCCGGCCTTCGGCCCCGTGGCCCCGGGGGGTGGGGGGTCCCGCCCGCGGCCGGCTTTAGGCCCCGCGGCTCCCCGGAGGGTGGACGGGGCCCTTTTTAAATTCATAATGTTCAACTGTGCTATTTTTTTTAAGTTCATGTTCCAAGTGTTTTTTTTCAAGTTATTTATAGTACAAATAGTGTGTGTGCTAATGTACAAAATGTGATGCTGGACAAAAAGTGTTTTTATGACAATAAGTGTTGTTCTTGCTGTTGTTCTTGATGAACAAAAGTGTTTTTATAATAAGTGTTGTTGTTCTTCATGTTTGAACAGAAGTGTTTTTTTTTTTTGTTATCTTAATAATGTTTGAACAAGTGTCATTTTTATGTTGTTCATGTTTGAACAAATAGTGTTTCCATGTCAAATAAATGACCATGAAATACTGTTTTTGTTGTTCTTGTTAACGTACTAGATAGATCTATGGGAAAATTATTAGCACTACTTATTCATTGGACACGTATGAATTACAGTTAGTTGTAGTCCGACAGTTGTCAACAGCAGCATTAGCAGCATGTATCAATTTAAAACACCATTCACATCGTTTCTGTGTGGTCCATCAATGTCGGGGAAAACAACACTTTTAGCTAAAATAATTCAAATTTGTAATAAAATGTTTTTGGAAAAAACAAAGAAAATTTATTATTGCTATAGTATTTGGCAGGAGTCCTATGATCAAATAAAAGCCATTGCCACAACCATACCAATACAATTCATACAGGGACTTGATGTTTTCAATAGTATTGAACCAAACTCGTGGCTGATTATTGATGATTTGGCTGAATCCATTGAACAGTTCTCACAGGAAATGCTACAGCTGTTCACCGTTCGCTCTCATCATGAACAGATTTCCATAACCCTAGTTCTACACAATCTGTTTCATCAGAGCAAATGTATGCAAACCCTTGCTTTGAATTGCACCATCTATTTTATCTATCGAGTTGATCGTGATTCTAGCTCACTAATAACTGTCAATAAGCAAATATATCCCGGTGCCCCTAAATTTCTGCTGTCAGTATACACTCAGGCGACAAATAAGCCCTACGGCTACATTTTGCTAGATCTTAATCAGAGCACACCCGAAGATCTACGTGTAGTCACCGACATTTTCGACAAAGAAATTACAGTATATCTTCCGGTGAACAGTAGAAAAGGCTATTAGTTGCCATTATGACACTGAAGAAACTACACGAACAACGGCATTTATTTTCCGTTTTAGGCACTTCATAACCTCCGCTCAGGAAGGCTATACTCAAACATGGTGTTGACAATGATTTCATTAATCTAATATCTTAACTATGTTTAAATTTAACTGAGGGCAATGTACATTTGCCAGAAGGTATTAGACAACAGACAAAGCAACATCGTTCCACTGTGCGCGCCTTGGCTTGTAAAAACAAGGGAAATTTTTTTAAAAGAAAACGTCTCCTTCAAGCGGGCGGTAGCTTTTTTACACTTTTACTGCCAATAATTGCAGGACTTGTAAACAGTTTTCTCTAGAGAATGGCTAAGCCCTATAAATTGACACGATTTGAATTTCTCCTCTCACCCGTCGAGCATTTTGAAGACATTCTAAGCAAATTCATTAATGATGAGAATATTGCTGATGACAAAAAACTGCTTTTACTTCAAGGTGCATTGCGACGTGTGGACAAACATAGACCTTATCGTGAGAGACCCGCCACTGTCACCGTCACAGATCCCTCCAAACAGGAAACATCTCCTCAAGATTCTGCAGCAGCAGCAGTGCAATCAAAGGAGAAGGGATGGAATTATATAGTGTCAACAATTGGAAACCTATTGCCAGTGACCTATCGAGAACAGAGTAAAAGAGTATAATCATATCTCATGTTGGAAACTGGTGGTGATGGTCATCAAGTTCAAGTCGATAGCACAGGAAAACGAATTATAATTCAGGGAAAAAGTTATAATCAAGTTGATTTAATTTGTGATATGGTGACGAATCGTAAAGGACTTTTATCATTTGACAATAATCTATACACCTTTCTAAATGCATCAAACTTTCTCAAAAGTCTTATTGGCAATAAGCAAATTCTAAAGAAACTAAGAGAATATAGTCCTCCAACAACACCAGCACCAACACCATTTAAAAAAGAAGAAGATTCAATATTTGAAAATACTAGCAGCAGCAGCAGCAGCAGTAGCAGCAGCAATGATTTTATAACACCTGTGGCTGATAGTCAAAAGCGAAGACGGATTGATTCACCCTCCAGTGTGCAAAAGGGGAGTGAACATTACACTACGTGTTTGCGTTCAAAATGGTTGAAGTTCTGAAACATGTCTATGAAAATATTGGTGAAGCGGGAAGTTTAAGTTCCCCCAAAACGCTTTCTAAGGTTGCCTCTGGCAGCACTTTAAAAAAGCAAAAGAGTACCTACAGAATGAACCGAGTTTTCTACTGCATCGGAATTGCAGGCTTCGTGGCAAACAATATCGACAAACTAAAGCCTTTTCCCCTCTGCATATAATGCAAACTAATCTTTTAACTTTAGATGCGATTCAACGGCGTCACAATGCACCCTACAAATATATTTTGGTGGCAATCAGTGTCTTTAGTCGCTAAGCCTATGCCATTCCATTAAGGTCAAAGAGAGGTGTTGAAGTTGCTCAGGCCATTGAAAGTATTCTTGAACAGGATTGCTATAGAAAAATTCAATCGGATCGTGGTAGCGAATTTGTTAATCCTCATGTGCAAAAGGTTCTATTGAAATATAATACAACACTTTATCATAGTCACAGTCCGATAAAGGCTGCATTGGCTGAACGATTGATTAGAATGATTCGTCTATTAATTTCAAGATATTGTACACTAAAAAATACACCTGCTTTTATTCATGATTTAGATAAAATCATGCAGATATACAACCATCGACCCCATCGATCTCTGTCCAACTCAAGCCCTCGGGAAGTTCATTGCAGTGAAAATACATTTGATGCTTTTCTATAGCAATATTCCAATGGTGGTGGTAATGAGAAGAAGAGGAAAAAGAAGAAATTCAATGTTGGTGATACTGTTCGAATTAATAGAACCACCAATATTTTTGAAAAGGGGAATTATTTATGGAGCACTGAATTTTTAAAGTGTCCAAAATCCTGGACACCGAACCCACGACATATCGACTGCGAGACACCAAAGATGATGAAATTCTCGGCGGTTTTCATGAATATGAACTGCAAAAAGGTAAAAACACTAGTGAAATTTATCAAATTGAAAAGATATTAAAGATTCGTAATCGTAGGGGCAAGAGACAGTTGCTTGTTCGCTGGCTAGGATACAACTGTGATTTTGATTCTTGGGTCAGTGCTGAAGACAATAACAATGCCCAATGATTTCTATGTGAGTTTCATGTCCAATGTTTCTGATCCTCTCTACAATGATCTAAATAGAACAAGTGATTTTTGGACGAAACTCTCTCCCACCATCAAATTCGAGGGCGCGTATGAAGTGGCTCTTGTCGACTGTATTCCCAAAAATACCTATGACATCCTGAGAAAAGATCGTAAATATGATATAAAAATTAGACCCTATGATTGGCCGCCACCACCCTCAGGTGATCAAGAACAAATTCAAAAAATCAATTGGATGAATTATCTATATATTGAATTACCCTACGAGGAACTCACCTGTATGAATGATTTATGTCGTTCTATTAATAAAAGAATTTCCGCTTGTAAAAAAGGAGCTTTTCATTTCAACTATTCAAAGGAAGAGGGCAAGATCTATATTAGTTCACCTATTCCCGATGAAAAGGTTATTCTCAATGATAATCTAAAGGATGTTCTTGGCTTTAAGCTCAATATAATCAATGGTAAAAGTGCCAGAAACACTAATTTCATTTTTGCTGACTACCCGCCTGCCTTCTCCACGGACACTTGTATATTTCTCTACGCTTCATTTGTGGAAACATCTTGGGTTGGTAATTCAATTGTTCCCCTCCTACGAGTTCTTGAACAAAAAACCAATCAAGAACATATTCACCACTACACTATAAAGCATCTTCAGTATATTCCCGTAAACACTTCCTATTTGGAACTTTGTCAGTTAACACTACGAACTGAATTAGGTGACCCTCTAGCAATATCAAAAGGTTTGGCTGTGATTACATGCCATTTTCGACCCATCGTTCAACAACAAGATGTCTAATAGAAAAGTGGTATTCATTTGTCCTGATATTGACTGCTATGTTAATATTCTTGGCCCAAGACAACAGGGCAATGGAATGGACTATTACAAAGGGCGTACTACAATGTCTAGCTATGGTCTTGGCAGTTGGTTTGCTAAGCTGTTTCGCTCTGCACTACATCTGGCTAGAAAATATATTGTACCGGCTGCGACAGATTTTGCATCCTCTACACTATACGATTGGGGCTCTGGCAAGGACTTTAAAAAAAGTGCTTCGGAAAATCTCCAGTCCAATGCGCGAACCCTTGGCGAGAGATTAAAACAAAATGAAAAGGTTTAAAAAGGTCGAGAAACACTGCATCACTCATCAGTCTCCACTCAGGTCAGAAACGAAAGACATCACCACTGTCAAAGAAAAGAAGGAAAAAGCCGACACGTACTGTAAACAGAAGAAGAAGCCCAAGGAAGAGAATTGTTAGATCGAAACTAGATTTCTTTTCCTAAGATTTCCTACCTACCGCATAAGGATTCTCAACCTTCAATCACCTCATCATTGAATCTATTCAATGCAGAAAATGTTGATGTGAGTGTCAAGCATGGATACTATGAACAATTTTATCCACAACAACCCCTCTCTGATAATATCCACTTTCAAATTTATTCCAATGAAGACTACTTTATGGACATGTCTTCGACATTTATGGATTTACAAATGAAAGTCCGGAAATCCGATAATACATTGCCAATTCGGGCCGATGGAATATCCTATAAAAATCGTATATTACATAATTTATTTCGTCAAATCAGTGTTTACATCAATGGCACGCTGGTGAGCACAAGCAACAATCTCTCAAATTATACAAGCTATATGCAATTTATTTTGATGACACCCAAGTCATACAAGGAATTGAGAGGCACCTTCATTGGATATGAATATATTACTAATACTGATAGTACAGATGCATTTAAAAATGCTACAACTAGCGAATTACATCTAGTTGGAAAAATATATCATGAAATATTTAATATAACCCAATGGCTACCACCCAATGTTAAAGTGGATATAAAACTGACGCTTGCATCATCCAATTTCATATTGAGAAAAGAACTTGTTGCCAATCCTGATGTGACTCTCTCCCTCACCTTGGCAATACTTCATGTACGCAAACAACAAGTCATGAGTTCTGTTGCTTTGGCAGTGGAAAAACTGAGAGCCAGTGGAAATAATATTAAACTACTTGTTCCTCATACAATCACCAATCAACGTCATATTACCATGGGGTCACGCACCTTCACCGACTCATCCTTTATCAATGGCAAAATTCCGTCAAAACTCGCTTTGGCATTTGTAAAAAGCGCTAATGCAATAGGATCGTGGACTGGATGCCCACATAAATTCGAAAAGTTTGGACTTTCATCTCTTGTGTGCAAAGTAAACGGCATCCCACTCCACAATCTATCTTTTAATAAATCCTATAGAACATTGTATGAGTTGGCCATGCAAACCCTAGATCATGATTCACAACTATTTGAAAATGGTATAACCGAAGAAATGTTTGCTAAAACACATGGTATCATTGTATTGGACTTGTCTGGTACGCAGAATATGAGTATAGTACGTACGGGGAGTGTGCGTTTAGAGTGTACATTTGCCGACCCATTGGCTGAGCGCATTGCACTAATCTCACTAAATCAATATGAAACCTATTGGGAAATCACTCCCGAAGGCAGTGTTCTACTAGACTTGGCGCCATGAACACCAGTCAAATAATCAATGTATTTATTATTGATCCCTACATGTCCCAGTACAAATCCTACTGTCTGCCCTCGGACTTTCTTGGAAAAATTCAAAGTTCAAACAATACCTTAATTATTGTTAATAGCAGTCCGTCGACTGTGTTGACGGGTCATTGGCTGTGCATCTTTCAAACAATGAAGACGATTGAATTTTATGATCATCTTGGTCTACCCTATACATTTTACACACCCCACATCAGCAACTATATTGAGAGCAGTGGGAAAACTATTATTCAAAATCGGAAGAGAGTGCAGGATCTGACGACTAAAAGCTGTGGCTTCCATGCACTACTATATTTTGTGTTCCGATGTCGTGGCTATACAAACGAGCAGTTTCTCCACATTTATGGTGACAATCCACGTCTGAACGACTTTCTAGTGGAAAATATCCTCTCAGACCTGTATAATATTGATTTCAGTGCCCTAAGAGTAAAGTGCTTAAAAAATGTTTGTGAACTTGTTTATTAATAAAATGCGTATATATACAACGATGTCTTTAAATCTTCACTTTAGATTTCTTCTTCTTCGGTTTATAGGCAACTGTCGTGAACCACTAATGCCGGTAAATCATTTGGGTTCACTGTATATTGATCTTGATTGGCTGCAAGTCAGGGTCACATTTTCTACAATACAATGTAACTTCACTCTTGTCATATCTCTTTGTATAGTCAATGATACTATTTGCATTCATATTATGAAATTCACGAGTTTCAATTTGCTTATTTGAAGCAATATCACATACAGTGTTTTCAAATGGTGAATCACATTCGGTAACTGCCAAATAAAAATCACTTGGTTTATAGTCATAATAGGCAGTGTCGTCACAACGATGACGTAGAAACCAAATTGTCTTGTTACCCCAACAGATGAATCGTAGACCAGATTCTTCCTCCCAGAATAATTTAAATCCACGACGATACCAATCTCGTAGAAATAAACTAAAATCACGTTTGGGATTCATTCCAATCATAGCGGGGTAAGTATTCTCCCACTGATCACATTTGTCATAGTGACAATTGGAGCACAGATGTCCTCTAGGGTGAGAGTCACAAACCTCTTCAAGACATGAATTACATCCTTTAATTTGTATTGCATAGTCTCTATGTAATTTACAAGGATTACATAATTTACACTTTTCACTATAGTTATCAATAATTGTACAATTCTCACACTGAGTCCGACTACCAAGAGTGTACATGCATAGTGGACATGTATAGAACATTTTTTGGTTTCCGATTTCAACTCTCTCTCACAGCTAAAACGAAATTGTTCGTCCCTGCTGACGGATAGATTCAGGGTGGAGGAATGGGAGAGGAGTAACTCTGTGATGTCACCTCTTTCGAATGGTGGGGGAGCAATCTACAGTGAATCTATTGGCAATGTTTTCAAAAGTGTATCCACGATATTATTCTGCTTTGTTCCAATTGATATATCAATAAATTGAGTATAAGCATTTGAGTCACATCGACAAAGCTTCATACAATAGTCCAATGGGGGAGAATCAGTCCTCATTATATTGTCAAGTGTTTCCCTAGAGAATATCCTGCGTTGAAGAGATAACTCGAGAAAATCGTCATCCAAAATCAAATGTTTTTCCATAAACACCAGATTTGATCTAATTCTCTCTGTCTCAAATTTATTCATTTTTCAATCCTTTCACTCTGACTGCTGACTCTAGACTGACCATGATTCGTTAGCCTAACATTCTAACAACAAAAAGAACGGGAACATTTTCGATTTCGAAACAATTTTATTGGATAATTACAACAATAATAGTAGACATGTACAATTACCGATACAGTTTATTGTCTTCGATATGTTTCACTAATGCACTTAAAGCACATTGAACTCTATTCACATGTGCTATATCAACTTTTGCAGCGAAACATAATTGATCCTCCATTTTAAATTTGCTCAAGGATATCACATATCTTGCATATACTTCATCCCATTCCAGACAAAGCCGTGATCCTCTCGTGATTTCCAACGCAATGTTTGGTGCTCTTGTATTATTGCTACCAACTCCACTATCAACTTCTAATAGGGTAAACATTCCACTCATCATCAGCACAAACATATCCAAATGAGTAAAGTCAAACTGTTCTCACTCCACTGAATTCAATTCATAGACTAATAAAAACTTATCCTTTCCTTATATTCTCTGCAATCCTCTCCCGCTAATATGTAACCGACCCCCTGATTGGTTTAGAAGGAGACACGTGATCCTGTTTCCCGTTATCAGATCAAAACATTCTCCCCACCGATTATGTAAATCAGGATCTCGGAAATTCACTCCCCTAGATCAATACATTCCACACTGATTATGAAAATCACCCCTCGTGTCATTACACTTTGTCAAACAACAACAACAACAAATCAATCGACCTTGACATCATCCATTAGACATTAATCGACCATGAAAATACATCAAAGTGGGAAAAATCCTGTTTTTCATTCTCAGTGACAAAAACCATAAAAACATGCATAAATTATGTACTGTTTGTACTTGTCATAGTCGAGTCCTGGATAAAAACATTCTCCCCACCGATTATGTAATCAATTTCTTGGAAATTTAGTTCCCCTTAGATTACGCAATCAAGTTCTCGGAAATCCCCTCCCCTTCGATTACGCAATCAATTTCTCAGAAATCCATTTCCCCTAGGGAGTCTACGCTCATATATGGAGTTCCGTTCGGAATCAATAAGCCCTTCCTACTGTCATTGATTGGAAGTTAAAGTTCTCTTTTAAGAGTCGAAAGTTATTGGAGTGCAACCACCCCCCTCCCCCCGCCCATCAATTCCCCAAACAGATCCAATCAAAATTTTGATATGTCCATTTTGTTCAATATAGTTGAAAGGTCCTGTATTTAAGTCTTTGGGGATGACAACATCCCCCAAACAGCCTTCACAGATAGGGCTATAAGCTATACTAGTTGCATTTATTAACATATAAGGTATTATCTAGAAGGAATGGTCATTTAAACTTTAGAGGGGGATCATTCGATCGGAAATCGGAAGTTCTAGTGCGCTTTTTAAGATTCAAAAATGATTGGAAGGCAGCTAGCCCCCTCCCCCACTTCCTCTTTTCCCTAAATGCATTTAATATATAATTTGAGATAGCTATTATATTCAAAATATTCCAAAGATCATATAACAAGGCCTTCGGGGTTAAAACGAATCCCGGAGCCTGGAGGCAAGGGTTGTTAGTTATTCTTCTGGAGAATTTTTGGAAGTTTTTTTTATGGAAGGGCTGATTGTATAAACTTTAGAGGAGGCTAATTTGATTGGAAATTGAAATTTCTAGTTCTTTTTTAAAAGTCAAAAGTGATAGAGAATAACTCGAAACCCCTCCCCCTGCCGAAGCCCTGTTTTCCCAAACGCATCTGAAATTGTGGGATAGTCATTTTGTTAAAATTAGTCCAAAGAACATATAACAATGCCTCCAGGGTTGACAAAACCTCCAGAGCCCAGTGGCAAGGTTTGTAAATTATGCCCCGGGAGCATAAAGTTTTTTGGAATGGATGGTCGTATAAACTTTGACTGGGGCTCATTTGACTGGAAAAATCAGAAATTCTAGTGTCAGTATTAAGATTCAGGCCTGGGCGTAGGGAGGGGGCAGCTTCCTCCCCTAGACCTTCAAAATTACATTAGCTATTGCTGAAAAAGCAGATAATTTGGAAAAAACAGTTGATAAAACTCCATCACACTATCGACTGCCCCCCCCCTAGACAATATGCTGCCTAATGCTGCCTACGCCCATGGAGTCAGAAGTAATTGGAAGGCAACCCCCCCCCCCTCCCACGCACTCATCATTTCCAAAAACACATTCAATCAAAATCTTAAGACAGCTATTTTGTTCGACATTGTTGAAAGGTCCAGTAATTATGCGTTTGGGGATGTCAAATCCCCCACATCCATCAGGGCAATGGCTATGAGTTAGGTAATTCGTTCACTGTCTACATATGGTATATGTTATTGAGAAAGGTGGGCATGTTTGATCTTTCCTTTCCAAAAAGACGAAGGGTATTCAGATGACCTTTTCAGAGAATATTGAGGGGAGTATTAAACTAAATGAAAACACGCTTAAACGGGTTGTCAAAAGGGCGTAATTCAGGAGTAACTGAGTATATTAATTTGGAACCTTCAGGAAACGATAAGGGAGATGATCAATTAACCAAAAAGGCATATTTGTACGCTACTACTACTACTACTACTACTACTACCACTTCTACTACTGCTACTGCTACTACTACTACCACTTCTACTACTGCTACCACAACTACTACTACTACCACTAAAACTACTGCTTCTGTAGTTAGTAATACCAAGGCTGAAGAATATGTAAATGGACATCTGAGGAAATTTTGAGGGGAAAGTTGAACTAAATCGAAACATACTATATGCAAGTAGTGACAGTGTATAAGGTTTCAATTACACATGGAATTACACAAGAATATACAGTGCAGTTTGACGTGCACATTGTAAAAAGCGACCAAACCTTTTATATTATATACCTATAAAGTGATCAACCAGGTTTTGGAAGTATAATTGTGATTGTATAACGCAAGCAGGCTGGTTTTTGAGACACTTTCATCATAACATGTTTTTTTCAACCAGAAACTAGAAATTATCAAATTGTGTATTTAGGAATGATTTTGTAGGAAAAGCTGTCTATCACCCATGCATTATCCAATGTCCCATTTCTTTGAAGTATGCGCTATCAGACTGGTTTCTGATTTTTTGGACAATTGCCTTTAGTCAAGACTAGTTTGTTAGGAATGTGTTGCTAGATAACATTTGCGAATTGGATCATATGAAGGTGGAGAAAAAAAGGGTACAGCATCTGCGAATTGGACTATACGAACGATGTTAATTGAATAATAGGGAGAAAACAGAGCTAGATAGCATTTGCGAATTGGACTCTGTGAACGATATTAATTAATGTTTGAATAATAGGAGCGTGAATGATTCTAATTAGTGATTGGATCGTATGAAGATGGAGAAAAAGGGTTAAACTGATTGGCAGTTAAGGTAACCCCGAAGAGCATGTTAACTCATAGCTTATTTATTATATATTTGGAACAATATCAATCTATGGAAATGGTTAACGATGATAAAATGGTCTTATGACTTGACCTAGCTATACTTCTTCGATGTGTTCTGTATAATACACAAGTGCTGTTTGAACAGTGTTGGTAGTTTAAAATAGAGTCTAACGTTATAGTATACTAAAAAGTTGATACTAAGAGAGATGTAGATGGCAGAAAAGAATTTTAATAATGAAATTCAGAACAAACCTTAGAAATCCTTGCAAATCAAGTAGTAAGGTTTATGTGAGTACGAACCATCAAGGATCATAAGCACCAACGACCCTAACCACCAGAGACCTCAACCCCCCAAAGGTCCCCTATCCCCAAACTCGAAGGGCGCCCCCCTCCCCTCCAACTTTTTGACCTCCTCCCCCCATTTTTTTATTTTTTTTTTGAATTTTTTTTAACTTTTTTTATTATTTTTTTTTAACATGGTATATTTTTTCAACTTATTTTTTACATGGGTTCGAATGAGATGAAACACTTAAAACAAAAAAAATCACATTTAATATTTTCCAAACTCAAAATGAGAATGGTATAGACATGTTAGTCATGACCTTTACTATTAGAAAAATAATATTTGTAGTAGCACTTTTTTTTATTGGACTAAAATTTTTTTGGACTTCGAAATTATTCAACTTTTTTTTACGTATCTTAAAATGACATAAAATATGCTTACGGCTCTAACAATTGTACTCTATGCTTGTTCAGGGACATGATGCGGCTTTCCAACTGGTACTTTATGGCGAGTTATTGACACTATCTAGTTCATTGCATGTATAAAATCATTATTTTTCTACGCTTTGGAACGATAAACACATAAGTCATATCTTTAAAAAAAGTGAAGATGGAGCATTTTAATAAAGTGAGTTCACATGACAATGTTATTGTAGCATTGAATGCCGACAAGGAGAAGTATTTAAACTATGAGACAAGTACAAGTGGTAACACTATTGGAAATGTATGCATGCATTGTCATGACAGTAAGGAATTAAATTTCTTTGGAGTACCGAAAAAATTCAAATCTTATGTTGGTGGATATGCAAGATTGGGATATCCAGAGATGATTGCACTCCAAAAGAATGCCAACATAAAAATAATCGTTGATGATAGATGACAACTCCTTGCTACTGTTGCAGGTAACACATTACCTACTGATACATCCTATCGCCAGCTTTCGGGTATTAGCATTCAACGGAAGGTCAAAAAAAGAAAGGCCTACTCTTCTACTAAAATCATAAACCTTATATTGTCTACGTGCCGAAACTGTTACATGTGTAAAAATAATGTGACAATAGACAGTGAAATTACCATAAAAATAAAAAGGGCATTGGTAGAAAATAGCACTATGGAATATAAAGATGAATCGATGAAAAAAAAGTACCAGCAAACGTTACTGCCATTGATCAAACAATCAATGAACCAAATAATACCAAAGACGAAAAGCATATTGAGCCTGTCGATGAGACACCAGTAAAAATTGTGTATGACTCAAAATGGAATAATGATTATTCTACTGATTACGAACTAAGAGAAGTTAATAACTACAATATGAAGAGAGAACATGGTGAACTATTTTATGGAACAGATTCAAAATGTCCAAAACTGATCATTGATATTAATAATGTCACATACTATATTTTTGTATTAATATTCTACAGAGCATTATTTCATTAAAAACATATTATGCATTACATTGTTATGTGTTCATTATTTTTAGACTAAGCTAGCATATCAAACGTTTAGAATGTCTATTAAAACATCGGAGATGTAAGAAAAGGAATTTGCATACATCTATTGTCAGATACATGGGATAACATTAACAAAATCAAGGTATCAGAATGAATAAATTCTTTATTAACATCAGTTGTTTGATATGTCATCATGAAAAAATTGTAAGTAATAAGTAACAAACTCTTTCTTGAATTCACCTCTTGGATACACAATACAGAAATTTAATTCAGGAAATTATGAAAAATTGAACAAATTCTTTATTAACATTCTTTATCGATTGAATTCGCTTCCATCAACATCCTTTGTCAGATACATCGAATATAGTTGACAAATGTAAATATCAGAGTGAATAAATACTATATCAACATCCTTTATCAGATATGTCGGATAAAAATGACAAAATCTAAGTATCAGAGTGATTAAAATCTAAGTATCAGAGTGATTAAATTCCCTATCAACATCCCTTTCTCGGATACATGGGATAAAATTTACTAAATCTAAGTATCAGAGTGAATAAATGCTTTATCATCATCTTTTTTCGGGCACATCGGATAAAATTGACAAAATCTAAGTATCAGATTGATTAAATTCTATATCAACATCCATTTCTTGAATACATTAGATATAATTGACAAAAGCTAAGTGTCAAAGTGAATAAATTTTTTTATCAACATCCTTTGTCAGATACAACAAATATAATTGACAAAATCTAAGTATCAGAGTGAATAAATACTATATCAGCATACTTTATCGGATATGTTGGATAAAATTGACAAAATCTAAGTGTCAGACTGAATTTTTTTTTTATCAACACCTTTTGTCAGATACATCAAATATAATTGACAAAATCTAAGTAGCAGAGCGAATAAATGCATTATCAACATCATTTGTCGGGTATATCGGATAAAATTGACAAAATCTAAGTATCAGATTGATTAAATTCTATATCAACATCCATTTCTTGAATACATTAGATATAATTGACAAAAGCTAAGTGTCAAAGTGAATAAATTTTTTTATCAACATCCTTTGTCAGATACAACAAATATAATTGACAAAATCTAAGTATCAGAGTGAATAAATGCTATATCAGCATCCTTTGTCGGATATGCTGGATAAAATTGACAAAATCTAAGTGTGAGAGTGAATAATATTTTTTAATCAACATCTTTTGTCAAATACATCAAATATAATGGACAAAATCTAAGTATCAGAGTGATTAAATGTTTTATCAGCAACCTTTGTCGGATATCTCGGATAAAATCTAAGTATCAGATTGATTAAATTCTATATCAACATCCCTTTCTCGGATACATGGAATAAAACAGACAAAATCTAAGTATCAGAGTGAATAATTTTTTTATCAACATCTTTTGTCAGATACAAAGAATATAATTGACAAAATCTAAATATCAGATTGATTAAATTCTATATCAGCATCCTTTGTCGGATATGCTTGATAAAATTGACAAAAGCTATCCGTCAGAGTGAATAAATTTTTTTATCAACATCCTTTGTCAGATACAACAAATATAATTGACAAAGTCTAAGTATCAGAGTCATTAAATGCTTTACCAGCATCCTTTGTCGGATATGTCAGATAAAATTGACAAAATCTAAATGTTAGAGTGAATAATTTTTTTAATCAACATCTTTTGTCAAATACATCAAATATAATGGACAAAATCTAAGTATCAGAGTGATAAAATGTTTTATCAGCAACCTTTGTCGGATATCTCGGATAAAATCTAAGTATCAGATTGATTAAATTCTATATCAACATACCTTTCTCGGATACATGGGATAAAATTGACAGAATCTAAGTATCAGAGTGAATAATTTTTTTATCAACATCTTTTGTCAGATACAAAGAATATAATTGACAAAATCTAAATATCAGATTGATTAAATTCTATATCAGCATCCTTTGTCGGATATGCTTGATAAAATTGACAAAAGCTATCCGTCAGAGTGAATAAATTTTTCTTTTAAATAAATCTACTGAAGAGTTTGTTACTTACTTAAAATTTTTTCATAATTTTCTTAATTAAATTTCTGTATTGTATATCCAAGAAGTGAATTCAGGAAAGAGTTTGTTACTTACTTACTTACAATTTTTTCATAATGACATATCCAACAACGGATGTTGATAAAGAATTTATTCATTCTAATACCTAGATTTTGTCAATGTTATCCCATGTGTCTGACAATAGATGTATGCAAATTTCTTTTCTTACATCCCCGATGCTATAATAGACATTCTAAACGTTTGATCTGCTAGCTTACTCTAAAAATAATGAAAACATAACAATGTAATGCATAATATATTTTTAATGAAACAATGCAATGTAGAATATTAATACAAAAATATATTATGATACATTATTAATATCAATGATCAACTTTGAACATTTTGAATCTGTTCCATAAAATGGTTCACCATGTTCTCTCTTGATATTGTAGCTATTGTCTTCTCTTAGATCGTAATCAGTAGAATAATCATTATTCCAATTTGAGTAATACACAATTTTTACAGGTGTGTCATCGACAGGCTCAATATGCTTTTCGTCTTTGGTATTATTTGGTTCATTGACTGTTTGATCAATGACAGTAATGTTTGCTGGTACTTTGTTTTTCATCGATTTATCTTTATATTCCATAGTGATATTTTCTGCCAATGCCCTTTTTATTTTTCTGGCAATTTCACTGTCTATCATCACATTATTTTTACACAGGTAACAGTTTCGACACGTAGACAAGATCTGGTTTATGATATTAGTAGAAGATTAGGCCTTTTTTTACCTTCCATTGAATGCTAATACCCGAAAGCTGACGATAGGATGTATCAGTAGGTAATGTGTTACCTGCAACAGTAGCAAGGAGTTGTCCTCTATCATCAACGATTATTTTTATGTTGGTATTCTCTTTGAGTGCAATCATCTATGGAGATCTAAATCTCGCATATCCACCAACATAAGAGTTGAATTTTTTTGGTACTCCAAAGAAATTTAATTCCTTACTGTCATGACAATGCATGCATACATTTCCAATAGTTCTACCACTTTTACTTGTTTCATAGTTTAAATACTTCTCCTTGTCGGCATGCTACAATAACATTGTCATGTGAACACACTTTATTAAAATGTTCCATCTTCACTTTTTTAAAGATATGACTTATGTGTTTATCGTTCCACAGCGTAAAAAAATACTGATTTAATAAATGCAATAAACTAGGTAGTGTCGATAACCCGCCATAAAGTACCAGTGGGAAAGCCACATCGTGTCTCTGAGCAAGCATAGAGTACAATTGTTAGAGCCATAATTATATTTCATGTCATTTTAAGATACGTAAAAAAAAGTTGAATAATTTCGAAGTCAAAAAAAAATTTTTGTCCAATAAAAAGAAAGTGCTACTACAAACATTATTTTTCTAATAGTAAAGGTCATGACTAACATATCCATACCATTCTCATTTTGAGTTTGGAAAATATTAAATGTGATTTTTTAATGTTTTAAGTATGTTTCATCTCATTTGAAGACATGTAAAAAAAGTTAAAAAAATATAATATGTTAAAAATAATAAAAAAAGTTAAAAAAAATTCAAAAAAAATCAAAAAAATGGGGGGAGGGGGCCAAAAAGTTGGAGGGGAGGGGGTGCCCTTCGATTTTGGGGATAGGGGATCTTTGGGGGGTTGAGGTCTCTGGTGGTTAGGGTCGTTGGTGCTTATGATCCTTGATGGTTCTTACTCACATACACCTTACTACTTGATTTGCAAGGATTTCTAAGGTTTGTTCTGAATTTCTTTATTAAAATTCTTTTCTTGCCATCTACATCTCTCTTAGTATCAACTTTTTAGTATACTATAACGTTAGACCCTATTTTAAATTGACAACACTGTTCAAACACCACTTGTGTACTATACAGAACACATCGGAGAGGTAAAGCTAGGTCAACTCACAATGTCATTCTATCATCATTAACCATTTTCATAGATTGATGTTGTCTCAAATTTATAACAAATTGCCTGAGTTAACAAGCCCTTCGGGGTTACCTTAACTGCTAATCGGTTTAACCCTTTTTCTCCACCTTAATATGATCCAATTCGCAAATGTTATCTAGCTCTGTTTTTTCCCTATCATTCAAATAAGATCGCTCATACAGTCCAATTCGCGAATCCCTTATCCCTTTTTGCAAATAGAGTTAGCTTTTACACAAAATGATATAAAACCATATGCCAATCATTTAATTCCGAGTTTAGCATCCGATTTTTTAATTAGCAGCGACGCATTCCTAACAAACTACTCTCAAGTTAAGGTAATTGTCCAAAAAATAGGTGTTGCCTCAGAAACCAGTCTGATTGCATTACATTATCTCGTCCATAGTTTCAAAACGTATTTGACAATTTCTAGTTTTTGGTTAAAAAAACACGTTATGATGAACGAAGTTGCTAAAGGCGTGTTTGATCACTTTGCTTGGAAAGGTACCAAGGAACATTGGTGTGAGAGGATACTCACTCTCTTTGAAAAGGTTTAGAGCTTCAAGCAAATAGCATGGTAATTCCTATAGCTTTATGCAAATCCATACGACATTTTGAGGGGATAATCACTCTCTTTGAAAAGGTGAATAGGTCCCGTAGAATAGCATGGTAATTCCTATATGTACCGTAGAAGTATAGGTTAGCTCTCTACTGTTGTACTAGCAGTTGTAGAATTAGTAGCAGTATGCACATAACACCTTTGGTTTTCTTCAACATTCTCTTCAATACACGATGAAAGTTTCGGCTTAATACCATCAACCGTCCCTTAAGCATTCCTGATACGTCCTCTTGATAACCTGTATGAGCATAGTTTGTTTCGATTTAGTTCAATACAATTGCAATACTGCCCAAATTTTCACCTTAATATCTTTAGCTTTAGTAGCAGTAGTAGCAATAGAATGAATAGTAATAGCCTTAGCTTCAGCAGCAGTAAGTAATACTACTAGTAGTATTAATACTAATAGCGCTAGTACTAGTAGCAGCAGTAAGATGAAAATATTGCCTTTTGGTCAGTTGAACATCCCTCTCATCAAGTCCTGGATGTTTCAACTTAATACAATTAGCCATTACTATGACATTGCCGATATGTCCTTTTGATAACCTGCATATGCCATATAATTCTTGAAATTTTCATATTAATGCTCTTAGCTTTACGAGTAGCTGAAATAGCAGTAGTAGTTTTAGCAATAGTAATAGTATTAGTAGAACTAGTAAATGTAGCAATGGCAGTAGTGTTAGTAGTAGTGTGCGCATAGTACCTTTTAGTCAATTGATCTCTCGCTTTAAGTATTCTCTGAAAGTTCCAACTTAATACCCAAATACATTCTTGAGATACACCCTTCTGACAATCTGTATACACATAGTGGTTTTTTAAATAGTTCAAGTTAACCCTCAATATTCTGTCAAATTTTCACCTTCATACGCGTAGCCTTAACTGTACTAGTATCATAGTAGTCATGGTAGTAGTAGGGGCAGTAGTAGCAGCAATAGCGTTGTATTAGTTGTAGTAGTAACAGTACTAGAAGCAGTATTAATAGCACTAGTATCAGGTGCATGTTGCGTTTTGCCCAGGTAAACATCCCACTCATGATACCCCAGAAGCTTACACTTGATACGGTAAGCCGTTTCAAAAATATTACTGATACGCCATATCCGCAATATGTGTGCATATAGTATGTATCGATTTAGTTCAACTTTCCCCTCAAAATTTCCTCAGATGTCCATTTACATATCTTCAGCCTTGGTATTACTAACTACAGAAGCAGTAGTTTTAGTGGTAGTAGTAGTAGTTGTGGTAGCAGTAGTAGAAGTGGTACTAGTAGTAGTAGTAGCAGTAATAGCGTACAAATATTGCCTTTTTGGTTAATTGATCATCTCCCTTATCGTTTCCTGAAGGTTCCAAATTAATATACTCAGTTATTCCTGAATTACGCCCTTTTGACAACCCGTTTAAACGTGTTTTCATTTAGTTCAACACTCCCCTCAATATTCTCTGAAAAGGTCATCTGAATACCCTTCGTCTTTTTGGAAAGGAAAGATCAAACATGCCCACCTTTCTAAATAACATATACCATATGTAGACAGTGAACGAATTACCTAACTCATAGCCATTGCCCTGATGGATGTGGGGGATTTGACATCCCCAAACGCATAATTACTGGACCTTTCAACAATGTCGAACAAAATAGCTGTCTTAAGCTTTTGATTGAATGTGTTTTAGGAAATGATGAGTGTGTGGGAGGGGGGGGGCGTGCCTTCCAATCACTCCTGACTCCATGGGCGCAGGCAGCATTAGGCAGCATATTGTCTAGGGGGGGGGGGCAGTCGATAGTGTGATGGAGTTTTATCAACTGCTTTTTCCAAACCATCTGCTTTTTCAGCCATATCTAATGTAAATTTGAAGGTCTAGGGGGGCAGCTGCCCCCCCTCCCTACGCCCAGGCCTGACTCTTAATACTGACGCTAGAATTTCTGATTTTTCCAGTCAAATGAGCCCCAGTCAAAGTTTATACGACCATCCATTCCAAAAAACTTTATGCTCCCGGGGCATAATTTACAAACCTTGCCACTGGGCTCTGGAGGTTTTGTCAACCCTGGAGGCAATGTTATAAGTTCTTTGGACTAATTTTAACAAAATGACTATCCCACAATTTCAGATGCGTTTGGGAAAACAGGGCTTCGGGGGGGGGGGGGGGGGGGTTCGAGTTATTCTCTATCACTTTTGACTTTTAAAAAAGAACTAGAAATTTCAATTTCCAATCAAATGAGGCTCCTCTAAAGTTTATACAATCACCCCTTCCATAAAAAAAAACTTCCAAAAATTCTCCAGAATAATAACTAACAACCCTTGCCTCCAGGGTCCGGGATTCGTTTTAACCCCGAAGGACTTGTTATATGATCTCTGGACTATTTTGAATATAATAGCTATCTCAAATTATATATTAAATGCATTTAGGGAAAAGAGGAAGTGGGGGGGGGCTAGCTGCCTTCCAATCATTTTTGACTCTTAAAAAGGCACTAGAACTTCTGATTTCCGATCGAATGATCCCCCTCTAAAGTTTAAATGACCGCCCCTTCTAGATAATACCTTATATGTTAATAAATGCAACTAGTATAGCTTATAGCCCTATCCGTGAAGGCTGTTGGGGGGATGTTGTCATCCCCAAAAACTTAAATACAGGACCTTTCAACTATGTTGAACAAAATGGACATCTCAAAATTTTGATTGGACGTGTTCGGGGAATTGATGGGCGGGGGGGGGGGGTTGCACTCCAATAACTTTCGACTCTTAAAAGAGAACTTTAACTTCCAATCGATGACAAATTCGTCTATACGAAGCGCCTTGGTCAGAAGATACAAAAAAAAATACAAATAATACATTGTGCCCACATCGTTCTTTACTTAGACAGCGCAATTGCGCTGCCTATAATGTTGCAGCTACCCCTGCATCAATTTGCACATTTATTGATGTTAAGACATGTTCTATAACTAAAAGATGAACGTTCCACTCGATGTACCTTTTAACGGTGATACGATATACTGATCGCTCCCTGGTGCTTACTTAAAGGTGCTGATCGCTCCCTGGCAAATGCGCTTCATCCCCCCTCCTCCTAATGGGATCAGATAGATCCGTATGGCGCAGGCACAACTTTGCTGATTTATTGGTTTGTATTGTTTTTGTGCTTATTTCTTATTACTAGTTAGCTTATAATAGGAGTGGTGTCAATTTATGATAATGTTTTGGGGAGAGGAGGGGGGGAGCGAAATGTATTTTCAAATATCTAGGCAGGGGGTAATTTTATTGGTTTTTACATTTTCCCAATTAAGATAAAAGAGGTATTTTCAATTACAGCACAAACAAGTATTTTCGAAATAGGGGGGGGGGGGGATGAACCCCTTCAATTGGTGCCATTTTACAATCTTAATTAAAACCAATCTGAAAAACAATGTTCTATATATCGCCCAGGGCTATTATCTAGCCACATTAGCAGAGAAAACTCGGGCCCGTTTACAAGGGTACTGATCAGGAGCATCAATTCAACGGGGGGGGGGGGGGTAAGGGTTCTTTAATTTTATGAAGGAAGGCACGACAAAAAATTATTTTCCGGAATCTTGAGGTGGAAATTCTGTTGTTTTGCCAATTTTTTCAATGAAAATGCCAGAAAAGGTATTCTACAAAATCAATGGGAGGCAAAAACTTAAGGGGGGACGTTCCTATCTTCCCCAATAGATGCTCCTGGTAGCGACTAATTCGTTCACAATTAGCGCTGAAAGGGGCGCCGAGTTTTATGTTCATCTTCTAGCTTGCAAAATTATCGATGTATCCACAAGTTTTACCAACGATATTTTAAAAAACTACAAACCATGCAATTTTGTTGGCGTATCTTAACCAAAGTTAGTTCGTATTTGGCAATTAACTTAACCAAAGGAAATTGCTAAATTCCAAATTTAGCAATCAAAAATATAGACGAAAGCATGAAAGCATTATAGAATTACGGTTCATCATTTGATCCTAGTCCCTCAAGGAACTTTTGAAACTTGTTATTGTTGTGACGACAATCAAATACACCTCACAGAGTACCTCGTCTCTTGCTGAGAAAGCTTCGTCAGCTAATCAGATGAATCAGTGTATTCTTTGATCTGAATTACTTGATATCGGAGTGTGCTGAAATTGTGTAAGATAAATATGGTTAGATTTTGCATAAAGTTGCAATAAAAACCAGTTTTGTCGGGCGTGGGCAGACATGTTCGCAGTTGTTTCGGAGGAAGGGGGGTAAGCTTTCGAAAATGCGGGAAGATTCTACAGTACAACGAGAGGTACTTCCTTGTTAGCTTGTACACAATCGAGAGTTTGGATCGCAAAGATTAGACAATAACCGGTTTTTATGGTCTGTATACCAGACAATTAGCTTGGGCTCTGTTGAAATCTACGTCGAGGTATATTTTTGACGGGTTAGGTATTTATGATAATGCGTTCTAGAGGACCTCTTTTCCATAATTCTTTGTTGTAGTTTCCATAATTTTGTTACTAAACTATTATATTTTCAGGTACTTATTTAGTTGCTGGAAACACACGAGAAGTGAAGTTTGGTTAATGCTAATGAAATAAAACAGTAAATTTCTTGGTGGCGCTATAATTTAGCTAGGATGAAAGTGAAAACATCATTTTATGCCTTTTTGGTAGCTCTTAAAGGGGCCCCAAAGGTATTTCATTTTTGTAACCACACAAAGAAGTTATAAACACTAGTTAAGTTATTGAAAAGTGGTTAAAAACATATCACTAGTTTATAAATAAGTTGTTCAAGAGTAATATATTCCAAAAATACTTATTTATAACAATTCAAATCTCATTTATTAGGCAACTCAAATATAAACCGCTTTCCTACTGTTTCAAGTTTTTCAAATGCCGTTGACAAAAATAGCGCTGAACTTTGCGATTCGAAACTTTGCCGTCGACAACTCAGGGTATATATTTCCACATTAGCAGGTGGGGGAGAGGGTGGTAAAGTTCATGGTAAACTTGCAGTGGACCATATAATTTAGCCAGGATGAAAGTGAAAACATTATTTGAGGTTTTTTTTTATGCTCTTTTATAATTCATATAAAATACCTTCGGGGCCCCTTTAAGGGCTCAAGATGCAATTTGCGACAGAAGCAATTATTGAATTATGAAAGAGCATAAAAAAAGGCATCAAATGATGTTTTCACTTTCATCCTAGCTAAATTATAGTGCCACCTAGAAATTTACCAATAAAACGAAGTATGATAAAAATATAATAGTTTAGAAACAAATTTCGGATATACATTTGCACATTAGAGGGGGGGGGAGGAGTATAGCATATATTAAATACGTAACCTAACCTAACCTAGGTACCTTTTTTTGCCCCTTTAACCCCAAAAACCTAAAGTCTAAATATTTGACACTTATTTAGAATCCGGTAAACACGCGAGAAAGACCGCGTCGAAATCTCAAAGATGCTATATGGAAAACAGGTTTTCGGTGCCGGTACTGGTGCGTTATATGGTCGTTTACAAGGAAACCAGTCACGGAAAACCAGCCAGACGGGTTAATTGCAAGAGACCGCTATAGAGAAATGCAATGCAAAGCCTGGTTTTCATTGCGTTTACGATATTTAAACTGTTGTTTTATGGGGTTTAGGGGGAGGGGAATGTACCTAGATTAGGATATGTTAGGTTTCGTATTCAATATATGCTATGCTTTACCCCCACCCCTCCCTAATGTGCAAATATATAGCCGAAATTTGTTTATAAACTATTATATATTCATTCTATTTTATTTTGTTTCATTAGCATTAACAAAACTTGACTTTTTAGAAGTGACCATATAATGCACCAGTACCTCGCTGCCTAGTGAGGTATTGCTCACTCCGTGACAAAGATTTAAACTTTAGATTTTTGGGGTTGAAGGGGCAAAAAAGGTACCTAGGTTAGGTTATGTGTTTAATATATGCTATACTTTACCCCCACTCCCCCCTAATGTGCGAATATATAGCCAAAATTTGTTAATAAACTATTATATTTTCATCCTATTTTGTTTTATTTCATTAGCATTAACAAAACTTCACTTCTCGTGTGTTTACCGGATTCTAAATAAGCATCAACTATTTGTCACAGACTGAGCAATACCTCATTAGGCAGCAGAAACCTTTTTTTCGAAGTTAAGGCTCTAAAGTATAGTCAGCTGAAGGGTGCAACTCCTGTCCATGTCCTACCAAAGATTTTGCCATGGCCCCCGCAGTGGGCCTGTACCCCACGTCGGGAACCACGGCCCTAGAGCAATGACAGAAATTTTATAGTCAAAACTGAAACTCATGTTTTTATCAGTGAAAAAATTCAGGGATTTTTGATAAAGAGGGGATAAAACATTGTGTTCATTTGATAATCTTAGTGCACAATTTTTTTTTTCTGAAGAAGCTACAGTAGGGAGAAAAGAGTGGCTTGCATAATTTTGATTGATTTCCAGTGGTGGTTCTTGCCCGTTTTATGCCAGGGAAAAATCTTGGTTAGTGCCCCCCTCCCCCCTTGTCTCGCAAACAAATTTAAGGTTAAATTTTCATTTTTTTAAAACAAAATTATTGTCAATTTATCATTTAATTAATAATCTGTTTTAATATTTTTGTATTTATTATTTAAATCGTTTATATATTACTAATTATTTATATATTGTTCATGATTTTAATTTAATTTTTTTAATTACTATTGTTTAGTTATTTTTTTTTATTTTTATTGATCATTTAAATGTTTTAAGCGCATTCTATATTTTATTTTAATAAAAAAAAAGATCAAAAATCACAAAATCATTATAACCGTAAGATTATTTACTTGAAATTTCGCACCCCTGAAATTTCTGCGCCCGGGACAAGTCCTCCCAGGCATTCGGAGGGGCTGGTTAATTCCGATTTTATTACTTTAATCTTTAGTTCAGAAGTGGGGGTAACTGCACTATGATTACTGAATTTCAGGGTTTTACCTGTTGAAAATTCAGAGATCATTAATCAAAAGAATATGACACTAGGATGCTATTCGGTTACACCCCCCTCCCCCCGGAAAATTATTTGGTGTATCCGTTGCAAGAAAATAAAGCGATGTTTTTAGTATGTCAGCTGTACATACAATTCGTCAGCTGAACATACTCCAAACCAAGTTTTATGCTCTTTGCAGTGGTATAAATTAAATTCAAAATTTCCGAGCGAATTCCAAATCATTCCATTTTATGGCGTATGCGTCCTTTTTTCTATAGATAAGATAATCCTCTTCTGTCGAAAGTATTCTGAGCGAATTCAAAATTAATCCGTTTTTGACGTATGTCTCCTTTTTCCTTGACAAAAAAAGAAGACAAATGCAATTATACCTCCATGAGATAACCCTCTTCTGTCAAACCTTTTTATCTTCTTAACGGTACAAGACAGGACAATTCTGACTGCATCATTTGAGTCCTCGTGCTGAGTTACCCACTACCCATGCATAAGTCATTTTCGACCAAAATGGCATATAACGCAATATTAATTATAATAGCCGAATTGTGTACAGATTTACTTTGAATGTGCGATCTTTGTCTGACTTAAAGTGTTTGCATAACTAAGGCCCCCCCTTTTCAATTGTTACAAACTATATTCTATTTGCTGGCGGGAAGGAAGCATCCAGGATTTTTGGTCAGGGGGGTAGGGGGTCAGAAGAGCCTACAAAAACTTTAAAAAACGCATCAAAGATCTGTTTATATGCGTTTTTGTTATGTCTTTAGGAGGCAGAGAATTTTTTTTTTTTTTGGGGGGGGGGGGTTCAAACCCGGCAACACACTCCATGGATGTGGCCTTGGTTTCAAGTTAAGGAGGATGTAAGGAAAACTGTTTATGGATGTTTCTTTATTCCCAACATAAGGCAAGGCTTTTCCGTCATAACACACAACAAAATAGTAGCTATTGGGACTTTTGCTACTTAGTAACTACTTGTAAGTAACTAAACACTACTTAGTAACTATTGTTACTTTATATCAGTTTCAGCAAAAAGAGATGTCTGCAAATATATGTTGAGAAAACCAAGTTTTAGCACCATTGATTGTGTGATTGAGGAAGTTGGTTTTACAGTTCTAAGACACCTCACATGATACTGAGATGGAAGGCGTCATAGCATCTAACCGTCAGGACCACTAACGTCAGAACATCGACAAAATCCGTCATAACATCGAAAAAAAAAATCCGTCAGGACATCGACACGTCAGCACATCGACAAATTTAAAAACTTTAGTTTTTTGGGGTTTAGGGGGGAAAAGGTACCTAGGTTAGGTTACATATTTAATATATGCTATGCTTTACCCCCACCCCCCTGATGTGCTAATGTATAGCCGAAGTTTGTTTCTAAACTATTATATACTATTACTATTATATAAACTTATACATTTTTTGTGTCGATGTCCTGACGTGTCAATTTCCTGACGGATTTTTTTTCGATATTATGACGGATTTTGTCGATGTCCTGACGTATCAATGTCCTGACGGTTAGATGTTATGTCGTTTAGTGCTTTGACGATTAGATGAAATGGTATATCCCCACTGAGATGTCCATTAGTATAGATTTCACAATTATTAAAAAAATAGAAAAATCAGTCGACCAAGTGCAGGTAACTTATAAAGTTTAAAGCTCAGCCAAGACAAGATTTGATGCGGTTTAAAATGGGCAACTGAGAATTTTTTCCCTACACTACCAAGCAAGGCCGGGTCCATGTTTGGGGGGGGGTCACCAGTTTTGCCCCACCCCCTGAAATTTTGTCCGACTCGTGAAAAAGTAACAAAAATATATGTAAAGAATTTTTTGATGTGTTTTTTAAATTTCTTTTTTTAGCCCCCCCCCCGAAGAAAAAATCCTGGTTGCGTCTTTTCTACCACTAATCAACATTTTAAATTATTTAGCTATTAGGGTACTGTATGAGTAGTCGAGACGTCTAAGTATTTACTCTGATTAATTTATTATTTTTTTTTAATTTCATCGATTATTTTGATCCAGTTTTTTTTTAATAATTTTAATTTGAATTGTTTAATACAGCAGATAATATATAAGTAAGTAAATAGCTGTGTATAATTAAAAATAATCCTTCTTTAGTTTAACTCTATTTATTTCATCACTCATAAATTTATTTAATTAATTATTTTGATTAATTAATTAGTTTTATTAAATTTAGGTGAAGCAGTAAGGATGTGAACATGTTTAAATCAAAACTACTCTTGATCAGTTGTCTGTTGTTCAACTATATACTCTGTGAAGATACAATCAAGATGAAACTCTGCAAAAGGAAAACAATCATTAACAACAAATATTGTTGTTATAACAAACTAAATCAAATTGAATGCAAACATGAGTCATATATTGATGAAAGCATTGCTGATGTCCATGACGAATTAATTGTAATTAATAGCAATTTGATGCTTGTCCCGTATTTAATTACCAATGTAAACTTTATGAAAGTTGTGAATAGTACCATAATTATTGGAAATAGCACCAATGATGGGTGTTATGACACACAAACAGAAATAATCAGTGTGCCACTGACTATTGATCATTTTGAGATAATAAATTCGACGTTAATCTACAACGGTGAGATTGAACTGCCTAATTTAGTGAATATTACAATTGTTGAGTCGTCAATCAGTGCCAATTTCCTTGACCTTACATGGACAATGAAGTCAAAAGACATTCGTTGTGTGATGCTTGTTAACTGCATTGTTGTAACAGAGCCTTGTAAAATGAAGTGTGTAAGTAAAAAGTATAAGGAATTTATTCGGCCCTTGAATCTTCGCCATGTGAGCCTAAGAGGTAATTTTTTTATATCTATTTATGACAGAGGCTAATTGGTACTTATATGTTAGCCAGTACACACTCGATAACTGCAGGTATATTTTAATAAATATTTAGTTGGTATTTTGGTTAGGTTAGGTTACATTTTGCAAGCTGATCCTCTCTCCCTCCCCCTAATGTGTAAATATACAGCCCAAATTATATATATCCTATCTATCTCCCAAACCTCTTAAGTTGTTTCAACCAGGGCTGTATCCAGAGGGGGAGGCAACCCGGTTTGAACCCCCCCCCCGAAATGTTTGTCTGACTCGTAAAAACGTAACAAAACGGATATAAACAAATTTTGTATGCGTTTTTTATTTTTTGTGTACCCCCCCCCTCCGAAATTTTTTATTAAGTAAAACCCTCCGAAAAAAATCCTGGGTACGGCCTTGGTTTCAACCCCGTACCTTTAGATCTAAATTCTCGAGTGTGTACTGGCTAACAAATAAGTACCGTAATTTTTTATATCTTTTTTTGACATACTCTTCTCTACTGCAGCAAAGGTGGGGGTAAGACCATAGAGTTGGGTCTCCTCTGAAGAAAATATGATATTAAATATAAGTAATACAGTTAGATTCCTCCTGTTATGCTGCTTTCATATATTAATGTTGCTTTTCTGACCCCCCCCCCTAATGGCCCTATATATAGTCCTAACGATATATTTCTTCCTAATTTTTGATCTTTTGATACGTCGTATAACGGATAGTTTGATTCTTGGCTTGATGAAATCTAGATTCGCCTGAATAATTACAAAAGAACTTTGAATAAAAATATTGTTTCAAATTATTTAAAGATGTAGCCAATACTCTTAAATCTTTGACTCTTTAGTTTAGTATTCGACTATTCCTGAAATGTTATTCTCAAATTCTCATCCTGGAGTCAATCAACTTCATATTTTCCCCCAAGGTAGTTACCGTTCCTAACAGTAAATGCCTATTACTGGCCCAATCTGTCTGGGGCAAAACGAAAAGCAGTTTGTCCATGAATGGGGTGAGAGAGGTCATAAGTAAAGATTTAAAGAAAATTTAAACTTCATAGGGTGGACTAAAGGCTAAAGCTTTGAACAGATTGGGGTAAAGGAGGAGTGTGCGCAGTAGTGTTGGCTTTAGGCGATGTGGTGCTACAGTGTGTTGTTAGTAGTAGTAGTAGTAAATAATATAATTAACAAATACACGTTTAAAGGGGAAGACTGCATGGATGTAGGCAGGTTTGTGCTCTGGGGGAGGAGTGTCAAAACACTTTGGGGGGGGGGGGGGTCGCAAATAAAAAATTACGTCTATTGACCCAAGATTCTCAATATTTCCAAGTGCATTGTTCAGACAAATATAGGAAAAATCCAGAGTGCAAATACAAGAGGCTAATCCCTCCCTTCTTTGTTGCTCCGCTAACCGCAAAGCCTCCTTGATTTCAACTCATGTTGCCCCTTGTCCATAGCCAAGGCCGTATTCAGAGGGGGTGGGGTTAGGGGGGTTTAAACCCCTCCCGAAATGTTTTTTTGACCCGTATAAACGTATAAAACTTGAAAAAAAAATAAATTTTTTATGCGTTTTTTGAGGTTTTTTGTGTCAACTCCCCCCCCCCCTTCCCCGAAAAAAATATTTGAGTAAAACCCCCTCCGAAAAAAGTGCTGGGTATGGCCTTGGCCATAGCTAATTTTGCAAACACTCTGTTCTGCTTAAAATTGGCAGTTTACCTTCTAATTAATTGATTTCGTTTACAGAATTGAAAGAGAAATGTATACATATTTGTATACATTGTATACAAATATACACAATGTATACACTGTGTACAATAATACACAATGTATACATATACATATATGTGTGTAGTGATACACACATCCACCTTTCCTTCTAAACATTTCTTAGAGTCAATCTCTAACAGGTGTGGAAAATTTACCGCCTCTTTAATGACTGAGTTTTCTTGATAGTCGCCAACTCCTTAGGACAATAATACTAACATTTGAGGTCAATAACCTGATTCTTGGCTGTACTCGAGCATGTATTCTCTAAACGAGTTTAAATTCCAGAAGCCTTTAGAAATCGATTTTTCCTGCGCTTATAATATTGTAATTTAAAAGAATGATAATAATAAAAATCAGGACATAAGAAACATGGGCTTCATTAGCATTCAGATTTTGTTTTGTTTTTAAGAGAATTTGCGCTAAAAATCACACCCACGGTAACTTATGCGCCCATGGAGGAATGCAGTGAAAAACTGATTCACGGTTTTTAAATCCTGGTCCAAATGTTGAACTTTAAAATGACCCTAGATCCCAGATGACGAGAAATGCCAAGAAAATCATTCATGGGCCTAATTTTGCTGTGGTTATCCAATGATCGTAGCAATTGTTCTGGAGGTCCCAAATTTTCTAATCTGGTAAAATGAGGTTCCCCACAATCTTCCCCCTCTCTCTCCAGGGAAGTTCAGGCTGTTTCCCCAATAGGAATACTGGTTATAGTGTTTGGCTTATTCCCCCGGAGGATTCTGCCCGCTGAAAATTTTCCCCGAAAAATTCCCCCCGCGGAAAATTTTCTCCGAAAAATTCCCCTCGCGGAAAATTCCCCTCCCCCCCAACGAGGATATTGATCCTCAGAGAATCCCCCCACGTGGGAAAATACCCACCTGGAAAATTCTCCTGCATATCATAGGCAGCGCTATAAAGAACGATGTTGGCACAATGTATTATTTTTTTTTCTCCATATCCGGGCACTTCGTATCGAAGGAGTTGTCGTAGAAGCTTCAAAAAGGGCTCATTTGATTGGAAATTAGAGTGGCTAGTGCCCTTTTTAATATTCGAAAGTGATTGGAGGGCAACTACCCCCCCCCCCACGCCCATCATTCCCCCAAACATCCAATCAAAATTTTTAGATAGCCATTCTGTTCAGCGTAATTGATTTCCAGATAGAAAATATATTTTTGAGGAGGACACTCCCCCACAACCCTCGGGGCAAGGGTTTTAAGTTATGCCCTGAGGGTATATAAGAACGATGTTGGCACAATGTATTATTTATTAATTTTTTCCTTTAGAGCAGGGCACTTCGTATCGAAGAAGTTGTCATGGAAACTTCGAAAAAGGCTCATTCAATTGGAAATTCAAAGGGCTAGTGGCCTTTTTAATTGTCGAAAGTGATTGCAGGGCAACTAACCCGCCTCTCACGCCCACCTTTTCCTCAAACCCATACAATCAATATTTTGAGATAGCCATTTTATTTAACGTAGTTTTAAGTTCTGTAAATTAGGTCTTTGAGGATGACAACCCCTCACAGCCCTCAGGGCAAGGGTTGTAAGTTAGGCCCTGGGGGCATATAAGGTATTTATAGAACGCGTTGTCGTAGAAACTTCAAAAAGGGCTCATTCGATTAGAAGTTGAATGGCTAGTGCCCTTTTTAATAGTCGAAAGTAATTGGAAGGCAACTAACATCCCTTCCACGCCCACCATTTCCCCAAACACATCCAATCAAAATTTTGAGATAGCCATTTTGTTCCACGCAGTTTAAAGTTCAGGAAATTATACCTTTGAGTAGGACACTCCCCCCACAGTCCTTAGGGCAAGGGTTACGTTATGCCCTGGGGGCATGTAAGTTTTTATTGAAATCTTTGTCGTAGAAACTTGAAAAAGGGCTCATTCGATTGGAAATTCAAAGGTCTAGTGACCTTTTTAATAGTCAAAAGTGATTTGAGGGCAACTAAACCCCATCCCTCTCCCACCTTTTCCCCCAACACATCCAATAAAAATTTTAAATAGCCATTTTGTTCAGCGTCGTTGATTTCCAGATAGAAATTATGTTTCTGAGGAGGACACTCCCCCACAGCCCTCAGGGCAAGGGTTGTAAGTTATGCCCTGGGGGCATATAAGGTTTTTATAGAACGCGTTGTCGTAGAAACATCAAAAAGGGCTTATTCGATTGGAAATTGAAATGGCTAGTGCCTTTTTTAATAGTAGAAAGTGATTGGAAGGCAACTAGCCCCCCTCTCACGCCCACCTTTTCCCCAAACACATCCAATCAAAATTTTTAGATAGCCATTTTATTCAACGTAGTTGAAAGTTTTGGAAATTAGCTCCTTAAGGATGACAACCTATCCCCCCCCCCTCACAACCTTCAGGGCAAGGGTTGTAAGTTATGCCCTGGGAGCATGTAAGGTTTTTATAGAAAAGGATGTTGTAAAAACATCAAAAAGGGCTCATTCAATAGAAAATTGAAAGGGCTAGTGCCCTTTTAATAGTCGAAAGTGATTGAAGGGCAACTGACCCCCCTCTCACGCCCACCATTATCCCAAACATATCCAATCAAAATATTGAGATATCCATTTTGTTCAACGTAGTCGAAAGTTCTGGAAATTAGGTCTTTTAGGATGGTAACCCCCTCAGAGCCCTCAGTGCAAGGGTTGTAAGTTATGCCCTGGGGGCATATAAGGTTTATATAGAAAGTTGCTGTAAAATTTAAAAAAGGGCTCATTTGTTTTGAAATCGAAATTGCCCTTTTTAATAGTCGAAAGTGAGTAGAGAGTAATTGACCCCCCTCTCACGCCCACCTTTTCTCCAAACACATCCAATCAAAATTTTTAGAAAACCATTTTGTTCAACGTAGTTGAAAGTTTAGGAAATTAGGTCCTTAAGGATGACAACCCCTTCCCCCCACAACCCTCAGGGCAAGGGTTGTAAGTTATGCCCTGGGGGCATATAAGGTTTTTATTGAAATCGTTGTCGTAGAAACTTCAAAAGGGCTCATTCAATTGGAAATTGAAAGGGCTAGTGCCTTTTTTAATAGTTGAAAATGATTGAAGAGCGACTAACGCCCCTCTCACGCCTACCATTTCCCAAACACATCCAGTCAAAATTTTGAGATATCCTTTTTATTCAACGTAGTTGAAAGTTCTTGAAATTATGTCTTTTAGGATGATAACCCCCTCAGAGCCCTCAGTTGTAAGTTAAGCCCTCGGGGCATATAAAGTTTATATAGAAAGTTGTTGTACAAATTTCAAAAAGGGCTCATTTGATTGGAAATTGAAATTGCCCTAATTAATAGTGGAAAGTGAGTGAGAGTAATTAACCCCATCTCACGCCCATCATTTCCCCAAAAACATTAAATAAAAGTTTAGAGATAGCCATTTTGTTCAACGTAGTTGAAAGTTCTGGAGATTATGTATTTAAGGATGACAAACCCGCCAGAGCCCCAAGGGCAAAGGTTGTAAGTTATGCCCTGGGGGCATATAAGGTTTTTATAGACAGAGTTGTCGTAAAACTTCAAAAGGGGCTCATTCAATTGGAAATTGAGAGGGCCAGTGCACTTTTTAATAGTCGAAAGTGATTGGAGGGTAACTAACCCCCCCCCACACGCCCACTACTTCTCCAAACACATCCAATAAAAATTTTCACATAACCATTTTGTTCAACGTAGTAGAAAGTTGTGGAAATTAGGTCTTTGAGAATGACACCCCCCGCAGCCCTCAGGGCAAGGGTTTTAAGTTATGCCCTGGGGGGCATATAAGATTTTTATTGAAAGTGTTGTAGAAACTTCAAAAGGGCTCATTTGATTGGAAATTGAAAGTGCTACTACCATTTTTAATAGTTGAAAGTGATTGGAGAGCGACTACCACCCCTCTCATGCCCACTATTTCCCCAAACACATCCAATCAAAATTTTGAAATAGCCATTTTGTTTAACGTAGTTGAAAGTTCTGGAAATTAGGTCTTACAGGATGACAACCACCCTAACAGCCCTTAGGCTAAGGGTTGTAATTTATGCCCTGGGGGCATATAAGGTGTTTATTGAAAGCGTTGTCGTTTCAAAAAGGGCTCATTTGATTTGAAATCGAAAGGCCTAGTGCCATTTTTAATGGTCGAAAGTGATTAGAAGGCTTGACATTTTTATAGTGAAGATCGATGTGGGTATAATGTATTATTTTTTTGTTGTTGTTGTTGTTTAGACCCGGGCACTTTGTATCGAGGGAGTTGTCGTGGGAACTTCGAAAAGGGCTCATTCGATTGAAAATAGAAAGGGCTGATGCCCTTTTTAATAGTCGAAAGTGATTGGAGGGCAACTAATCCCCCTCCCACGGCCACCCTCCCATTTGCCCATTATGTTTAAAAACTAAATGTTGCCTTAAGATGAAATCAAAATGCATTGTGTTAATGCTAATTCCCAATAAGGCATCTCAGCAGTATCCCAAGAACCACTGAGGGTAAAATACAAATGAATTCACATTGTCAGTTTAATATACATATACTGATATTTAGTAATCAAAATGTTAATATAATTTGATTTATTAAAGCTATAAAAGTATAAACATTTATATTTTTTTCAGTAAAATGCAAATTTTGTTCTGGCCTTGGGAAGGCATAGGGGTTTTGAGCCCAACTTATGTTAATTTCTGCTCGTTTTGAGTTTGACTCGTTTAGTTATTGTAATTTCTGTTCGTTTTGGGTTTCATTTATTTGTTGATGCTGATTTGTGGTAGTTTCACGCTTGGTAGATTATTTGATTTTATTTTTGCTCATTTTTTGTTTAATGGATTTCTTTACTTTTCTTTGAAAAACTTATTTTGTGGAAAAAGTTTTTTGAATTAATAAAATTAAGCAGCGACAAAGAAAGTATGACAATGAAAAAAAATGATTTTTTTTCATTATAATGAAAAAAAAGGAATTTTGGAGTCATCTACCTATTTTCCGAGGCAGAATATGTTATAGTATTTATTTTTATATTTTTCCTTTATTTCGTTTTTCGTGTCTCCGCAAAATTTTTTTTCCCTGATCAATTGAAAATGACACTCACAGGACCCTCAAAAGCCGTAAGTCCTTGGGCCAAGGGCACTAATGTACAAAAAATGATTCAAAGTATTGGTCCCTCCTCTAACAAAGGGGCCAAATTTTTTCGATTTGCCTAAAACTTATATGGAACCTTGGGCTAAGAGGACCTCAAACCAAAAGGAGAAACAAGGAAAAACATTGCTTCCCGTCAAAATACAGCCTCAAAAAGCGCCAGATAAGTACGAAAAAAAATTTCCAACTACTTCAAATAGAAACGGCTATCTTGGAAACTTGGGAGGGGGGGGGGGGGTAATTCGATTCGAAACTGAAAGTTATAATGCCTTTTTTAAGCGTCAAAATTTACTGGAGGGAAAGCAGCCCCACTCGGTTTCTTTTCCGCTATCTGGCCCACCTCTTATCCCTATGATATTGAATCAAAATCTTGACATATCTGTTTTTTTTCAAAACTTCGAAATGTCCAATAAGTTTGCCTTGGGGTTGGTATCAACCCACAGCCCTAGTGTTAAACCTTTATTATTCCCTGCTATGATAAGTCAACCCTCAGAAACACGAAAGAAAATTAAAATAAAATAAAAATTTGAAAATAAATACTATAAAATACCCTTTTTTTGGCTCCGGGTCGAAACCAACCACAATGTGAATATTAAAGGGACGTTTGACTCAGTATATTTTCATTTTAAAACAGTCTTTTAGTGAATAATAAGAAAAATTGTGTTAAGAAAATAGTTACAGTGCGCTCTTAAACGTTGACTTTTATTGCAAAAACTAAAATAAATCCGCGGGTCACCCCATGACTCGCGGATCATAGGTTGCCGGCCCCTCTTTTACACCACATATTCTGCCTATATTTGGGAATGTACTAGAATATTCCTTATTTTTTCATTACTTTTATTTGTCGTACTTTCGCATTGGCTGCCAAAGTTTACGTTGGGGTTGAGGGAGGGGGGGGGTAAGCCGAACAACAGTTGTGGCGTTATACATCAAATCCTTTGTAGTTTTGACATCCGAAATGGAATGGTCAATTCAGCAGAATTTTGATAAACTTGGGCATCGGATAAGTCTTTCAGTTGCAACTCTGACCAAGTCCACTTCTTTTATTAGGGGGGAGAGGGCGTGTATTTGTGTCTAAACCTTTGATTATCAATAAATTTTATATATAAAGAATATTTGCTGGACATTACCATTAGAGCTCGAAACTAATAAATACCTTTTATGCTGTTTAAAATTAAATGAATATTCTTGTAAGCCATTTGGAGAAAACCAATTCATTAAGGCTATACATAACAACGTTCTCAGCAACCATGAGCATATAAGCAAACCCCAAGCAACCCTGAACATTTTTCGTTTAATCATAGGATATATGCACTACTCAGGGGCGTATCCAGGATTTTTTAGGGGGGAGGCGCAAAATAGATTGATCCAATAAGAAAAAAATTAGGGGGGGGGGCGCAAAATAGGTTGATCCGATAAACTTGCATTAGTAGCAAGTTTAATTAACGCGAACTTGAGTTAATTAAGTAAATTCCGTCACTGGGATCCGTCACTGGGACTTCTAAAATCACTAATGCATCTTCTTTCTGAATATTGCGCGTTGTACAATTGAAAAGTATCCGTAACACCTAACCAATCCTGTGAGGCAATACAATGGGTAGTTGAAATCCATATTTCTACCCACAACTGTTACAAAAAGAAGAACTTGGTTTCTGGTCATAGTAAGAGAGAAAACGCTTTTTTTATCTTTTTTTGTGCTCGAAGCTTGAAGGCAAGTGAGTATTTCTCGTTTTAGATTGTGTATAGGCAATGGGTTTCACTGGTGGATCCAGGGAGGCCCCCCCCCCCCAAGATTTTCCTGGCACCCTCTTTCCCTGTTTTTTTTCTTTTTTTCACTCTTATTTATAATAAATTTGTCAATCTGGTCAATTATTGGTACCTTTGTCGCATTCCCCCCCCCGAGATTTTGCTCATTGGTGCCCTTGCCACATTGGGCCTCCCTCAAGATTTGGCTCTAGATCCGCCCACCTCGATGAAACCCACCCGGGCCTGGTAGGTTTCATTAGAAGATAACGAGTTTTGCACGTAGTTTGGTAAGTAGACCCTATACACAGTTTTGTCTCACGGCTGGGGGATCGAGTTGAAACTTCCAGGATTTTTTTTAGTTCAAGGGAGTAAAGGGACTTTTAACTTTATGTTTCGCGGAAGGCTGGTCCTCCCTAGAAAATTTGTGCTTCTGTGTTTTTTATTCTATCCTTTTGGATCTGTTGCTCTACAAACTCTGGGACATTTTTTTGGGTACTTGTGTAGAATCCGGTAATTACGCGAGAATTGTATTGCGATCATACTCGGTATTTCATATGAGACAATGTATAAACAAGGGGTTTCTTACTCCGGGAACTATATTTAAACTTTAGTTTTTTGGGGTTTAGGGGGGAATAAAAGGTGCCTAGGCTGGGTTAGGTTAGGTTACGTATTTAATATATGCTATGCTTTACCCCCCCCCCCTAATGTGCAAATATATAGCCCAAATTTGATTCTGAACTATTATATTTTTATCCTATTTTGTTTTATTTCATTTGCATTAATGAAACTTCACTTCTCGTGTGCTTACCGGATTCTAAACAAGTTCCGTTTTTTCATAATTTATGAAATTTTGAAACTCCGGTAAGTACACTTCTCGTGTACTTACCGGATTCTAAACAAGTTCCGTTTTTTCATAATTTATGAAATTTTGCCAGTTTTTATCGAATAAAAATGCCCCTAGTGCGAAAAACAAACAAGCCACTATAATAGGATTTAAGAAAAAACAACATTCTCGAATTCGAAGAAAGACGGCTTTGTTTAGGCGACCTGTTAAAATTTGGGCTATTTTAAATCCTATCACGCAGGCCGACGAAATTTAATAGCTTTATGGGCAATGTGTTCATATTTGGTATGTCGTAAAAAACGTAAATTTGATATTGCACAGAGGAGACTAATTTATTTTCTCAAATTTGTAAGTAGGGTTAATGACCACCATTAAAAAAGAGGAAAAATAGCATTAGCAAGAGGGGCTATTTACTTAGTTGGTAATTGTGTTCACCCTCAATGGTCACCAGGTCTACTGCGATAATTCAAAATGTGGTATATTACATGCAAATTTTACAGGAGAGGGAGAAACTAAAAAACATGTTTCGTTTTTTTATGTTTTCAAGGATCAGTTATTTGTACAAGGATGTATTTTTAGGGACTCAAGATGCAGCAAAATAATTTTCACGTCAAAAATGAAGGGTTTCCACTTTCAAAAGTCGTTTACATCATGCGGTACGCGTAACGTGTTATACATCAATATATCGTGTCGTATTCAATATAAGTATCTTATGATGCCTTTTACTAATGTTAACCAGACTGGTCCAAAACCAAAACACTCCTAACAAACAAGAATTTCTAAGCCATTGTAGTTTGAATTTACGAAGTTGATTGCAATTTTTTTTTCTAATAGCGTGTTTCGAACAAGGATAATTATGTTATATTTATCCCCTTGTCCGTCTGACAATGGAATAGGACTTATGTTTTTAGCATAAGAACATCTATTTGTGTAATTTCAGTGCATAATTGCATAAGTATGTAATTGCCTAAGGACATATATTGTAATGTAACAACATTATAATAAGTTTTTCCCAACATATATGGAATCAAAAATTTGGTACTTGTATGTTAAAAGAAACACACTCAAGAATTGCGCTCTGTAAAATCTGTTGAATTTGCGACGAACTGGTTTACTGCCTTAGCTTTAGCTTTGGCTCAGGGAAAATCTAAGATTTAGGTATCTTTTAAATAAATATTTAGTTGGTATTTTGGTTAGGTTAGGTATTTATTATAATACGTTCTAGGTGGCCTGCATTCCATAATTCTTTGTCGTAGTTTTCAGTTAAGTATTATATTTTCATTATATTTGGTATATTTTCATCATATTTTGGTATATTCGTTAGGATTAACCATAAGGGAAACTGGTTTTTTCTTACAGAGCGTAATTCTTGAGTGTATTTCTTTTAACAGACAAGTACCAACTATTTTGCTTTCAAAGTTCATATTTGTCTAAATACCGGTTCTTTTATTACTTTTATTTAACTATTCTTTTGCCCAAACATTTTTTCTCAATAAGTTCGCAAAACTTACAGAAACATCTTCATAGGATCAGAAAAAGTTTCCAGGAGAGGGAAGTGAATCAAGGAAAACATATTTTTTTTTCGGCAACTATTTTTCAAGCTTTCAATTAAAAATTGTGCTCAAGTACACTATCAATCCTATGGTCGCACAAAACATACATGTTTTGGCTAATCTTTACGTAATAGGCTATATTTTTCAATATATGCGTACATAATGTTTGATCACAACTGATTTCATTTGTATCAAACTCATTTAAATCTAGGTACATGTTTCAATTCTATTATCCTACAAAACATAAATTTTTGAGCTATTTTTTTGTTTATGTCCTCTCAACACATCTATGTCTAATGTTTCAATTGTGTATGTTTCAATATAAATATCTGTTAGTTCGTATCTATATTTTAGCTATGTTTTAGCCAAATTTTTCATTTTCAAGATGCCTCAATATTGAACATATTGTGGTTCCCATTAATTGTGTCGAAACATATCTGTGTCAAAAGCTGTGAGGTGGTACCCCACTTCTGTTTCTCTAAACCTACCTCCTTCAGCACCGCTGCCTCCGTACCTCTTGGTGTACATATAACGGTTCAGTGAGTCTTCCCTCGATAGAAATAAAATTTAGAAAAAACCCAAATGTTTTTTATGTTTGGTTTTACAGGCATCTGCCAAGTTCTACATCTTTTCCCTGTTAATTGTTTTTATCACTTAACTGCTGTTTGGCGAAAATAGCCGTAAATCTATAAGTTTACACTTCACAATTTCTGGCTACAAAAATCTTCATATCTCTACTTTTTATGTTATGTCCTTCGGAAGACTATTGATTTTCCCATGGTAAATGGTAAATTATGGTAAATGGTAATGGTAAACATGGTAAATTATTACCATGGAATTTGCAGGGAGTATGAGCATACTGCGGGTCATCTTTGTGAGTTATACAAAGATTTTGTATAGTTTGACATAGATTTGTATAGTTATTTAGATTTTGGGTACTGGTGCTTTATACGGACGCTTTTATATACTGTATATGGAATGTCAGACGGGAGATGGTACAGATACCGGGACAGATACCCGGTACTAAAACAGTTGTTAGAGTGGAATTGAGCGAAACGGGTGATCTCATATGAATGTTAAAATTACAATTTGGGATTTGCCAAATTGTAAGACTTTGCCAACAATTGTACCATGTAATTCTTATAATTTTGTTCATAAACCATTATAACCGGGTATCTGTCTCTGGTTAGGTTAGGTTACGTATCTAATGTATGGTATGCTTCAGACCCCCCACCCCACCCCACCCCCTAAATGTGCAAATATATAGCCCACATTTGTTTATAAACTATTATATATTCATCCTATTTTATTTTATTTCATTAGCATTAACCAAACTTGACTTCTTTAACAGTATATATAGACTCCCCCTTAAGGCTCAATGGCCAGGAAAAAAACAGGGGAGAAACAAAAATGAAACAAATACATAAAACACAAAAACATTTTCTACATCATACATTCACACCTTTAAGAGACTCAACACAAGAGAAAAAAAAAACAAACAAAAAAAAATAAATAAGAAAAAAAATCATAAAATACAATGATCCACATAAAAAAAGAAGAAAAGAAAAAATAATTCAAAAATCAAAAACTAAGCAGGGGAGTACCAACCAATCAATTTATTGAACCAATAAATTTACGACAAAAACACTTCAATATAGAACCCCCCGTAAGGTTCTATGGCCAGGAAAAAAAAACAGGGGAAAAACAGAAATGGCATAAATACTAAAAAATAAAAAATAAAGTATTTTCAATATAATGCATTTCAACCTTTCAAAGACTCACACACACACACACACACACACACACACACACACACACACACACACACACACACACACACACACACACACACACACACACACACACACACACACACACACACACACACTACACACACACACACACACACACACACACACACACACACACACACACACACACACACACACACACACACCACACACACACACACACACACACACACACACACACACACACACACACACACACACACACACACACACACCACACACACACACACACACACACACACACACACACACACACACACACACACACACACACACACACACACCACACACACACACACACACACACACACACCACACACACACACACACACACACACACACACACACACACACACACACACACACACACACACACACACACACACACACACACACACACACCACACACACACACACACACACACACACACACACACACACACACACACACACACACACACACACACACACACACACCACACACACACACACACACACACACACACACACACACACACACACACACACACACACACACACACACACACACACACACACACACACACACACACACACACACACACACACACACACACACACACACACACACAGACACAGACACAGACACAGACACAGACACAGACACAGACACAGACACAGACACAGACACGACACAGACACAGACACAGACACAGACACAGACACAGACACAGACACAGACACAGACACAGACACAGACACAGACACAGACACAGACACAGACACAGACACAGACACAGACACAGACACAGACACAGACACAGACACAGACACAGACACAGACACAGACACAGACACAGACACAGACACAGACACAGACACAGACACAGACACAGACACAGACACAGACACAGACACAGACACAGACACAGACACAGACACAGACACAGACACAGACACAGACACAGACACAGACACAGACACAGACACAGACACAGACACAGACACAGACACAGACACAGACACAGACACAGACACAGACACAGACACAGACACAGACACAGACACAGACACAGACACAGACACAGACACAGACACAGACACAGACACAGACACAGACACAGACACAGACACAGACACAGACACAGACACAGACACAGACACAGACACAGACACAGACACAGACACAGACACAGACACAGACACAGACACAGACACAGACACAGACACAGACACAGACACAGACACAGACACAGACACAGACACAGACACAGACACAGACACAGACACAGACACAGACACAGACACAGACACAGACACAGACACAGACACAGACACAGACACAGACACAGACACAGACACAGACACAGACACAGACACAGACACAGACACAGACACAGACACAGACACAGACACAGACACAGACACAGACACAGACACAGACACAGACACAGACACAGACACAGACACAGACACAGACACAGACACAGACACAGACACAGACACAGACACAGACACAGACACAGACACAGACACAGACACAGACACAGACACAGACACAGACACAGACACAGACACAGACACAGACACAGACACAGACACAGACACAGACACAGACACAGACACAGACACAGACACAGACACAGACACAGACACAGACACAGACACAGACACAGACACAGACACAGACACAGACACAGACACAGACACAGACACAGACACAGACACAGACACAGACACAGACACAGACACAGACACAGACACAGACACAGACACAGACACAGACACAGACACAGACACAGACACAGACACAGACACAGACACAGACACAGACACAGACACAGACACAGACACAGACACAGACACAGACACAGACACAGACACAGACACAGACACAGACACAGACACAGACACAGACACAGACACAGACACAGACACAGACACAGACACAGACACAGACACAGACACAGACACAGACACAGACACAGACACAGACACAGACACAGACACAGACACAGACACAGACACAGACACAGACACAGACACAGACACAGACACAGACACAGACACAGACACAGACACAGACACAGACACAGACACACACACAGACACACACACAGACACAGACACACACACACACACAGACACACACACTCACACACACACTCACACACACACTCACACACACACTCACACACACACACACACACACACACACACACACACAGTTATATCATGATATTGTCCTTGCTGGTCATCCTTGGGAGTTTTATTCTCGGGCAATGTACTTTGACTCGTTTTTACAGACACAGACACAGACACAGACACAGACACAGACACAGACACAGACACAGACACAGACACACACACACACACAGACACACACTCACAGACACACACACACAGACACACACACACACACACACACACACACACACACTCACACACACACACACACACACACACACACACACACACACACACAGTTATATCATGATATTGTCCTTGCTGGTCATCCTTGGGAGTTTTATTCTCGGGCAATGTACTTTGACTCGTTTTTATGGGGAAATTTATTAAATCCATAGCTTCTCGCAGGTTTGTTTTAGTTAAATCTTTGGGAGGAGTTTTCTTTGCAGTAATTCCGGGGGTTTCTACAGCTCTGTTTAATTCTTCCTGCAATGACAGGGGCCTTTCTATTGGTGTTGCAGGGGAAACCATATCGTCTGGAAATCTTTTGGGGGGACAAGGGGTCGAAATTCTATCGGGGAAAAATAGGGTTTTTGGAGATATTGTATAATCCAATTCTCCCGCGCTCTCTGATGATGAACTTTTTGAGCCTTTTGGCGTTTTTATTCTTACTGGTATTAGGGATTTTTTCTTTGGAATAACTAGATTTTTCATAGCTAAAAATTGTTCGAAGTTTTCCTCATCGCTCTCATTCTCGAAATAGTCTTGCTTGAAATTAAAGGGTTTTAGCTCTGCCAATCTTGATTTAGGGGGTTCATTTTCTGCATCTGACGAATCAGTAGAGGAGAGATCTGATACCCATCTCTCTGGAAATTTGGCTCTTTTTATTCGGCTAACATGCGCCTTGTAAGTTCTTCCACTATCGGGGTTTTCCATTTTAAAAGTATAATCGTTATCGTACTTTTTGACTATTCTGTACGGTCCAGAATATTTGTTGGAAGGTTTTTTTCCTTCCGTTTTTGCCTCGTTCTTTAGGTAGACGCAGTCTCCTACTTTGAAATCTATACTCCCCTTGACTTTGGGTTGGTTTCTTAGCTCTTGGTTTATTTTACATTTTTCCAACTCTTGCCTAACTATTTTATAAGTTTTCCTCATCCTATTTATGGATTCTTGTTTGTAATCCTCCGAGTTATTATAATATTGCCGAGATTCAATAATCTCATCATACGGGATTCTAAAATCACGACCAAAAAGTAAATAAAATGGATTGTCTTTGGTTGTTTCTGAATAAGCACTGTTGATTACGTTAGTTAAATAAGGTAAGAATTGATCCCAGTCGTTCCTATTGTCTTTTGTATAAATACTTAATACGTTCGAAAATATTTTATGCCTATTTTCTATTTTACCATTAGCTTGTGGGTGGTACGGAGCCGTCACCATTTTCTCTATATTAAGAAAACTCATTAAGTCTTTTGTTACCTTTGAAACAAAATTACTTCCGTTGTCACTCAAAATTTTATTTGGAACGCCAAATTGTAAAAATAATTTCGCTAACGCCTTACTGGTGGCGTAAGCACCTTGATTTTTTAATGCTTTTGCAAAAGTAAATCCAGAAAAGTGATCTATAACTGAAAGAATACAAGTATGGCCTCTGCTGGAAACAGGCAAGCCTCCGCTGGTTCCGTATAAGTCAAATGAGATAATATCGAAGGGATACTTTGCTACCGGAACCCTTCCCATTGGAGGATTAGGATAAGCCTGGGGGATTTTTCTTAAGTTACACGCTTCGCATGTACTTACAAATTCTTTAATTTTGTTATTGCCGACGCCACGTAAAAATATTGTTTTAATTTATGGAAAGTTTTCGTTACTCCTAAGTGTCCACCTATATCTGAATGAAAATAGTCAAATGCAGGTACTATTAAGTTTTGTGGTAATACAGGTATTATTGAGGTTTGGTTTCTATTTGTCTCAGCAGTCACGATTCTACATAGTGTTTCTTCATCAAGATCATAGTAAAAATTATCTATTTCTTTTCTAAGAGTTTTGAATTTATCCGGTAACGCATCGTCATTCACAAAATAATTAATAAGCGCTGAACACATTTCGTCCTTTTTTTGCTTTCTTTTTATATTTTCTAAAGACAAGGGACAATAGTTAATCTTATTTTCTTTTACCGTGTGCTTGACGTTTTTCGTACGTCCATGTTTGCTCTTAGCATTGATAGCGTTAACTTCATTTTCCTCAGCTTCTGACGGAATATTTTCTGGGTATCTACTCAAAAAGTCGCAAGCTGCATTTTGTTTACCTTTTAAATATTCAGATTCGTAATCTAGGTCTTGGATTTTCATAATCCATCTAGCTAGAATGCCCGTGGGGTTTTTAAATGTGCGCAGGTACTGCAAGCTTTTATGGTCTGATCGTAGTATAAATTTTATACCAATCAAATAGTGTCTAAATTTGTCCAAGTGATGGATTATAGATAGTAATTCTAAGTTTGCGGTGGAATAACTACTTTCGCCTTTTGATAAGGTTCTACTCGAATAGCATATAACTTTTTCTATTTTTTTGATTAGAAGGTCCTTGTAAAGGATCAGGGTTTCCTATGGGAATTATTTGCGAAAGAATAGCCCCAATGCCTTTTGAACTGGCATCGGTTGTGACCACAAATTGTCCGTTATCGAAATTAGGAAGTGATAATATTGGTTCAGAAGTGAGCGCCTTTTTGAGACGGTCTAGGGAAGTTTGAGCTTCCTGGGACCAGGTAACATTTTGGAAGTTCCCTTTAGTTAATTCCGTGAGGGGTTTTGCAATTTGGGCGTAATTACGCACGAATTTTCTAAAGTAGCCAGTAAGACCTAAAATTCCCCTTAATTCTTTCATGGTTCTAGGGGGTTTGAGGTTTTCAACACATTTTATTTTATCAGGGTCTGGGGATATCTCTCCTTTTGTCACTACTACTCCTAAAAATTTAATTTTGGGTTGAAATAAAGTTACTTTCTCAGGCCGGCATTTTAAATTGCCCTGTCTGAACTTCTCGAACACCTTAGCTAATGTTGCTAAGTGTTGTTCAGTGTTTTCTCCACGCATATGACATCATCAACAAAATGAATTATATTCTTTAATCCTCTTAACAGGTGTAATAGGGGTCTACATAGCGCGCTTGAACTTGTTTTAAGTCCAAAAGGTACCCTTAAGTATTCATATGATCCACATTCAGATGATGAAAATGCAGTTTTACGGACATCTTTTTCTGCTATTTTCACTTGGTAGTAGCCTTGGGTAAGGTCCAAAGAAGTAAAAATTTTGTTTTCGCTTGAAATAGAGTCAAGAATTTCATCTATTCCTGGTAAAGGAAATTTATCGCTAACTACTTGTTTGTTGAGGGCTCTATAGTCTACTACAAGTCTAAGGTCACCATTCTTCTTTGGTACTAAGATCACTTGTGCACTATACGGACTTATACTTGGGCGTTTAATTTCATTTTTTTCTAATTCATGAATTTTATTTTTTAACCATTCTTTGTGCTTATATGGCACACGATATGACTGTTTTGCTACGGGATTACCAGTCGTTAAAATTGAGTGTTCATAAAATGGTATCAGTCCGATGTCATCTTCAGATGCGGAAAATACATCTTTAAAATTCCATAATAATTCACATAATTTTTCTTAAGTTCCAAGTCCGTAATATGATCCATATTAAATTTGTTTAAGGATTGCGATTTAGTTAAAGGATATTTGTTATTTGAGGTTTTAATGCCGTTAACTAGGTTTCTTTTAGAATTTTCCCATCTATTTAAATCATTCTCCGATAAAACCTGGATTTGAACTAAACACGTCCTCTTTTTTATTGTAATTGTATCATTTTCGTGGTTATTAGTTACCCAAATAAAACCTTCTCCTTTGTCGTAAGATATAATCTGTTCCTCACGTAGCATATTTTCAGGAATTTCATTTGATGGGGTCGCAAACCATATTTCGGATTTGCTAACCACTGGTTCCATCATCTTTGATATTTGAATTTTTTGCATCGTTTTGGGAGGGACTTTTGTTGTCCTTATCGTGAATCCGTAATATTTATCTTTATTTTCATTGTTTATTAGATTCATACTGGCGCTATGCTGCGCCATTGCGGCATCTTGCAGCGTCACACTCGGTTTTACTATGTTTTTCCATAATTCCGTTATTTTCTTAATTTCGTTTGATCTATACTGTCGCATATCTCCTATTTTTATTTTCGCAGATTCAATACACTTATTATTTAAATTTACTTCATCTCTGCAATGTTTCTCATAATAATTGAACAAATTTCTAACTATGCCATGTCCTTTTTGCGAGACATGAGGTTCAAAATATTGCGACATTATACCACCGGAAATTTCGTTTACTGTTACGTTGTCTTCGTAACCTCTGTTACAATTTCTTAAGGTAGAAATTTCTTCCCCTACCTAAGCCGGGTAGACAAGCCTCTCGTTCGCTACGTCTAATAGTACTCTATTAGACCTTAAAAAATTTGCACCTATATTTGCTTCATACGGAAAGTTATTGCATATTATAAAATTTGTCAGAAAGATCCTATTGTCCCTTTTTACGTTTAGGCAAATTGAACCTCTTGCATCCAATTTATGCCCTGTCACACTAGTTAAATTGGGATTATTAAAATTTCTTTGTTGCCTAATATGCAGAGGCAACATATTAAATACGCATGAGCTTATGATATTGACCGTAGCTCCACTGTCAACTAAGGCCTTAAAGTAAACGTTTTCTACAGAAAAATCATTAAATATAGGTAACTTGCTAATACTATCACTACAAGACGGAACTACTATCAGTTTGGACCTATTAAATATTCTGGGCGCCCTCTGGGTCCAATTTTTATTTCTGAGGGGCCTGAAACGTTTCCCTGCGGATTTATTTCATGCGTCGGTGCCTGCAACGTATATTCAGACATATGAGGTTGCGTAGGCATATCTAATTGATTTACGTCTGTCTGCCTTCGCCATGTATTATTATTGTAACGTGGATGTCCTGCGTCAGTGCCGCTTGCTGGCGCTGACTGCCAATGCCGTTGGCTTGCAAAATTTTCATTTCCCGTCGGCAAATTTTTGTGATTTCTATATAGCATTCTCGCATTATATTGGCTTTGGCGATTATTTGGGTTTTCAAATCGGTAATTTATTTGTCTATTGGGGGGAGGGGTATAAAAATTTGGTTGGTACGCGTTGTAAGGTACTGATTGGCGCAATCTTTCCTGGCTATAGCCTAGAGCACCACCGGCGCTAAAGTTTGTTCTTCCGAACAAATGGTTGCCATAATTTTGCCTACTGCCGACAGCAATTCTTGGTGTGTCATTGGGGACATAACGGCACTCCCTCGCGATGTGTCCAGGTCGATTGCAAATATAGCATCTTATTATTGTATGGTTATTTTCATAATTAGATTGTTTGACGGGCTGATAACGCACTGTTTTCTGCCTAGCGGGTTCTTGCGTTTTATTTCTTTGTGGCACTGGAGAGTTATCGCTTGAAAAGAAATTGGGAGACGCCTGATCGCCCTTGAAGATTAGGTTCGCGTCTGAATCGCCTAGGTTATTTATTTTTACTTTACTGTGATTTGCGACCATCGTATAACTTCGATCAATCGCTCTACCTCCTGAACTACAAGATCCAACGTCTGAATATTTTTGGATATTACCATTCTATATAGTTTTTGGGGTAGCCCTTGCAAAAAGGTATTTAGTATGACTTTTTCATACAGTTGTCCTGAACCTCTTCCGTATTTTGCCTCTACTGAAATGCGCATATTATCAAGATATTCTCTTATATTTTGTGAATAGTCAAAGCACACAATTCCGTGTTTTAATTTATTTATGGAACTGGTTTCGATAAATCTATCTTTAAATGCTTTTAACACTTTGTCCACCGTATTTATTGGCAAGCTGGCGTCGTCGCCTATAGTATGTTCAATCTGTTTCAGAAAGGTTAAGGCCTGGCCTTTTAATCGTAGTAGAAGCATGTTGACTAACGCTTCTAGCTCTGTTTTTGTTAGTTCTACAAACTGGGCCAATTGGATATTAAATTCGTCAATATCTGATTGACCACTGTACTGGGGGATAGACTTTGCTATTTCTATATTTTTCGCGACCAACTTTTGCGCCATTAATTTTTCTTCTAAATCCTCTGCCATTTTTTTTGCGTTTGAATAATTCGAAATACATTTATTTTTTCACTTAACCTATTTTGGGGGAGGCTATTATCTCCTATGAGATATTATAAAGGGTTTCCTGTAGTAGCTTAGCGGTTATAGGCCTAATCACTTTACTTATATGTCTGTATCTCTCCAATAATTAAATTTAAATTACAAAGTTTTATAGCCTAATTAGTTCGCAAGTTTTCCTCCAATTTCCAACCGTGCCATTTGTAGCGATTAATGATATTTGTAGCTATAAAAGAAAGGACAGGGCTTAATTGCGGTAATAAATATTGACCGCGTCAAATCTAATATCGTATTTTGAAGCTGTGAACTTACACCTCATAAGTTCTCCGACAGCACCGCTTATAGCGCTAAAGATTGTGCCATTAAGGCCTGCGCCACCCTCAATTATTGAGAGAAAAAAAAATTTGTAGCCATCTAAATGTGACCTCTTTTCTTCGAGCTATCTGGAGATCAGATTCCCTGGGAACGTACTTTGGGGATCTGCGACTAATTACCTGTCGTTAGACTAGATACAGACATATAAAATGAACTAAACACAGGTAAAAATCAATAGATTTATTGAGACTTACATATTTAAATGAACAGCAGTGGGTCACTTCTAATGACAACAACGGTGACTGAGATAACAACAATGATAGAATTGCAAAGCTTGAAAGCCGAAATAATTCTGTCTGTAATAATGAGAGCCCGAAAAACACTTTTCTTCAATATATATCCTAAGTCCTGATCATGTGCCGTGGGAGCTACCCCACGATTGGCCTAAGTCCTCAGGTGGGCCAACCCTCCGTCCAATAATCTGTCTTAAATATTTTTGATGATTTAGACGTTCACACACTCTTATCACTTAATACTTCCTGCGAAAACATTGTATTTTGTAGTTTTTTTATTACCACTCTTCTCAGCGAAATTCAAAGCTGGGTAGCGCCGTTCTTTGTCTGATGCTAAGATGCTATTTTTCTCTTTGCTGATTAAGGACTTTTCTTTTTTTGAAACTAGATTTAACTTAATTAGGGGAAGTTGGAATTATCTTTAGAAAGAAGGAACTTTATTTTTGTATTTTAAATATATCGCATTTTGTTCACGGTACACACAGACACAGACATAGACATAGACACAGACACAGACACAGACACACACACAGACACAGACACACACACAGACACACACAGAGACACACACACACACAGACACAGACACACACACACACACACACACACACACACACACAGACACACACAGACACACACACACACAGACACACACACACACACACACACACACACACACACACACACACACACACACACACACACACACACACACACACACACACACACACACAAAAACACACACACACACAAACACACACAAAAAAAGAAGAGAAAAAAAAAATAATGAAAAGACCCAAACAAAAAGCAATTTTATGAACCCCCCCCCCCCCTCCAAAACAAAAGATGTAGGACAATCCAATAAATTAAACCAAATTCCAAATATTTATTTGAAACCAAGCCACAAGAAAAATATTAGGCAAACTCAGTACCGCGCACAATAAATGTTTCCAACCTAGGCTAGTGTCACCCCCCCCCCAAATAATAATAATAAAATTTAAAAAAATATATATTTAAACATGAAAAATCAAGACATTACAAAATTTCTTAAAATTCTTTTGAAAATACCAAACGAGTGACATTCTTGAGCTGACTCAGGTAGGCTATTCCAAACGATATGATGACAAGCAGTTAATGAATTAAAGTCAGACCTCGTCGATGGAGTAAACAAAATATCAATATTCCTTGAATTGCGAAGATGATGTGAAGACCTATCAGTGACGAAAGAAGGAGTGGTTTGAAGGGCTGCGGGAACATCACCATGAATTTGATGAAAAGTGGAAGACGCGCACGAAAGAATGTAGAGAGACTGTAAATCAAGTAATGGGCAATTTTAGTTAGATGTAGAACAATTTGTTTCCTGTATAAGCCTTCTTGCCTTATCATATAACTTATAAAGTGGTTTCAAAAAAGAAGAGAAAGTTGACATCTATATTGTTGGGCAATAAGAGACTAAGCAATGGAACACAATTTTAAAACTGATCCAGGGAAAATGTGTTTTAGCTTCCTCAAAATTCCAAGACTCCTTGAGATCTTCATATTAATTAGTCCAATATGATGCTTGAATGAAAGGTTTTCATCAAGAAGAAGACCGAGAAATCGGACATATCGTTCCTTAGGTCTACTGAGAGAGTCACTTGAAAGCTGGATATTAGTTAACTCAGGGCACGCCAGAGAAATACGGGAAAACATTAAAAAACTTGACTTGGCAACATTTAGGGCAAGGAAATTTGCATCAAACCAAAGAACGACTCTCTCAGAAAGGTCAACTAATTTGGAAAGCATCTCAGATTCAGTTCCTACTACAGTACCAATGGTACTGTCATCAGCGAAAGCAACGAAAGTGTCCACATCTTGCGAAAACGATGGATTTTTTTTAGCATTGAAAGATTCAGGATGACATAGGTGACAGCAAACTGTAGGTTTTTGATTCTTAACCGCAACTATAAGGTCATTAACATAAATCAAAAACAGAAACGGTCCAAGAACAGACCCTTGAGGAACACCAAACTCAACTTCAGGCGAAAAGCGGGAAAGGGAATCTACGGAGACAGTTCTACCTGACAAATAGGGATCAAACCAATCACGAGCCTGTCCTCTTACACCATTGTGTGATAGCTTATACAGCAGAATCTCATGAGTTAAAGAGTCAAAATCCTTTCGGACATCTAGGAACATAGCTGAAGGAATCAAACCAGAGTCAAGCGCGGTGTGGAGAAAATTTAAAAGAGTTACACACGCATGCTCCGTAGAATGTTAAGCTCGGAAGCCAAACTGAAAATCATGAAAAAATCTTTTAGTCTCTAGAAAAGCAAGTAGATGGGAAAGCATGGTCTTTCAAAAATTTTGCTAAAAATAGACAGCAAAGATATAGGACGATAATTGGCTGGATCATTTCTTTGTCCACCTTTATGTAAAACAATTACTCTAGCTCGCTTAAGAGAACTAGGGAAAACGCCATTTTCAAAAGAAAGATTTATAAGCTTTGTCAATGGAGAAATAATTGAAGGAAGAATGAACTTAACTACCATAGTTGGAATACAGTCAGGACCAGAAGGCGAAGAACCCTTCAAGCTATTTACAATCCTGGCTACCTCAACATCGGAAGCAGGATATAACACCATCGATTTGAGACAAGGCGGACCAAGATAAGATTTGTAATCTGGTTGTGACTGTGAAGACCTGACCGAAGAAGCAGTGGTTTTCCTAATATTGGCAAAATATGATGTAAATGCTTCTTGAACAGATGGCATACCCTCAACAACCACGTCACCAACTACAAGACTTGGAGGGATAGAAGGAGCCGGAGAAGAACGTTTGATGACGGAATTGATCACTTGCCAAGTTTCTCGAACATCTTTCCCGCAATCCGAGAATTTTTTGGAATAATAAAGGAATTTAGCCTTCTTGTATAAAGAATTGAAAACATTCCTGTAGAGTTTGAATTGCTGAAGTTGAACTCATAAATATGACGTCACGCATGTGGATTTTTTCCTAAATTCCTTTTTTTCTAAATTCCGTTCTTTTATTTATTCCTTTATTCCATTATAAGAATTAGCGTGACTCTTGGCAACACCTTATCAAGGGGGTGGGGTATCGGGTTTGCCCCCTTCCCCTGAAATTTTCGCCCGGCTCGTAACAATTCAACAAAAATGCCTTTAAACAAATTTTTTATGCGTTTTTGAATTTTAAGCAACCCTCCGATAAAATAAACCCGATAAAAAATTCCTTAAGAGAAGAAATTCTATGTGTAACACACATAGAATTTTTTTTTCTCTTACCACTTTCTTATGTAATCTATGTTCTTGAAATGTACTCATAAATATGACGTCACGCATGTGGATTTTTTTCTAAATTCCCATTTTTTTCTAAATTCCGTTCTTTTATTTATTCCTTTATTCCATTCTAAGAATTATCGTGACTCTTGGCAACAACTTATCAAGGGGGGTGGGGTATCGGTTTGCCCCCTTCCCCTGAAATTTTTGTCCGGCTCGGAACAATTTTACAAAAATGTCTTTAAACCTATTTTTTATGCGTTTTTGTATTTTAAGCAACCCCCCTATAAAATAAATTGTTGATTTTTTTGTGAATTTTTATTCTATTTTCTGAAAACCTCTAGAAAAAAATTCCTTAAGAGAAAAAATTCTATGTGTAACACACATAGAATTTTTTTCTTAAGGAAACGCCCGTTTTTTGTGGTCGTTTTTTTTTTCTTTAGCAAAGCGCTAGGTTTACAACAAGGATACACTTATAACTGGCAAAAGAATGCAACATTAAATTGACAGAATGAATAAATCATTCATTAACCGTCATTTAAAAGTGTCATTTTGTCAAATTAATAAAAAAAAAAATATAAACACATACTTGGGTCATAACATGTCAAAAGATTAAAAACTATAAAATATAGAACAAATTAAAAGGGCCAATAAAAACATAGAAAGGAAGAAAACGAGTGAACATATAAAAAATACAGGCAACGCATTTAAAAAATAATACAAAATGAGTAACTTGTGGGATATGTTGTTGTTTATTTTGAGCAAGGCAGCATTTAGGGGGAGGTTAGTACCCCCCCCCCCCCTGCCAAAATGTTTGTCTGTCTCGTAAAAGCGTAAAAAAAATGAATATTAAATTTTTTTTGATGTGTTTTATAAAGTTGCTTTTATCCCCCCTCCCCATCTCCCACCAGAAAAAAAAAAATCCTGGATGTGTCCTTGATTTTGAGTGTCTTCAAGTCTTGTTGAAATGAATGATATAGGCTGTTGTTTTTGTTTTTTATTTTAGATCGTGCACTTCCTCGCCTCCTTGGGATATTTCGGTGCAGGGGTGTAGCTTCAAAAAAAAAATGATAAAAAACGGTAAATGATGTATAAAATGAGCTAAATCGCAAGAAAATTCATAATATTTTGGACATGGCCCCGACCCGATAACCCTGATTCCATGTAAAAGTGTCTTCAAAATTTATTAGCTTCCAAAATTCTTAGGTCAACAGCTTTTTCTCAGATGAATTTTATTTTTCTAGGAACAGAATTCCGGTGTTCTTATATAGCTACAGCAGCAACGCAATGGTTTTTGGGTTTGTCTGAAGATGTTATAGATGAGCCGGAGAAAAATTGCACTGGGGAGTTAGCTCAATTTGGTACCAGTACTTATTTAGAAATATCAAAGGTTTCGCAGGCTTTCAATGTGAGTATCTTTTGTCGAGGCATTTTGATTTTATGCTCAATTGTTTAGTTCAGATTCTTTTCAACCATAAAGTTCAACTTAAAAACTTAGGCTTTTGCTTTGGCTAGGTCTGTCTAAGCAATAAACCTGAGATAGCCTACTTCAACTCCAAAATTACTCTTGTAGTGACTAGAATTTTTAGTATTGTAAGTACTAAACCTGAAAAACCTCAGCTCAAAAACTGGAAATGGTCAAATTTTGGTCAAATTTGGTCAAATTTGTCTAAATAATAACTTGAGTAACCTTAACTGGAAAGCTCAGACTCTCGCTTCGGAATCCAGTAAATTGAGGACAGGGGTCGGAAAAACCCCTAGATGTTTTCCCCCTCCCTAGATTTTGAAAGTATCTTTCTTTTTGTATTTTCGTTGAAAAATGCATTTTTGTGTATTCAATTCAAAATTAAAAGATCAAAAACAAAATTGCCCTCTCTTAGTTTTGAAAAATATGATTTTACTCCCCTCTCCTTCTGTATTTTCATGAATTAATGGCACTGGCCAGGTTTTTATCACTAATAAACCAAAAAAAGTATATATATATTCACAATCTTTTTTTTTTTTTTTTTTTTTTTTTTTTTGTAGGGAGATGGGTGGAAAATTTTTTGAAACCCATAATATAGGAGTCTTTATATAATAATTCCCTGTGTTTGTAAACTCTAACTCTGCCCCAATCGTGTAACGTCATGCGTCGGAGACCCGAAGCTTCAGGACTCTTTTTTGTCTTATTCTACAGTAAGCTCCATTAAAATTACGGCGAGGGGATCACACGACAAGGCGATTAAGTTGAAACTTTCTAGAAAAGTTTTGTTGGGGGAGGAGGACAAGGATGGCGTCAATTTTTTGGTCGGGAGAACGTAAACTTTTTGTTTGATCTTCACAAAGAGTAACGCTACGGGACATCGAACCTGGGTGGTCGTGGCACTTTTGTCCCCTACCTGTCGCCCGACAGGCTTTGCTGCTGGTATCTTAAATATATTGAAAAGGTCAATATCTGAAATTCAATAGAAATAACAAAATACATTTTATAGATGAGCAGTTTATTAATTTTAAAAATATATCAATAAACTTTTCCTAGGAATCCTTTCACAATTCATCAGAGCTAATCCCCATCTCCGTTCACCATTTTTAATTTTTGAATAATCTGCATGAGAAGATTGTAATGATTTTACACGATGAATGTGATGGTTTTATGAATTCTTACGTTAATCTAGCGTGAAAGGGCTTATTGAAACGTGAATATTGCATTTAACGTAACATAACTTAACCACTTAGCATATAAAACTGCGTTTTTAGTCGGGTAGCCACTTTAATTCGGCAACCCATTCCTCGGTCTGCTTCTGGATTGGAAGATTATAGGATCTTAAGGCTTCGAGCGCTATTATCTCGAGAGCAGTTTTACTTAATTTTGTATTAATTATTTTAATGTATTCTGTATTTAATCAGTAACTATCCTTTTTTTCATAAATTGTTATTTGGGTTCTTGAGCCAACTCTCTTGGTGCATACACCATATTCAACCATATATGTCATAGGCTATGTTACATTGCATTAAAGAATAATTTCTACAACATCACACGATGGGGAAATATTTCAAAAGTGCCGTGAAATCTCTTATAAATTGCATATATTATTTCTAAAACTTCCGTATTCTTTCCAGTCTTTCCCTCGGTTATTTGAACTTATTACATCGCAATGTTGCACCGCATTACATAGTCAGTGCTTCACCATACCAAATTGTTATTTTTTACAATATTTAAATTTCCACATATTACACCATGTTATTGTACAATATTACACCGTTACCATTACAGCATATTATGCTGTTTTTTATCATCATGAGACGATCATGTCTTGGACCATATTGTTGCAACATAATAACTCTCACTATTTTATCATTCTCGAAGTAAATAAGCAGTGCTAATACTTTAAATAACAGACTCTTCTTATTTTAAAATGAAACGCCCTCTGGTGCAAAACGCCAAACGTCAAAACGCTAAGTTCATGTAGTTTCTGTTTTAGCTTAAATTTATTGTAATTTGTCTTTTGATTTTAATAACATATTTTTTTCTGGTCTTGCACTCTAGTCTTTACAACTGCTATGTTACACCGTGCCGCACCGTGCCATAATTTACACCGTGCCACATCCTCATTTTCCCACCAAATTGCAGTGTTAATCTGTACCTTACCCTGCATTATACCATATTATTCTACCATATTATACTACCACCATTAATCTATTTTACCGTCCTTTTTTTTACCATAATGCACAACACCAAACTACACCATTACTGTTATGTCACAAAACTATGTTATCGTTACACCATATCAAACCGGATTTACATACATTATATTGCCATCTATTTTTTAGAGTATGACAAGAGACTGCCCAAAGGAATGCTGCTGTTGGTACAGCCAGATGACTTATAGCAAAGAAAAGGAAGATTTTATTTATCGGGTTGAAGTTAACTGCTCTCACAAGAATCTCTCGTCAATCCCCATTCAGAAATTCCCAAACTACGTATCTGTACTTGACATATCTCATAACAATGTAAGTAAAAATGTAAGAGCTTTCAAAATGCCATGATCTTTAAATCCAATTCACATGCAGTTTAGCTTGAAATTGATCTCCAGCCAACTTCATTATCTACCAATCATAGTAGCCCTGATTGGTCAAAAGAAATGATGGCTAAAAATGTATGTTTAGGTAAGGACATGTGTGAACAGGGCTTTAGTTAATTATTTTTTTAGTTCTGCAGAAGCAGAAAAATTGGGATCATTGGTTAATAAATCATTATATACCGTTAATATTTGCCTTCTCATTTATGAACAGCCCTGATTGGTCAAAATTAATGATGGCTAAAAACTGATGTGTAGATCTGATGAAAAACTGATGTCTGCAAAACCAGAAAAATAGGGGGAAAAGGTGGCAAAACATTGAAGACGTTCAAGGATAGCCTAAATAACATACTCAAAGGTCAAGAATAACATACTAGAAAATAAATACAGTAGTTTATTATTAGTTTATTCAAGTATAAATGGATGTATTTTTAACGGCTAAGTTTCATTGACATTATTGCAAGTATAGTATACTTAGATCAACTTCTCCTAGATATATAGTGGCAATAAACAATTTTATTTTAAAGGTTTTAAAGGCTTGAAAATAGGAAGTTTTAAATTATTTGTATCTGCTTATTCATTATAAAATTGATTCTGATTTAGTGGCTAAAAAAGCACAAAAGCCAGCATAAGCACGTCAAGCAATTAAATGATAAAACAAAAAAATAAGAAACAAAAAGTTAAACCAATTATTAAAATGGGAAACAAATAGGGGACAAAAGAGTTTTTTACCTCATGGTCAACATTTGGGGACACAAGTCAAGTTGGGTAAGCTCTACGGGCATTGAGTCTTATATTTGGAAGGATTAGGGGATTTTTTTCAAGGAGAGGGAGGGGGGAGAAAACATCGATGATAAACAGAACTAAGGCACTTGTGACCAAAGTCGACGGTAAGGATGTGATGTCGTGATTCCAATGTAGTAAGTTCAAGTCTAGCCTAACCTTCACTGTATGTAGTATAGGACGTCTCAAGTATAATTTTTATTGCGCTTTTTTAAACACTTTTAATTCTCGAACATTGGTCTTTGGTCAACCCAGGGCGCCAGACAGGGCAAGCATATTCAAGACAGGGTCTTATATAAGAACAATGAATTATTTGAAGATTCTGGATTGATACAGAGAACCGTTTGAGAAGGGAGAAAGATTTAAGGAGGAAACTACTTAGGAGCAAGTTTAATTAGCGCAATCTTGCGTTAGTTAAGTAAATTACACTACTTTAGACTACGTTAGAGGGATCGCGCGCCCCTCTTGCCCCTCCCCTGGATCCGCCACTGCATTTAAGGTCATTGTTCAACTGCACACCAAGTAGTTTAACCGTATTTAAATTTGGTATGCTAAAGTCATTATTAATAGGGAGTATATTTTTAAAAAAGGAGAATAGCATAGTCATAACTTGGTAAAATATTATTAAAAACAATAAAAAATGCTAATGGACTTAATTTAGTCCCTTGGGGTGCTCCATGGGAAATTGAGGAAAAACCTGATGAATCCCCGTTAGGGAGGACTACACATTGTTGACGGCCAGACAATGCTTATTTTATCAGTTTTGTGTATGTCTTCACCAGCTTTGAAACACACATATATACGTATATTTAAGGAGATTTTGTATCGTGTTTGATGTCACTAAAAAAACTTTTCAGATAAATAAATTCAATTTTACGCTTCTTAACTTCTCCATAAGACCTATGTTATAAATTGCGTAACTCAATTATTCGTGAATATCCCAACATACAGTTATTGTAATTATCTGAATATCTTTTTGTAACAGGGCAAGGGTTGCACTAGGTGGCACGCACCATATGTGGCGGAATTGGGCCATATGTGATGAAAATAGACGTGGCGTGATAGAAGTGTCTTAGTGGTCGCTGAAAAAGTGTTTCTCTGAGAGGCACATAAGGTGGAAGAGAATAGTCCCTTAATGTCAGTATCTTCATAATAATTATGAAAAGTATCATTGCCTTAGGATATATTCAAGCATAAGCATAGTGGCGTCAATGCACGTCAATTTTTGGGAGGGGCAAATTGTATTTTTCGAAATCTAAGAAGGGGGCAGCTTTTTTAATGAATATACCAAAAGTAAGTTTTTCAATGAAATACAAAGAAATGCATTTTTCAAAATCCCCTTCCCCAGTTGACACTTTATAATAAGCACAGTGTCAAATACAAGACTAAATTAAAGTTCAACAAAACTGACTAAATCCTGATTAAACTATTATGTTTAAAATGGTTTACAAACATGGAAAAAAGCACATTTACATACAAAAACAAATTGTGTGTTACACGAAATTATATACAAAAACAAATTATACAAAAAATTATGTATACACATTTATACACAAAAACAAATCACTTGCTTCCTTAAGGTGCAAAACTTAAGGTGCTTTTTATAAGAAACATGAGTGCGGATTCAAAAGTATGTGAATTAAATTTATAATTAATATTTGATGTGTGTGATTAACGTTAATGATCCTTATGTTTTTGAATAGGGAGGCGGTTTCTGGAGTGTATTGATTGAAATATCTGGCTGTTTTGCTTGTTCTTTGAGTTTTTTCATAATTTAGTTTTTGTTTAGTTATTTTATTTAATTTTATTTTATTCCTATTTTTTTCCGTTCGTAGTACAAAATGCGAACGAGATTCAACCCTAATTAGACGGGTTTTAGAGTATTTGACCTGGAGGGGGAGGTACCAAAAAGTTTATTTTTTGGCCATTATTTTTAGAATTTACCAAGGGAGATGTAAATTAACAGTCTTGGTGGGGGAAAGGGGTTACTTATCTCCCTTTGTAGGTATCGTAGTAACAATCTAATCTAAAAATAATCCATCAAGGGATTTTTGACAGGATTTTTACATAACTTTTGACATTTGGAATTTTTGTTATGCAGTCCCAGATCACTTGCAAATCTGGTTCCAGATTCCCTGGTTGTTGTTCTGGCCTTGGTTATTATGATTTGCCTCCAATCTTATTTAGGATATTGGCTTTTTCAGATTAACAGTTTGAGAACCATAAAGCAAAATCCTCAGAAGTTCGAAAACTTACTTGTTCTCCTCGCCAGTAATAATAATTTGCAGTCCATCAAAGACCTGGAAGCAAGCAAATTTGGGAAGCAGTTCGCTGCAGTGTCCTTAACTTCCAACAATATTTCCATCAATGAGGTAAGTTCGAATTTTCTGAGTGTAACTATTGAAGAAGTATATACAGACTCTATTTTGCGGAAATAAGAAATAAATAATCCCACCCAAAACAAAATAGTTTTTAACCTGGGTTCTAAAGGAATCACCGAGCCACCCAAGGCTAACGCAGGTTTCTGTGTTTCTCCATCGAAAAACAGTATGGGAAACACAAAACTATTGTGCACGTCTTCTACTCCAAACTTATTGCGTGAGTAGCAGCAGTAGTAGTTGATGTTTGGTTTGGTGTACCCCCGCTGTTTTTAGATGAAGAATCGCACATAGCTGTGCTAGTCTCAGGTGGCTTGGCTATAGAATGATTTGTAAGTAGCAGTGAAAGCAGTGTATGTTCGGTTTGTATTCTACCGCTGTTGCTAGAAGGAGAATGGTACATAGCTGTTTTGCCCTCGGGTTTTTTAGTAGTGCAATGAGCTGGGAGTAGCAGCAGTACGAGTTCATATTTGATTTGGACTTGCAACGCTATTTTCAGATGAAGACACACACATTGCTGTGTTGTCCTCATGTGTTTTTGTGATGCAACGATTTGTTTGTAGCAATAGTATCAGTTCATGTTTTGGATTTTCCACACTGTTTTTAGATGGAGAAATCTACGTATCTGTATTGGCATCAAGTGGCATGGCGAGGCAATGATTTGCTAGCAGCAGTGAAAGCAGTGCATATTCGGAATTTATATCCTACACTGATTTTATATAGAAAAACGCACATAGCTGTATTGGCCCTCGCGTCGCTTGACATTTCAATGAGTTGTTTTGTGTTGACTCGATGTTGAGCCGAGGCCAACGCTGTGTACGTTTCTTCACCTAAAACCAGTTTGGTAAATCCAAGCCGAATATGAACTGCCACAACTGTCAATCATAGCTCATCATATCACTAAGCCAACTGAAACCAAGACAGATTTGTGCGTTTAGTCACCTAAAAACAGTGTGGGAAATACAAAACTACTGTGCACTGCTACTACTGCTTCTCACAACTCATCACATCACCAAGCCAACTGAGGCCAACACAGCTATGCACATTTTTCCGTCTAAAAACAGTGTGGGAAATAATAACTGAAAATGCACTGCTACTTCTGCTACTCACAACTCATCAGATGACCAAGCGACCTTAGATCATCACAGCTATGTACGTTTCTTCATTTAAAAATAGAATGCAAAATCTAAACTAAACCTGAACTGCTACTACAGTTACTAACAAACCAGTGCATCACCAAGCCACCTGAGGCCAACACAGTTATGTACGCATCTCTGTCTATAAAGAGCGTATGACCAAATATGATATGCTACTACCGCTACCCACAACTCATTGTACTGCCAAGCCACCTGAGACAAAAATAGCTATGTACTGCTACCTCTGCTGCTCGCAACTCATCGCATCACCAAGCAACCTGGGACCATCACAGCTATGTAAGTTTCTCCGTCTAAAAACAGAACGAAAATTCCAAACTAAACCTGAACTGCTACTATTGTTACTCACAAACCAGTGCATCACTAAGCCACCTGAGGCCAACACAGCTATATACGTTTCTCTGTCTATAAACAGCGTATGACCAAATAAGATATGCTACTACTGCTACTCACAACTTATTGCACCGCCAAGCCACCTAAGACAAAAACTGTTATCGTCACTTCTCCACCCTGATCTATTCAGAGCTTCACTCGTCATTCCCTTTCAAAAGGTACGCACTTCTATTATTTTTGTTTCGTGACCTCCCCCCACACCCGCTCGAGGGTTTCCTGATCTTTGCTTTGCCTCTGCTCGGTTTCCAAAAAAAAATTATTGATTAAAAGTCATTACCATCATTCCCAAAACTTGACCTAACCATCAGCAACTTCTACATTAGTCCTAGAAATTAGTAGTTCAATCTAAAAATTACTGGGTAGAAAAATTTTCATAGTTTTAATTTTTGGCTTCTTTATTTCAGTATAGAGGCCATTTAAATGCTTTTTATAATGGATTAACTCAAATTTTCTGTTTACATACTAAATGGGGTTTTCCCACTTTTTTTTTGTATACATCTTTTTGAAGGGATATCCTTCCAGAACGTCTAAAAAAATACACCAGAAATATTCTAAAACTTGGTCATTCAAATCTAAAAAAAAATTAGTAAAAATTGACATTTTTTCTTTGAAATTTATATCTTATTCAATTTACAAGAAATTAATAAAATTCGAATAATTAATCGTAAATAAATATGTAATAAAAATCTTTCTTCCTGAAATAAATCGGATCATCAACTATAGACATGTCATTTTTGCTCTTTATTTTTTGTTTCTCGTTAACCTTGCCTACCTCTAAACTAACCTACCTAAAAGAAATCTTCGCTAAATAACAGACATCTTGAAGGGAAGATTAAGTTGATGGAGCATATGTGACAGTTTTATTAACCATTTCAGAATTTCTTGGCATTCGTGAAATTTCAGTTTAGTGAAATGGCAATAAAGAAATGAAAAACGAGTATATTCTAATTCCTAGATCTAATTTAAATATCTATCGTGGTGCCAAAAACGAAAGGGCGCATCTCGTATTTTATAATTACAAAGGAAATCTGAACTAAGATTATCATGAGTTTCCAGCGGGAACAGTTTCACTCGAGAACCTAAGGACGAAGTCTGTAAAAGTCATAGTGACAGCTGAATAATGTGGCTTCATTTTAGTTGAATTCTGATAAAAGCCATTGAAGCCAGCTAGCCAGAGATCTGGCTGATGTTTTCTTTATTTTTACCAGAAACCAGTCGGAAACCAAGTGAGAATTAGACTTTAGTTATTGATTTTGTTTCATAGTAGTCAAGTAAACACGGCAGTTGGTCATCGTCGAAACGTTTTGGATGTCACAAGATAGATTTTTTCTTTAGCCAAATGATTACACGGTCCTTAAAAAAGGTGTCAGAAAACGCTGTTTCTGCTTAAATTGAATTTATTCTCTGTTTCCCGACACCCAATCAGTGTTTTTATTAGTAGTTATTACTCGATTGTCAGAGTTCTGGCCGGGGGCGAATCTCCAGCATTTTTACTGGGGGGGGGGGGAACAAGAGGGGTCCATATCCAGATAGTCAAAGGGCATGGGATGTATAATATTTTTTTTCACATTATTGGGGGGGAACTGCCCCCTTGCCACCCCCAAACGATGCCCCTGGTTCTGGCTGATGTTTCCTTTATTTTCACCAGAAACTAATCAAAAATAAAATGAGAGTTAGGCTTCAGTTGCGCTGACAAAAATGTTGCAGAAACAAAACTTTTAATTTGGTTCATCATATTTAAGTAAACGCTGCAGTTGATAGCTGTCAAAACGTTTTGAATATCACAAGACTGATTTTTTTCTCCAACAAAATGATTACACGCTCCTCAAAGACGGTGTCAGAAAACGGTGCTTCTGCTTAAAAATGAATCTATTCTCTATTCCCTGACACCTAATTAGTTGTTACTTAAAAAAAACTATACTATGTATGCAATTTAAAGCTTTGTTTCTTTGCCTAGAAATAAATACCTAACTCAATCTTAACTCGTTCCCTAAGACTGAGATTTCCACAGAAATACTTTGCTAATAATTGCGAAACTTTGTCATCCTATTCAATCTTCATCTGAAATCTTTGTAGAAACATTTTTATGAAGACAGATTTTCCTATCGTAAAATGTGTCGGAAAGGAATAAAACGTAGAACAACAGCGCAGGTATGTGGCTCCTCAACACTGAAAGTCAACATGCTCTCCAATTTTCATTACAAGACTTTCTCCGTGACAGAGATTGAAAGAAAATTTTCCTTATCCTCAAATACATATTGCAAACTATCAGTTTATGCTTACTGGAAGCATAAACCCCATCGCCCCGAAAAAGAACACGCCTGTCGGTTCTGACCTACAAGTCTCTCACTGTAACAGAAGCAAAATCCCTGAATTATTAATTTTGAGGCCAGCTAGCGCCCTGGCATTCTAGGTAGGGTACTGTCGTATGGAACTTAAACGAGACTCAGAAGTTTCGAGACCTCTGAAGTACATCCATCTGTTTTGTTAGACCAAGGTACTTGCCTCATTAAGAAGTTTTAAATGATTTTCTGCAAACATAGCTAAAGAGTACACGCCTCTGAAAATCATCATTACCATGACCAATGAGTCGACGGAACTTGCCTCACAATATTGACTTCGATCGGTGACAAAACACTAATCTAAATTTCTCCTGAAAATTTGCTTGTGGGGATGGTATTGGAAGGATTATGACTCCACTTTGTGCCTAAAGTCATACAGAATGAAAATCATGCTATGATTTTGGTTCAAACGGGTGCTACATATATACCCTTCTAATAAAAGTTTTGCGGTGGCAGTCAGTATTCGGAGGGCTGCGGATACTTTCATCCTACAATGGTACAAATGGATCACCCCTACACGATTGCGTCTTAGGCATGATGAAATTTGCCTAAGTCTCACTTAAAATTTGGTGATGGTAGGGTAAAAAGAGGAGGGACATGTTAGAAGGACCATCGGTTAACTCTGACTCTTGAATCGTACAGATCAAAGTTCTTGAGTAATTCCACTTCAAACAATGTGCAACCTTTTTGGCTACCTTTCTGTTAAAACGTTGGCAGTGGAAGGGACAGGGGAATATTGGAGGGGCTACGAGCCCACTTAATGCTTCCACTAATACGAAGTAAATAACCTTGAATGAGTTCGCTTTCAACAACTTACAACACGACTCAATTTCTGATAAAACGCTGGTCGGAAACGGGGTATTGGGAAGACTCCTTTTTTTCCTAAGCAGCTTATTGTTATCTATAGCCAGTTTTATATATATATATATATATATATATATAAGCTTATATTTCCTTGAATCACATTTTTCCTGTCACAAGCAGCCTTTTTATGTCAATAACAGACTTTTTCAATTATTGTTTGTGCGGAGCAGTCTTTGTCTGTCTAGAATTTTATTTTCTTTTCTAGAACACCATTTTTGTGTAGACCAGCTGTGTTCTGTACGACTGTTTCCTGTTTAGAACTGCTCTTTTCCCGGGCTAGGACAGCTTTTGGTTTACTACTTTTGTATACCGTTTAACATGTCAAAATCGTAATTATGAATAGTCTCTTTGGTTATAACTTTTTAATTAAGTTGATTTTGCTAAAACTAATTTAATTCATTTAAGTTAATGAATTAAGTCAAAATTGATGAATTAAAATAAATTAAATGACTCAAATTAAGCAAATAATTAATGAATCAAATCAAATTCAAAATTTAATTTATTAATTAAATCGATTGTTCTAAAGTTAATTCAATTGTCCTAAAATTCATTATTCCATTGTATAGCATCTCAGGCAATTTCTTATAACAAGAATAAACAGCTGATAAGACAAGCTTTTTCCTGTTCAAAACAGATGTTTCCTTAATAGAACAGCTTTTGGTATACAAATTTTGGTATTCAGCGCTAATATATCAAAATTGCAGTTATATAAGTTCAATTTTTATTTAATTCGCTATTTTGATATCCTTAAATCAAGTATTTTGTAGGATCTCATGAAATTTGTCACGACAAGAAGGAAGAGTAATAGATACGGAAGTGAAATCTGGCTGTCAAATAATAAAATTGAACCTTGCACTTGCCATATGGCGCAGAAAATACGGGTAAGTTATCTGCGAACGCAGCTGATCTTTCTTGATCGTTCCGAACAGATTATAAATATTCCAACAGACTTTCAATCATTCTAATTCAAAATAAATGAAAAGAAATATAAAATACACCATGGTCGCAGCGGTAGCTGCAACCTAGTAAAGAGCGAACAACAGCTCATAGTAACCTTAAGTTAAAATACAAGTTTAGAAAAAAAACTGCCTTGTGAAAGAAATTGCCACCTGGCACTGATTCAAGAATGGTAAGTATTATTTCGGTTCGTCTTAAAAGTAAAAGTTTATAAAAAGAGAATGAAGTCTTTAACGCGGTCAGCCGACGTTGAGGCTCGCAAAATTATTTTTAAAATATCGAATGTTCTTAAGAGAAAAAATTCATAGAATGACAAATAATTGAATATCGAAACTCCAAATGACCACTCCTTGACGTACCCCCTCCCCTCCTCCTATTCGCCAAAGTTCAGCTTCACCAAATTTAGTTTAATGCTCTCACTCTTTATAATAGAAACTTTTATTAACTCAATGTCTTATAATAGCCAATTACAAATGTATTTCCTGAATAAGGCCCAATAACTATGCTTTTGGTGATGACATAACTCTCCATAGTCTTTGGGAAAAGGGCTGTAAGTTGCACAATATATTATGGTCCTACAAGAACAAATCGATTGAATTCGATCATCAGCCGTCGTATTTCAGTTGCTAGCGCTTTAGACTTTCAATCATAATGGCAAGACAATGGTAATTCTTAATCAGGCATTTTTTTTTCAATCATAGTTTTGTGCCTTATATATGATTATTTTTCAGCTAATTCACTATTTTTGTTAATTTTTTGTGAATTGTGAAATGTTCCATACACTATTTTTGGAACTAATTACGCCCCGCGTCCCGACCCCTTACTACTTAGGGGTTGGAAAAGTGAAGGCATATGGTTTTGGAACGACTCAAAGTTGTATCTTCAAAGAAGGATTACTAATTGTTATATTTATTTATTCATATTATTTCCTTTTGTTTACTATTTAATAGACAGAATAAAACTATTTGTAACGTATATAGAGAAATCACAGCACTAAGAACCTATTTGCATTTTTTTTTTCTGTGATATTTTTCTAGTTGCCAGGTTACTTTCCAACTTTTTCTCGTTTATTGCTATTCACACCTGTATGTCTAAAGCTTTTTGGTGTTTATCAGGGGAGAGGGGGAGATGTTTAGTGATATAAGTTACACATACCAATATTTTGCTTAGGTCTTGAAAACCTTAAAAATCTTCTTTAGAAAAATAGCTACTCTTTCCTAACTGTGGAGGCTGCCCACCTTCAAAAATCATGTCTTGTGTAATGCCATTTTTTGTAGCATAGACTTCTCGGTATTATTTGAAAAACGATCAGAAATTGACTAATTTTTTTTCAACTGAAAGGAACGAGCCTTGCCCTGAGGGCTGTGGGGTGGCTTTCATCCTCAAAGACATAATGTCCAGACCCTTTAACTACGCTGAACAAAATTACTATCTCAAAATTTAAATTGGATTATCCCTTTTGGCTCTTAAAAAGGGCACTATAACTTCCAATTTCAAATCAAATGAGCCCCAGCTGAAGTTTATACAAACAGCCATTCCATAAAAACCTTATATACCCCCAGGGCATAACAACCCATGCCCCAGGGCTACAACCCGTGGGTTGTCTCAATCCTAGAGGCATTGTTATATGTTGTTTGGACTATTTTGAACAAAATGGTTATCTCACAATTTCAATCAGATGCTTTTGGTAAAAGAGGGGTAGTCGGGAGGGGGGGGGCTAGTTGCCCTCCATCACTTTTGGCTATTAAAAGGGAACTATAACTTCCAATTTTCAACCAAATGAGACTCTCTAAAGTTTATACAACCATCCCTTCCATAAAAACCTTAAATACCCCGGGGCATTACTAACAACCCTTGCACCCAGGCTCTGTTTTTTTTTTTGAACCCCAAAGGCCTTGTTATATGATCTTTGGACTATTTTGAATAAAATTGCTATCTTAAAATTTCAATTAGATGTATTTCGGGACGTTACGACGTGTGTGTGTGAGGGAAGGGGGTAGCTGCCCTCCAATCATGCTGAATTTCAAAAAGGGAGAACTTCCGGTTACCAATCCAATGAGCCTCCTCCGAAGTTTATATGATCACCCTTTGTATATAAGCCTTATATGCCTCCAGGGAATAACTTACAACCTTGCCCTGAGGGCAGTGGGGGAGTTGTCATCCTCAAAGACATAATTTCCGGGCCTTTTAACTTCGTTGAGCAAAATGGCTATCTAAAAATTTTAATCGGATGTGTTTGGGGAAATGGTGGGCATGGCAGAGTGGGTTAGTTGCACTCCAATCACTTTTGACTATTAAAAAGGACACTGGCCCTTTCAGTTTCCTATCGAATGAGCACTTTTCGAAGTTTTTCGAACCCCTTTGAACTTCGCACTTTTCGAACCCCTTCGCGCTTTTTGAACCCCTTCGATGCGAAGTGCCCTGGTCTTAAAAAAAAAGAAAAATAAATAATACATTGTGCCAACATCGTTCTTTACTTGGGCAGCGCTATTGCGCTGACTATGAATGGTGAGAGGGATGATCAATTGACTAAAATGTCATATGTGCACGCTACTACTACTACTATTATTACTGGTACTATTGCTATAAAGGTGAAAATTATAGGGAATATTGAGGAGGAATTTGAATTAAATCAAAACATACTGTGTGCATGCAGGTTGTAAAAAGGGCGTATCAACAGTACCTAAGGAATATATTAGAGTATCAAGTTGAAATCCATAGGGTATGTAATGGGGGATTTGAAAGGAAACTAAAGGCAATATTTATATGCTACTACTACTACTATTTTTACTGCTATTGTTACTGCTGCTACTACTACTACTAAAGCTAAGAGAATTATGTTGAACTAACCAAAAGGCATTGTGCGCCTACTACTGCCACTACTGTCCTTGCGATTACCGCTACTGCTGAGACTAATGGTATTAAGGTGAAACTTTAAGGGAATATTGAGAGGGTTGTTGAATTTAATCGTAACACACTATGTGCATGCAGGGTGTCAAAAGTGCATATAAGCAAATACTGCTACTTTTATTGCTAGTACTGCTACTGTTGTTACTGCTGCTACAACTACTACTAATACTACTAAAGCTAAGGGTATGAAGGGTGAAACTACTAGGGAATGCTTAGAGGGATATTAAACTAAATCAAAACACACTCTTTGCATTTAGGTTGTCAAAAGGGTATACCAGCAATTTCCTTGGAATGACGGAGGATATTAAATTGAAACTTTCAGGGCATATTGAGGGGGATGTTCAACTAACAAAACGGCACTATGTGCATACTACTACTACTGCTGCTGAAACTGTTACTATTACTACTACTACGACTACTACTACTAGTAAAACTGGATCTAAGGGTGTTACGGTGAAACTCTCAGGGGATGTTTAACTAAATCGAAAAACACTGTTGAAGCCGGCTATTAAAAGGGTGTAAGAGCTACATCCCAGGAACAGCTCAGAGTATTAAGTTGAAATTTTCAGTGCCTGCTGAAGGAGATGTTGAACCAAACAAAATTTCTGTAAGCATACTACTGCTGCTACTAATAGAACTACTAAGGCTAAGGGTATTAAGGAGTGATTTTCAAGAAATGTTGAGGGTGAATTAAATTCAAACACGCTATGTGCATGTAGGCTGTCAATAGGGCGTATCAGCAGTATCTCAGGAACAGCTTAGAGCATCAGGTTGAAACTTTCAGGGCATGACGAGGTGTATGTTGAACTAATAAAAATGCACTTTGTGAATACTACTACTACTACTAGTAGTACTACTACTACTAGTAGTAGTACTGACAGTGCAATTGCTCCTACTGCTATTAGTGCTACTACTACTAAGATTAATGGTTTTAGTGAGGTATTTCCCGGGACTATTGAGGGATGTTGGACTAAATCAAACATTCTATGTGCATGTATGTTTTCAAAAGGGCCTATCAACAATATCTTAGAAAAGCCTTAAAGTATTAAGTTGAAACAATCAGAGTATGAAGAGGGGATGTTGACCTAGACAAAAAAGGCCTGGCTCCCTATGCTCCTACTGTTACTTCTGCTACTATTACTACTGCTATTGATAATGATTAGAATATTAGTAAAACTTTCAGGGAACGGTGAGGGTGGTGTTGAACTGAATCAAAGCACACTATGTACAACATCGCAGCAACGCCTTAGGGTATTAGGCTGAAGCTTCCAGGGCTACCGGTATTACTACTACTTTTGCTGCTACTGTTACTATTATTACTGCTATTGAGCCAAGTCAAAATAGTTTAGGTGCATCTAGGTTGTCAAAATAGACCAGGTTGTCAAGATATCCAGGCGGGATATCTTGGGGCAGGAATAGGATACAAAGTAGAAGCTTTCAAGGAAAGTCTATTTTGCTTTGAAACTTAATCATAAGGCACTGTGTGCGCGCTGGTTGTCAATAAGACGTGTCAGAAATAGTTCAAGAAAGACTGAGAGTATTAAGTTGAAACTTTCCGGGCTACTACTATTACTACTTCTGTTCTTACTATTGAACTAAATCAAAAGGGTGTAAGTGCATCCAGGTTGTCGAAATAGCATAGATACAATGTTTCAGAAACACAATAGGCTTTTAAGTTTTATCTTTCTGGGAAAGCTGAGGTTGTGTATTAGTGTTGTAACTGGTAAAATTGGTCACGTTAAAATTGGTATTTTACGCATTTTACCGTAATTTTATGGACCCCTGTAAAACTGGTATTTTACCTATTTTAAGTAATTTACGTATTTTACCTATTTTACCGGTATTTTACGTGTTTTTTCCGGTACCTTACATATTTTACTGACATATTTTACGATGCCTTGCAATTTTCAGAGCACAAAAGCGCGAAGAGGCTGGCTGAAAAAGGATTGAATATGATCTTGTTTTGTCTATTGCTGTGTTCCAAGGTTTAAAAGGCCGTCTGAGAGCAAACTGATTCCTCGCCAGTTGTCGCACAGCATGACATCACCTTTTTTGAATAGCTTCACAAAGGTACTGCGCATCCACTCTTTCTGGACAACCTCGGCGACCTATATCATGCTAAACAGTAGAATCCAGGTTTTGACACAGGATCTAACAGACGTTTATAGCATTTCAGCAGAAATCCTATCGTTTCCTGGAGCTCTTCCATTCTCCAGCTTCTTTGACGCTGAAATTATCTCAGTTTCTGTAGGAGGATCGGCGTCGGTTTCAAGAATAAGCAAAAGAGTCTCCGGTATATTGGGGGGATTGATCGGTTCTGGACGGTTTAAGACACTTTCGAAATGGTTGGCCCAGGCTTCTTTTATCTCTTTCTTTTCTGTGACTATTCTTCCGTTTTTGTCCTTGAGAGGACCATCAGTTTTTCACCGCTTGCCGATCAGCTGCTTAGTAATTCTGTAGACTTTCTTGGGATCTCTTTTTTTTTGCTGCCGTCTCTGCTTCCGCTTCCCAGTTCTCCAGGAAAGTCCTTTTGTCAGATCTCGCACTTTTCTTTATGAGCTTGTCCTTATCCCTATACGCCTGCAGCTTCATCACTGTATCGTTCTGGAGCCCTGATGAAACTAAATGTTCTTTCAGAGTTTTTCTTTCATGGATCAAGTTCCAAGGTTTATCAGAAATCCACCGGTCTATGTGTCTCTTTTTATGTCCAATTATTTCCTTTGCAACATCATTGAAAGTGTTGCTGATGCTAAAGCGTAAAACTACCATGTATCAAAATTAATAAAAAATGAAACCTAAGACGGACAGGAATGTCACGAAATGTCCGAGTCAAACTCGAAACAAGGAGAAACTAAGAGGAGTGGGGCTGACGCCCCCCGTGCCTACTAAATACCAGAACTTATTTTGCACTCCACTGAAAACAAATACATTTTAGATGTTTTCTCTTTCTTAAACTTAATAGATCTAAGATTATTCAGACTTTCAGGAATGAATTTCAGCATATATATTTTTAACTATCCATCCACATTCATTTGTTTTTTTTTAGTAATCTTGGTCATAATGGTGATTTTTTTTTTCATTTTTCGGTATTATGAGAAAAAAAATACATAGCTCAAAATAAGGATTGTTTTTAGTAAAGGGCGAATTATGTCCTAGTCTTTAGAAAGCAAGGGGGTGTCCACCACACTCCTCTTAATTTCTGTTTGTTTTGGGTTTTATTTATTTATTTAATGTGATATACGGTCGTTTTACTTTTGAAAAATTGTTGGACTTTATTTCTGCTCATTTTTGGTTTGATTTAGCTGTTTACTTTTCTTTGAAACTCTTCTTTTGTAGAAGAGGTTTTTAAAATTAATTATTATTTGGGGCTAAAAGCTATACAATAGATAAAATTCCTTGCTCAGGAAGAAGCATAATGCCAAAAAAAATTCATGACAAGGAGATTTATTTTTATTGTCTTTTTATCGTTTCTTTCTTGTATGTCAGTATAGGATTCAATGGATTATTCAGAATTGCAAATCTCTAGCAAAATCAGCTTTTTGTAGTCCACAATTTTTCGACTAGTCAGGAAGTTTTAATTTGGAACGTATTTTTTTGGCAATTGAAAAAGTAAAAGCTATCGAACGTTTTCTGTTGCTACGTGTTAATGTTAATCTAGAGAGCTTATGGTTTTACAAATTCCAAAGAACAATTGAATTTCAGATGCCAGCTGAGGTGCAGCTTGTAGCTTAGTCCCTCTGCAAGAAAATAAGAAGGTAAATAGCGTTAACTTTCTGCTATCGTAAACGCGGCTGTGATAATTAAAGGGCGACATACGCCATTTTTGTAACTTTTCAGGAGAGCCAAAAAGTGGAAAAAAGTTTTTTTTTGTAGTCGCTCTGAAATATCAGGCTAATGGAGATAAAGAGAACATATTCTAAACTAACTTTTTATGCTCTTTTCAGTGGTATAAATTGAATTCAAGTATTCCAAGTGAATTCAAAATAATTTTATTTTTTGTTGCATGTCTCCCTTTTCCTTGACAAAAAAAGCAGACAAATGCCTGGTTTCCGTGTTATAGCTCCATAAGCTAATCTTCTTTTGTCATTCAGAATTGTAATTAAAACAAATAAACAAGTTTTTTTAACTGGAAGTAAGGAGGGACATTAAAACTTAACATGAACATAAATTATTTCGTATATTAAAGGGGCTGTCCCCTCCTCAACGCCTCGCTCTTTACGATAAAGTTTTTTTTTGTTTTAAAAAATAAAGTCGTGAGACAGAGTCAAACTTTAGCGTAAAGAGTGAGGCGTTGAGGAGGGGACAGCCCCTTTCATAAACGGAATAATTTCTGTTCGTTTTAAGTTTTAATGTCGCTCCTTACTTTCAGTTGAAAACTTGTTGTTTTTATTTAATTTCTGAACGTTTTTGAAATAATTCAGCTTTGATTTTGGCTCACCGTACGTGAATAATTAAAAACGAAATTTGTATATTAATTTCACTTTTTTTTTTGCTAAATGTCTTTCTCGAAATTTTGTTCTGACGTAACTTACGAATTAACTTATGTATCGAACTTCTATATTCGTATGTTTTATTACGTATATCAGGGAGTTCGCCCCCTAGTCAATACCTCGCCCTTTACGCTAAAGTTCGAATTTTGTTCGAATCACGAACCCCTGAATCACAAAGGCCGGTTAATTAGAATAGATTGCTCTTTTGAAAGTACTAAAAAAAACTTTAGCGTAAAGAGTGAGGTATTGACTTGGGGGAGAACCCCCTCATACACGTAATAATTTTTGTTCCTTTTAAGTTTTAATGTTGCTCCATACTTTCAGTTGAAAAAAAAACTTTTTTATTTTATTTAATTTCTGATCGTTTTTCAAATAATGCTGGGAAATCCGGCGCCCCCTTCATAGAAATGTCCCTTCCCCCAAGGGAATATCATCCATGGAAAGATCCTCGCCCGTAACTGCCTACTCCCCCCCCCCCACCAGGAAAAAAAATCCCTCCTGAAAACGTCTGTATACTTCCCAATAACCAATACTATATGTAAACAATGGGCTAAGTTCATAACTTGCACCCCTTCCCCCGGGAACTGTGGGGGAATAATTCATCCTCAAAGACATATTTATAAGATGTTTGACTATGCTGAACAAAATGGCGATCTCAAAATTTTGATTAGGTGACTTCGGGAAAAAATGAGCGTGGGAGGGGGTCAAATTGCTCTTCAATTTTTTTTCGTCACTTAAAAAGGGCACTAGAACTTTTAATTTCCGTTCGAATGAACCCTCTCACGATATTCTAGGACAACTAGATCGATACGATCACTCCATCGGAAAAAAAACAAATAAACACGCATTCGTGATCTTTCTTCTGGCAAAAATACAAAATGTCACATTTTTGCAGATAGGAGCTTGAAACTTCTATAATAGGGTTCTCTGATACGCTGAATCTGATGGTGGAAGTTTCATTAGAGTTCTATGGCTTTTAGGGGTTGTTTCCCCCCTTTTTCGAAAATAAGGCAAATTTTCTCAGGCGCGTAACTTTTAATGGGTAAGACGGTACGACTAAACTTGATGAAACTCGTGTATTTGAAATCAGCATAAAAATCTGATTCTTTTGATGTATCTATTGGTATCAAATTTCGTTTTTTAGAGTTTCGGTTACTATTGAGCTGGGTTGCTCCCTACTTACAGTTCTTTACCACGAACTGTTTGATAAGAGCTGATAAAAAGAGACATACGCCACTTAGAGGCCTATGTCTCTTTTTATCTTCGTAACAGTACGAGATAGGACAATTCTGACTGCATCATTCGATTCCTCGTGCTGTGTTTATCTACGACACATGCATACCTCATGTTCATTTTCGACCAAAATGACATAATGGCATTTTCGACCAAAATACCTCATTTTCGACCAAAATGACATGTCATTTTGACATATGTCAAAATGACATTTTCGACCAAAATACCTCATTTTCGACCAAAATGACATATGTCATCCTTTTTATTATCACAGCCGAACGTTATTTTGTTTTGGTCCAAAGCTTGCCATAATCGCAAGATTCGTTTTTATTGAAAAATTGACAAATGGACGACTTACAGATTTTGCTATGCCTGATTGTATACCAAAACACAAATGCACAAAAAAAAAAACAAATTCACAAATTGCAGATTTTTCTTTTGCATACCGAACAAAAAAGATGAATGAACTTGTGAGCCCCTCCGTTGCCACACCAATAAAAAAAAAGGCTGTTTTTTCGTCTAGTGGAGAGTTTTCAGTAAAACGCTTGTCAAAAGGACAATGAGTCATTCCTCATCCGCCATAATTTTCTGTCTTATAGCATTATCCTCTAATTCCTCCTAACATCCACAGTATAAATACATATACAAATACTTTATATTTATTTTCATATATAATTATTTTTTACATATTAGGCTATATACATATATTATATATTTATACTGTCCTAACATTAGAGACTTTGTGTTACCTCTACAACTGCTCTATAAACTCTATAATTAGAGACTTTAGGGACTCTGGTTTCCAACGCATCCGATTAGGCTAGGTTGAATTATGCTAATTCAACATCTCCCTCAATATTTCTTGAAAATCACGCTTTAATCCATCCTTTTTCTCGGGGATAAAATGTAGGTCTTGACCTAATTCGGTTTGTGTCCCTTCATATGTGTCATTTGCTGTTGCTTTGAGGGTTCTAAGCATGTTTAAAAATCTAAAAAAATAATAAAAAATTCCATCTTGTAAAGTCGAAAAACCGCCTTCCACAAAAAAAAAGAAAAAAAAATCAGCAGTGAAAATGGATATAGGCTATTTTATTCAGACAACATGATAAAACGGCAAATGAATTTGGATGAATCGACACTTATGAATTGACCATTCGCTACCGAAATTAAAATTGCAAGGGGAAAAGGAAATTCTTTGCTGTGTTTGGGGTTTGTTCAATTTTTATCAAAGATCAGTTTACTGGTACAGCGTTTCCAAGGGGTAAAACTCCCCCCCCCCAAGAGGAGGAGGCTAAAATCTTAGTTTACATTAATGTTGAATTCATTGACAAGTTTCTCGACTAATATATTGTGCTTAACAAGTTCAAAGGCATTTGAAGCTCTAAGGAAATTAAATTTAGCCAGGAATTAGGCTTTTCTAGGATTTTCTTAATGTATTGGACACGAAAAAAAGGGGGAGGTAGAAGCGTATTTGAGGTACCCGAATTGCCTTAGGTCAGTAAGAGGTAAAAAAAAATTCCTTTAGCTCATCTGCAAGAGCCCTTCATTAGTTTCGAATATAGGAGTGGGAAAAATAGGACGAACGTCTTCAAAACCTGCATTTCTGTCTTTCTTTTTTAAGGGCGTTATGAAACCCTGTTTCCATATTTGTGGAATTTTGCCTATACCTGGTAATCTCGTTGAAAAGGACAAACAAGATCTTTGCATGGAAGTCACTGAAAGCATTATAAAGAGAAAACGGGATATCCAAAGGACAAACACGTGATTTTCTTGGTTTCCCAATTCTTCTTTTGGTACTTGTATGATATAGCCCCTACCTAATATTCTTCTAATATGTTTCTCTGACTCTCAATCTTAATGAAATATATCTAAGTATGACAAAAGTATAATACTTTAGAAACAAATTAGGGCTATTGATTTGCACATTAGCGGGGGGGGGTAAATTACAGCAGGTCTACATGCCTAATGTTTTAGGTACAATTATTTTGCATATCCGGGTTGCAGCGGTAGCTAGCAACTTAGTAAGAGACGATCACGTCCAATACTAAGAAATATAATAACCCATAACTCTGATTAAAAATAGAGCCAGACCAAGACAAGAAGTAAACTATTAGAACCGCCTTGTCTGAAACCCTTATATAGGAAACTTACCGTCCCTTGGCTTGAGCAACAAGGGAAGTATATTGGCTTGAAAATCAAGAAAAGTGGCGGAAACCACGATGTTCTGGATATACGGCATCTTTTTTTCTTTCTTTTTCTTTTTCTCCTCAGATAGCTTGGCACTGGAACATCGTAGAGAGTTTTTTAATGGCTCATTTTGACGGAAATTGATGGGTTTAAAAATGTTTTGTAGTTAAAAGAAATTATTTTTAAAATATAATCAGTTTTTTACAAAAAAAACTGCATTTTTCTCTAGCACGGTAGTTGCTTATCTTATTATTACATCTGGAATTTGTCACCTCTACGTGCTTTTGTAATTAAAAAAAAACATTTAAAACAAAATCAATGTTTTTACAAAGAACTGCATTTTCATATACTAGATAATGAAGGTCGTCATAGTTTTTCCGGGTTGCAGCGGTAGCTAGCAACCTAGTAAGAGACGATCACGTCCAATTTTAAGAAATATAAAAACCCATAGCTCCTAAAAAAGGAGTTAGACCAAAACAAAAAGAACACTATTAGAACCGTATTGTCCGAATCCCCTATATATGAAACTTTCTGTTCTTTGGCTTGAACAGCAAGGGAAATATATTGGCTTGAAAATCAAGAAAAGTGGCAGCTACTACAACACTCTGCCTAAACGGCATATTTTTTTTCTTTCTTTTTTTTTCTTTTTTTTTCTTTTCCACAGATAGCTTGGCACTGGAACATCGTAGAGAGTTGTTCAATGGCTCATTTTAAAGGAAATTAATTGGGTTAAAAATCTTTTGTAACTAAAATAAATTATTTCTAAAAGAGAATAAATTTTTCCACTAAAAACTGCATTTTAGATGTCTTTTCATACTGCAGTCTTTTCAAAGATATTTGATTTTTGTACATAAATCATAATCACATACTAGCGGTAAGATTTGAACCCACGCCTCCGAAGAGACTGGTGTCTAACACCAGCGCCTTGGACCACTCGGCCACGCTGCCTCTCATAACTATATATGTGAATCCGGGTTGCAGCGTAGCTAGCATACTAGTAAGAGACGATCAGTCCAATGCTAAGAAATATAAAAACCCAGAACTCCTAAAAATAGAGTCAGATCAAAACAAAAAGTACATCATTAGAACCACCTTGTCTGAAACCCTACTAGATAAATAATGAATGTCGTCATAGTTTTATTAGAGCTATGACATGAATAAAAAACACGACATTATGTTATTGTTTCTGAAGACGTTATGAAATAATATCATTACGCCATGACGTCATGAAATAAAATCATTACGCCATGACATCATAATTACTATATAAAAAGCGACAAAGATGTAAATGGTCTCATTCATGATTATATAATGGTTAAGTCAAAGCAAGCTACACGCAAGTTAAAAAAAAACAGTACTACACAAAAACAGACATAGCATCTTGAAAAGAGAAAAGCAAAGGTATTCAACCGACCAGGCGTATCGAGAAGTAAAAATTGAGAGAGCCAAACAAAACATCAAGGAGCGTTATCACAATGATGAACTTTATAGAGAAGCAAGAATTAAGCAAGCTAGACAAAAGAGCAAGGAACGGTATGATAATGATGAAGATTACAGAGAAGCAACAAGTGAGCAGGCTAGACAAAAGATCAAGGAGCGTTATCACAATGATGAAGATTACAGAGAAGCAACAATTGAGCAGGCTAGACAAAAGATCAAGGAGCGTTATCACAATGATGGAGATTACCGAATCAAATATAAGAAAAAAGAAAAGCAAAGGTATTCAACCGACCAGGGGTATCGACAAGTAAAAATTGAGACAGCCAAACAAAAGAGCAAGGAGCGGTATGATAATGATAAAGATTACCGAAACAAACATAAGAAAAAAATTGCTACTAGAATAATGGGTATATACTGGGGTGACAAAAGCTATAATGAAAAAATTAAATTCCCTGTGAGGTTGTACCGAAGAACGCATAAGGACAAAGGGAAAAATTTCATTCAGAAATACAAGAAGATGGCAAAAACGCAGGCTGATCTTCGTAAATTGAGAAACGTTTTACGCATGTTTAACCAGGATCACTAAAAGCATTCAAAATTACAGATTAAAATTCTCTTTGAAAGAACGGATGCTGTTGAAAAGTCGGCTAGAAATGCTCTGGCAAAACTTCATAGTAATATCCAAAAGAAATGTTGTCAGTTTAATGATACAGTAAAGAACGATCTCTCGCCCATAGTAACTGATATATGGGGGTTCCAGGGGTAGTTTATAGTAAAGAACGAACTCAAGCCCAAAGAAACTGAACCCTGTGGTTCATTCATATTATCTTGATTATTTTAGCTAGGATGTATATAAAACGAGTTTCTTTTTAAATTTTAAATTTGAAAGATATTGCTTTTAATTCAACACATTAAAAGTTCTACCCGACGGGGAATCGAACCCCGTTCTCCCACGTAACAAGTTGGTATCCTTACCATTAGACTATCGAACACTCATGATATAAAAGTTACATATAAGACAAGATAGTTATTTTTTAATTGCATAAAGGATCGATATATTTCATCTTAAATTTTGTCAGTCAATACGATTTCATGTAGTAGTTGTTACACGAACCGTAGCCCATAGTAACTCAATTTGAAATAAATATTATGTTAAAAGACGATCATCCGAATAACAAACCATTGCATGCAATGGATTTAGTTAGCTACTTGATTGTTTTAGGTTCGTCTCTTATTATTTAAAAGAAGAAAAAGCCGTAGGCTTTTCCCCGATTGTAATCATCCGGTTTAATATATAAGGACCGAAGTTGTACAGTGTTAAAATTTCCAACAGTAATCACATGTTCAATACTGTGTTCAATACCACATAATAGGAAAGTTATATTAAAGAGTGAAGTATAGCCCATAGTGAGTGATTGTATAAAGTATCAGTATAGTCAATTATAAATTGGAATTATGTAAGTTTCATCGATGTCATGGCTGTAAAAATAGATGAAAGCTAGAAAAGAACAAACAATGGCACATATTGGACTTAATTAGCTGCCTTATTCTCTGTGGTTCGTCTCTTACTGTTCCAAACAAGAAAAAGCCAAAGTCTGTATCCTGATTGAAGTTTACGTCGAAAAATAATATATTAAAAGACGATCATTAGAAGAACAAACCATTGCATTTATTGCACTTAGTTAGCTGCCTGATTTTTGAGGCTCAAAAAATGGGGTTAGAAGATGAGCGAGAGCGAGAATCAAAGCGTGTCAAAATTGAAAATGAAAGCGATGATAATACACATGACGATTCCTTGCAACCACCTAAACTAACAAACGTGATTACATGATGGCCCAGCTTGTAGATTTGTTAATTGTTTAGATGGTGGGCCAAAAACTTCTTTTTCTTCCAACAAATTAGTATTTATAACACTTATAAATTTTCTTGTTTTGGGTCTGCCTCTAGATAAGTTTTTCATACAGATATGTCTTTTCGTACTGCAGTCTTTTCAAAGATATTGGATTATCATGCCTGTCCGATTTCTAGCAACGATTTCTACTAAGTTTCAAACTTTTGGTTTTATTTTTCAATGTTTTTGAATTGTTGTAATCCCTTGTAAAAATATATACAAATATTTTTGCAATTACCAGTTTTTGCTCTTTACGCAATTAAATAGTTTTTCATACTGAAGTCTATTCAAAGATATTTGATTATTACAGCAAGTTCGATTTCTAACACCGATTGTCTACTAAGCTTCAAACTTTTGGTTTTCTTTTTTAGGTTTTTGAATTGTTGTAATCCCTTGTTAGTATAGACAAATATTTTTGCAATTACCAGTTTTTTGCAATTTAAAGTCTTTTTATATTGCTGTAATTTCAAAGATAAGTCCAATTTCTAGTAACGATTTCTACTAAGTTTCAAACTTTTGGTTTTATTTTTCAATGTTTTTGAATTGTTGTAATCCCTTGTAAAAATATATACAAATATTTTTGCAATTACCAGTTTTTGCTCTTTACGCAATTAAATAGTTTTTCATACTGAAGTCTATTCAAAGATATTTGATTATTACAGCAAGTTCGATTTCTAACACCGATTGTCTACTAAGCTTCAAACTTTTGGTTTTCTTTTTTAGGTTTTTGAATTGTTGTAATCCCTTGTTAGTATAGACAAATATTTTTGCAATTACCAGTTTTTTGCAATTTAAAGTCTTTTTATATTGCTGTAATTTCAAAGATAAGTCCAATTTCTAACAACGATTTATACTAAGCTTCAAACTTTCGATTTTCGGTTTTAAGGTTTTTGAATTGTTGTAATCCCTTGTTAAAATATAAAAAAAATATTTTTGCAATTTCCAGTTTTTACTCTTTACGCAATTCAATTTCGTTTCATACTGCAGGGTTCCCAAAGATATTTGATTATTGAATCAAGTCTGAGTTCTAACAACGATTTCTTCTAAGCTTTAAACTTTTGGTTTTCTTTTTTAAGGTTTTTGAATTGTTGTAATCCCCAGTCAAAATATATACAAACATTTTTGCAATTACCAGATTTTTGCTCTTTAAGCAATTTAATGTAAACATTTCCAAGCATGAGAATCTCTAATTTTTCCACATAAGTGGACAACGTCATTGCAATATTGATGTATATAAAAACTTCGTCACTCACATAATTTTTTTCCAAAATTAAGGCACTTAACGAATTTCCTCAAACTTCTAACCTATCTAGATGGGTTTTTTAGGCCTAGGTTTTTTAGGCTAGATGTTTTTTTTTAGCTTTCGAGAAAAAGTTAATAAATACATAAATACATTCACAAATATGGATCACTTATAAAGATAGTATATGTATAAGACATCATTTCTGCAAAAATCCCTGGGGCTGAAAAGTGCCCTATGTTTCTTCAGGCATCCGAAAGCAAATTAAAAGAATGTTTTTGTTTTGACATTTCTTGCTACTATCATCACTATTGCACTAGCACTATTTCTACAAGTATCTTTCTTAATTATTTACTTGCTTTTATGGACTTTCCTGCAAGCATTTAGAGCTGAGAAAATTCTTCTGTTCTTTGTTAGTGTTAGAACTGCTTATGGGCTCATTTTAAAGAAAATTGCAATATCTATGTGCTTTTGAAAGTACTAAAAAATAATGTTAAACCTAAAACCACTTTTTAAAAAGTGTATCTTCATAGAATGAATGATGTTGTACTCCTCATTGGTTACAAAGTTTCAATGACGTCAGTAAAAGTTTATCTGGTAAATAAAACATAATGTTACATCTAAAACCACTTTTTAAAAAGTGTATCTTCTTAGAATGAATGACGTTATACTCCTCATTGGTTAAAAAGTTTTAATGACGTCAGTAAAAGGTTATCTGTTAAATAAAACATAATTTTAAATCTAAAACCACTTTTTAAAAAGTGTATCTTCTTAGAATGAATGACGTTATACTCCTCATTGGTTACAAAGTTTCAATGACGTCAGTAAAAGGCTATCTGATGAATAAAATATAATGTTAAATCTAAAACCATTTTTTAAAAAGTGTATCTTCATAGAATGAATGACGTTATACTCCTCATTGGTTACAAAGTTTCAATGACGTCAGTAAAAGGTTATCTGGTGAATAAAACATAATGTTAAACCACATTTTAAAAAGTGTATCTTCATAGAATGAATGACGTTATACTCCTCATTGGTTACAAAGTTAAAAGCAGAATAGCCAAGGCCAAGGGTGTTTGTTCACAGTTAAAAAAAGTTTGGAAGAATAGGAAGAGAAGTCTGCAAACCAAGATTAGAATAATAGAAGCTACAGTGATGACAGTGGTCAAATATGGCTCTGAAGCATGGGCGCTCAGAAAAGCGGATGAAGATTTGCGAGATGTTTTCCAGAGAAATTGCTTAAGGATTGTTCTGGGTACCCGGCTGACTGACCGTATTTCAAACAATAGGTTGTACGAAAAATGTGGTTCAACACCGCTCTCTAGGGCTATAATGAAAGAAAGGCTGAGGTGGCTTGGGCACGTTGTGCGGATGAAGGATGACAGATTGCTGAAGATTGTTCTTTTTGGCCAACGGTCTAGGACTAAACGGAAAACAGGTCGTCCTCATCTGGGGTGGGAGGACGTCATAAAGAAAGATTTAAAGGGAATGGGAACTTCGTTGGCGGGTGTAAAAAGGGAGGCTTTGAATAGATTGGGATGGAGGAGGAGCATGCGTAGCTGTGTTGGCCTCAGGCGGCTTGGTGCTGCGGTGAGTTGTTAGTACTAATAGTAGTAATTAAATCTAAAACCACTTTTTAAAAAGTGTATCTTCATAGAATGAATGACGTTATACTTCTCATTGGCTACAAAGTTTCAATGACGTCAGTAGAAGGTTTATCTGGTGAATTTAACTTAACAGATACAGTCTGTAATCCATTAAAACACTAAGGGATTAAACACTAATGGAATGAGAATAGTAGTGCACATGTTAGGTTTAGGTAGTGTTACATTTGATTTTGGGAGTGTAGAATATCCTTCCCCTCTGAAAAGGGTTTATAAACAGCAAAGAGGGGGTAAAATGAGAGGTGAATTTCAAACCCATTCAAAAGGAGAGACAAATGATTATGATTTCGATCTATCTATATTTGATATGAGAATGAGTCGAAAAACCATGCAAGCGGTCTCATTAAATACTTTAGTCATCAACCAGATGTAGGATTTGCTCAAACTAAACCCTACGTCTGTATAAGAGCTCATAAGAAAACAGGAGGGAAGCCATTTTTCACTGGAAAAGGAGACCTCTTTTCAGACACCGGAGATTTAGAACTTATCACCATATCTCGAGGTTCGTGACATTCAGTACCGAACGCGAATACAAACAACGAGATTACAGCGACGCACTATTTATGCGTCCAATTGAATGTGATTACCGAGCCGTGCCAATCCAGGGCAAAAGAGGATATAAACAAGAGTTGATCCTGTTTAACCCGCCAGCGGAACATTTTTCCTTTGTTGCTTCGGTGAATGCATACACAGAAGGATGGAGCTTTTTATCTGAACTTGAAAAGAATTACTCGACGATAGAGACAGTTTTCTATAAAAACAAAGTTGAAGTTATAATTAATTATCCAGAGCGTCCAAATTACCCAGCTCCATGCATGTAAAGCTACCCAATACTTCATGAGAACAATTGTAGGTATTTTAAACAGCTTCCGGGGACTTGGTAAACGGGGAGAAGGGCTGGTTTAGTACTTGTTGAAGCTTTTTAGACAAGAATTCTGGCTTTCAAAAAGGCTGAAATTTATGTGCATAAGAAGGAACAATATAGACACAAAAATGCAATGAACGATAAGCAATTTGTTGTACTCGGCTGGAAAAAAAAAATGGGGAATTATGGGAATACCAGATAATGCAATATCGAAAGTTTCTTTAATCAGCAGAAGTACTCACGCAAGGACTCCTACCGCATTTGATGAGACAAAAAGTGTAATAGTTGCAATTAGAAAAGTGGAGAAGTTTTATGATTTTCGTTTTGACATACAAAAGGATCATACTCCTTAAATATTAATTATTTTGACATACAAAAGGATCATACTCCTTAAAGATTAATTTTTGGGGGGTTAAAACCTGAAATTGAGAACTGGAAAAGCGTGAAACCCCCACATAGGATTCGATCACCTGATACAAAAATTGATGATAAAGAAAAGATTACAGAACTACCAGGAGATGGTTATATTACAACTATTTCCCCAACTCGGTAAGCCTACAATGTTTCTAATTGCTAGTAACCTGGGGCTGAAAAGTGCTCTCTGTTTCTCCAGGCATCTGGAAGCAAAGTGAAAGATTTTTTATTTTGACATTTATAATTCTTATTGTTGTGATGGCACTATTTCTGTTGCTTTTAGTATCTTTTCTAGTTATTTACTTACTTTTATTTACTAGTTTTACTTACTTTATATGCCAGGGGCTATGTTTCCTTTTTGACCTGACAGCTGGGAATAGGATATTTAGGATAAGAAGAACTTATAGCATAGTAAAACACTGCCTTTTAAAGGTATTGTCACTTTAACACACTTTTTTTCCTCCCTGTCTATTCATTGCTACTCAGACTTAGTGCTGAAAACCGATGGTTGTGGATTTTCTATGAACTGGCGTGACTTTTTTCTTCTTTGGTGTTTTATGGCGAAGGCTAATCAATTGGTGGGAAGGAAATTTTCGCTCTATTTTAAAGACAATGCAAAAATTTATATTTAACCTTCAGGAGAAGAAGGGGCTGAGTGAAGCCATTCAGGTTTAGGAATGTGATAAGTAAGTATTTATGATTCTTTAAAGTAGTTCTAAAAATATTAGTTACGACTTTTTGCTGGCAAATAATAATGATCAGTATGCCACATTAAGGGTCCGATTAAAGGGTTCAAAATGGAATTTGCGAAGGAATTAGATAATTATATTTGAAAGGGCATACAAAAATGTTTTGAGTGGTAAGTTTACTTTCGATCCAGCAAGGTAGTAGTAAGTATGGTGGCACTAGACCCTTAAGGTCCAAACCGGCGGTGCTGATCTCCGTTTCATGGCCCTTCATTCCAGCAAGGTAATGAGGAAAATATTCATGTTTACCAATAGGTGTGATCAGAAGCTTATATCTGGTATAAAGCATTTTGAAACTCCCTGTTTTATTAAGTTGATATACTTGCAAACGAACACGTGTGATTGATTTCTTTCCTTCCTTAAGTTGGATTTTCAAGGAAATTACATTTAATCAATGAATTTTAAACAAATCATTTCATTACGAAAATAATTGTTGACCTGCCATTTTGGAAGCCTACTTCGAATGGTCTTTCTGACGGTATTCCAGTTTTGAACTTACTCTATGACCAGTTCTGTTTATATTATAGCCTACATAAAAACATAAGTTATATTATAATATTATACATAGACAGAGAAGCAATAAAGTGAGCAAATAATACAATAGGCTAACATAAGCGAAGGAGTTCAACTAGTTGTTGTCACTATTGTTTACTTAGCAAAGTGGGATCAACTTTCGAACTGGGATGTTATCCGAAGGGATCAGGCCGTAGAACAGATGGTCATAAAAGGTTGAAAAGGGCCTATTTGAAAACAGATTTGAAATCTAGATCGCTTTTAAAAGCAGTAAGCTCTAAATGGCAACCTACCAGCGTTTCAACGTAAGAGGCTACTGATGTTATTTGCTGATGCTCCTCCAGCTTTTGTTCTTAAAAAGATCAGCTCCATAAAGCAGATGCATTACTATAGCCACATGGAAAATTGTGTACGTGAGACGAAGACGGTTCTGTAAGTTTTACACATATTGAATGCCCTTTTCTTTTTTATCTAAATCTAATGGTTCGAAATTGTCTGGATTGGGAGACACTGAGTTAGTCCAGAGAGCCTCAAATTGTTGTCTAGATGACGGGAGCTATTAATATAATAGAGAAAAGTTAAGAAATTTGTATACAATTCTATCATCTCCAAGTATTTTTTAGTCAGTGTTTACATAATCATTTTACTTTCATTGCAAAATTACAGTCGGTACTAATCATTGGTGTCAGTTCACGAAAATTTTGGGTAGGAGGGCAAAATATAATTTTCAATGTCTGTGGGGGGACTAATTTGTCGTTATTTTCATTTTTCAAAAAAAAAACAATTAAAGGTATTTTCACTCCCTTAAAAAAAGGCATTTTTCACAATATAGGCGAACGACGAAAATTCTAGGGGCAAAGGGTCCCTACTCTAAAATTGAGGCCACTGGTTCCAGTAGCGCCCAAAAAGAATGTGGAAATGTGATTAAAAGCTGATGGTTTTTCTTTCTTATTTTAGCCTTGGCTGTGGAATAATTCTCACTCAATAAAGGATCATAGAGGAATATATTGTCTAAACAATACAAAACACGTAAGGTTTTTTTTTCTTTTTTCTTTTACGAGGTAATTTTCAAATCACTATCTTTTAGTTTTTTCATCGATACCTTTGAAAGTATCTCGTGTTCAATTCCTAAGTCCTTATATCATAGGGATGTGGAAGGCAGGGCTTCGTTTTTTTTGTGGGGGGGGGGGCAGTCCCCCCAATAATTTGGAAGAAAAATATATTATATAGCCCGTGTCCCTTGACTATCCGGATATGCACCCTCTTGTCTCCCCCCCCCCCCAATAAAAATGCTGGAAATTCGCCCCTGGTGGAAGGAAATACAAATTTGGCAAAAAATTAGGTAGTGAATGCGCTAGCAGACGTATTAAAAATGTGGGCTAGTCTCAATATCTTAATTATCAGTATCATTATCAACGTTGTCAATCTCAGTGAGTGGGATAATCTCAATACAGTTGTTCAACGGGTCTATACTGCAAATGTTAAAAAGATACCAAGTTTTCAGCGTCCCTTGAAGCTCTTCTTGTTGATAACGATGTATAAGGCCGTTTTTTCACTCATCAATGTGCTAAGGCCTTACATCTTTTGTAAGAAAACGCTTAAAAAGTGAAATCTTTCAACTAAGATCTTACATCTTTTGTCGTTTTTATGCAAACGTCTTTCATCATTCTGCTCTGATCAGCGGTCTGTGAACAATGATGAGTATATCGTCAAAGTTCTCTCATCATTGTTCTATATGGGCAGAAGATGGTGTCAGTAGAGTAGTACCTTATACTTCTATAGAAGCTATACGAATTACCATGTTATTCTATAGAAGCTCTACACCTTTTCAAACAGAGTGAGTATCCTCTCACATGGCCTTATACTTCTATAGAAGCTATACGAATTACCATGCTATTCTATGTTCCTTCCATTGTTATTCTATGTTCCTTCCATTGTTATTCTATGGGACCTCTACACGTGATTAAACACGTTATAAAACTATGTGCTATTTGCTTATGTCCTGTTGGTACCATTCCAAACGAGTGGGGATTCCCCGCCTGTTCCTAAACATTGCAAAAAAGATAACAGTATGAACGGGGGATTCCCCGCACACATTTGTTTCAACTCCAAGTTTTTTTTTCAACCAGAGTGGTTTTTTTTTCGAGCTGACACCTGTTTTTTAGGCAGCCAATCAGAGACAACGGAGATATTTACTCCTCTCTCTCTCTCTCTCAATTTTTTTGTTGTTGCTAGCTCAGTTTCATTGTGGCAGTGAGAGTGTCAACACATGAAAAAATGTTCCATACATGTCCCCTATGTATGTACACACTGGGCAGCTGGTCATCATGTGAGAATTGCACAATGATTGATGAGTATGATGAAAAGTGTAGATTATGCAACCCGTGTAAATTGCATAGAGGATATGCTGTACAAATTAAAGGTTGTAATTCCTGTCTTGAAGAGGTGTGTGACTCTCATCCTAGAGGCCACCTATGCTCCAATTGTCATTATGATAAATGTAATCAGTGGGAGAATACATATCCCGGTATGATTGGAAAGAATCCTAAGCGTGATTTTAGTTTATTGCTAAGAGATTGGTATCGTCGTGGTTTTAGATTGTTCTGGGAGGAGGAAACGGGTCAACGATTCAACTGTTGGAACAACAAAAGAATTTGGTTTCTACGTCATCGTTGTGAAGACAATGACTACTATGATTATAAGCCCACTGATTATTATTTGGCTGTGACGGAATGTGATTCGCCCCTTGAGGACACTATTTGTGACATTACTTCAAATAAACAAATTGAAACATGTGAATTCTATAGAATGAATGAGAATAGTATCATTGACTAAACAAAGAGATATGACAAGAGTGAAGTTACACTCTATTGTAGAAAATGTGACCCTGACATTGCACTACATCAGGATCAGTACACTGTGAATTCAGATAATCTACCTGCACTAGTTGTTGTCGACAAATACCTATACCTAGTAGAAGATGAAATCTAAAGAGTAGAAAAGTCGTTTTATCATGTATATAAATTTTTATTAATAAACAATTTCACATACATTTTTAGAACATTTTATTCGTAGGGCACTAAAATCAATATTAAATACGCTTGTAAGTATATTTTCCACTAGAAAGTCGTTCAATCGAGGTAAGTCAACGTAGATGTTGAGAAACTGCTTGTAGGTGTAGCCACGACATCTGAACATGAAAAAGAGTAGTGCATGAAAGCCACATGTCTTAGTCGTTAAATCCTGTACTCTTCGTTGATTTTGAATAATGGTTTTCCCACTGCTTTCAATAAAGTTGCTGATGTATGGTGTGTAGAATTTATACGATAGACCAAGAGGATCAAAAAATTCAATATTCTTCGCTGTTTGAAAGATGCATAGCCAATGGCCGTCTTCAAAGTCGATGGACTGCTATTAACAATGATTAGGGTATTGTTAACACTTGGAATTTTTTCAATGAAGTCCGAAGGTATGCAATAGGACTTGTACTGGGACATGTATGGATCCATACTAAATACGTTGATTATTTGGTTTGTGTTCATGGTGCTAGGTCTAGTAGAACACTGCCGTCGGGTGTGATTTCCCAATAGGTTTCAAATTGACTCAGTGATATTAGCGTGATACTCTCAGTCAAAGCATCGGCAAATGTACACTCTAAACGTACATTCCCTGTTCGTACTATGCTCATATCCTGAGTCCCCGACAAGTCCAAAACAATTACCCCATGATTTTTTGAAAACATTGAATCGGTTATTCCATTTTCAAATAGTTGAGAGTCATAATCTAGGGATTGCATGGTCAACTCGTACAGAGCTCTATAGGATTTTTTGTCAAATGATAGAGTGTACAGTGGAATACCATTCACTTTGCACACAAGGCTAGATAGACCGAAAAAATTAAAATCATGGGGGGATTCAGTCCAGGATCCAACAGCACTGCCACTCTTCACAAAGGCCAAAGCCAATTTTGATGGGATTTCTCCATTGATAAATGATGAATCGCTATAGCTACGAGAGCCGGTGGCAATGTGACGTTGATTGGTGATCGGATGGGGGACAAGAAGTTTAATGTTGTTACCATTGGCTCTTAGCTTTTCCACTGCCAATGCAACAGAGCTCATAACTTGTTGTTTTTGGACGTGGAGAATTGCCGATGTGATAATGACATTTGCATCGGGTGCTGCAGGAAGTGTTTTTCTCAAAATGAAATTCGATGGGGCCAGCTGTAACTTTATGTCAATCTTGACATTAGGGGGTAGCCATTGGGATATATTGAATATCTCATGATTTAATTTTCCAACCAGATGATACTCTTGGGTCACTGCAGTAGTCAACTCACCGTCAGTATCAACACCTGATCGATATTCATAGCCCAATGACTGTCCTCTCAACTCCTTGTATGCCTTTGGTGTCATCATTATAAATTGTATGTAGCTTGCATAGTTTGATAAATTATTGCTAGTGCTCGCCAATGTTCCATTAATGAATACATTAATTTGTTTGAATAGATTGTGTAGAATACAGTTTTCGTAGGAGAGACCATTGGCAGCATTTGGAGTTGTATTATCTGACTTTTTCTTCACCGCAACATTTAAATCAATAAACGTTGATGACAAATCAATGAAATAGTCTTCACTGGAAAATATTTGAAAGTGTATATTTTCCGAGAGGGGTTGTTGGGGATGAAATTGTTCATAGTAGCCATACTTGACACTGACATCAACATTTTCAGCATTGAATAGATTCAATGAGGAACTAATTGATGGATGTGATTCCTTGTGGGGGAGATAAGTCATCTTAAGAGAAGAAATCCTTCTTTGATCTAACAATCTTTTTCTTTTTCTACCTCTGCTTATTGGTCTTCCTTGTTTTCTTCCTCAAAGTCCTTGTTGATGTCCTTCGCTTCCCGCCTGGGTGGAGACTGATGAGTGAATGACGTGCACGCATCCTTTTCAATCCCTCCCCGTTTTGTCGAGATTTTAATTGCTCACCAACGGCTCTTGCTGACGAACATTTTATACGGGGTTTCAATGACGAATTGTTAAGCAGTTCTCTGATTGGCTGCCTAAAAAACAGGTGTCAGCTCGAAAAAAAAACCACTCTGGTTGAAAAAAAAAACTTGGAGTTGAAACAAATGTGTGCGGGGAATCCCCCGTTCATACTGTTATCTTTTTTGCAATGTTTAGGAACAGGCGGGGAATCCCCACTCGTTTGGAATGGTACCAACAGGACATAAGCAAATAGCACATAGTTTTATAACGTGTTTAATCACGTGTAGAGGTCCCATGAATAACAATGGAAGGAACATAGAATAGCCATGATTAATTTTCCAACCAGATGATACTCTTGGGTCACTGCAGTAGTCAACTCACCGTCAGTATCAACACCTGATCGATATTCATAGCCCAATGACTGTCCTCTCAACTCCTTGTATGCCTTTGGTGTCAATGACGAATTGTTAAGCAGTTCTCTGATTGGCTGCCTAAAAAACAGGTGTCAGCTCGAAAAAAAAACCACTCTGGTTGAAAAAAAAATTGGAGTTGAAACAAATGTGTGCGGGGAATCCCCCGTTCATACTGTTATCTTTTTTGCAATGTTTAGGAACAGGCGGGGAATCCCCACTCGTTTGGAATGGTACCAACAGGACATAAGCAAATAGCACATAGTTTTATAACGTGTTTAATCACGTGTAGAGGTCCCATTGAATAACAATGGAAGGAACATAGAATATCTCATGATTTAATTTTCCAACCAGATGATACTCTTGGGTCACTGCAGTAGTCAACTCACCGTTATCTTTTTTGCAATGTTTAGGAACAGGCGGGGAATCCCCACTCGTTTGGAATGGTACCAACAGGACATAAGCAAATAGCACATAGTTTTATAACGTGTTTAATCACGTGTAGAGGTCCCATTGAATAACAATGGAAGGAACATAGAATAGCATGGTAATTCGTATAGCTTCTATAGAAGTATAAGGCCATGTGAGAGGATACTCACTCTGTTTGAAAAGGTGTAGAGCTTCTATAGAATAACATGGTAATTCGTATAGCTTCTATAGAAGTATAAGGTACTACTCTACTGGTGTTTTTCACGCTTTTTGCTAACATGAGTAAGCTGTAACATCTTAGAACAAAAGGGCCGTTCTTTTACTCATCTATGTGCTAATATCTTACATCTTTTGACAAAGAACGCTTAAAAGTGAAATCTTAGCACTAAGATCTTACATCTTATGGCGTTCTTTTGCAAACGTCTTTCATCATTCTGCTCTGATCAGCAGTCTGAGAACAGTGATGAGTATATCATCAAAGTTCTCTCATCATAGTTCTGTATGGCAGAAAGATGGCGTCTTTCACGCTTTTTGCTAACATCAGTGACCTGTAAGATCTTAGAACAAAGATGAGTTGAAAGAACGGAAATCTTTGCAGAAAGATATGAGATCTTAGATGTAAGATCTTAGTGCTAAAAAACAGTCCTTATATTTCAAGAGTGTGTTGTTCTGTTTATTGAAAGATCGATTTAGCTATTCTTCATGATAACGATTCAAGATATCCTTGTTCTGACTTATGTACGACCAATTCATGTTTGTCAAGCAATATTTATTAAACGGATATAGATTTGAAACTGATAAGTAATCACACACAAATGTATTATTGTTTCACAAGTTAAGTAGAATTGGTATAAGTGAATGACCAGTCCTGGTCATAAGGAGACATGTTAAGAAAACAAATATTACTTCACAATATGCACAATAATCCTAGTCAACATATTTCCCAGGGGGAGGATCACTATTTTCCTTGTTTTTCCAGTTTTTCAATCACATTTTTCATTTTTATGTTTATTCTCCAAGTCTTGAAAATCGTTTATAAAACAAACACCCAAGAGGCATCTAGTTAATCTAATTTAACTTTCATATATAGACTATTTGAAAACGGATAAATGCAGTGAAATCTGTTTATTTTTCACAATTTTGTTAAAAATAATTGTACAAAAGTAAACACAGTGAGGATAAAGCTGTTCCCCCTGGAAAATATGTTAACTAGGATTATTTTGCATATTATGAAGTAAGAATTGTTTTCTTAACACGTCTCCTTATGACCAGGACTGGTCATTCACTTATATCGTTAAATTATCTTGAATTTCTTTTGTAAGTTCAATTCTTCTGAATAAGTTTTCTTTTAACAAGCAATAATCATGAACGTTTTTGGAAGGAACTGAAGACAGATAAATATAAGTGCCAAATTTATCGGCACAAAAATACTGAGTTGAACATCTGTATTGTATAAATTTTGGTCTGTGAAAACGCAGACAAAATATTCCAGGTGGTTCCCTTGTAGATCATGAAAACACACTGTATTTGGTTTGGAGATTTTAAATTTTACAAATGAAAACGCACTGTATTTGGTTTGAATTTTTAAATTTCACAAATGGTAAAGCGGCGTTCTCAAGCGTGTATAGCTAGAATCCCATGTCTAGACACGTGTCTAGCTAGAATTCAATGTCTAGGCAATGACCGTTCACAAGTAAAATTTAGTGCTTAGCTAAATTTAGAAAATTAGTTTCAAATTGTCATTTCTAGCCAATCAAGAGAACTTATGCGGGCAAAACTTTCAAAATTGTAATCCCTATTTTTACTGTCGCAAGATAATGGATGAGATAAGCGAAACAATTGCCTTAGTGTGCTTCACTATGATGTCTGGAGTTGCACATTTGCCTAAAATGAAAAAAACAATTAATGAAAAAACAAAATTAAATTTCAGTTTAAAAATGTAAACATAAATGATGAAAATAGTAGAACTTGACACATTCTGATTGGCTGTAATCGAAAATCCTAAACATTGAGTTCTAGAGTCTAGAACTCAGTGTCTAGCCAAGCGCCTTGTCTAGCGTGTCTAGCTAAGCGCCGAATTTTACTTGTGAACGGTTGTTGCCTAGACATTGAATTCTGGATAGACACGTGTCTAGACATGGGATTCTAGCTAGACACGCTTGTGAACGCCGCTTAAGTAGATTCGTTTCTGCCAGTGCTCACTGCAAGTGTTTATTTTATCTGTATTTTTGTGAGAAATTTTGAGCAACTTGATAAAAATTTGATTTTATCACATATTTTTAAACCTAGAACAAGTGATAATTGAACCCTTTTTTTCAACGTTTTGTCTTTTTCGACTTTTTGCCAGATATTGTATTTTTCCGCCACCTTAGCTCAAAATACATGAAAATATTTTGTAGTTAGCTCCGTGTTTTTCTAGTTTGTAATTCGACTCAAATTCGTCATTCAAGGAGATTTGAAATCCTGTAGAAGAATACATAATATATAAAATATAAAATAAATGTATAAAATATTAAATAGAGTTTGAGCAGTCTTTCACATAAAAAAAGGCTTATCGAAAGATGATCTTGTGGTATTGAGTTTCAGATCAGGAGTGAATCAATGCTTTAGCAAAGAGATGTGAAATTAGACCATGTATTTGGAAATTTGAATCATTTTAGCAAATAAGCTTTCTAAGGAAGATCAAATCATTTGAAATCTAGGCTTGCCTGAATGGTGTGGTTGAAATTTTCCTAGATAATCATTCCATGTGGGTATCATTGACCGTTTTGCGTCCAGAGCCATCTGATAATGGTCAAACTACCCAAAGAAGTAACCTGGGGCTCACTCTTTTTATGTCAATGGCATTGGAGAAAATAGTGACAAAGACCACACTGTCTTTCCATCATAAACATCAACAACAAGAAGAACAATAGGGAATTCTTTTCGCAAGACAGTGGAATTCTATATTAAAATGAATAGTTGACCCTATGTCCAAGGGTCCCAGTATCCTTACTTCAGCGAAGTTCAACCAGGACTCAAACCCCTGGTCCTGGTTGAACTTCGCTGAAGTAAGGATGCTGGGCTGTTTTAAAATTCTAATTTTAGTTTTAATGGTTGTATGTTATTGTAAATCTCTTTTTTTATATATGTATGTTTTGCTGATGACGGCCCTTGGACATAGGGTTGAAATGTTCATTTTAATATAGAATTCCACTGTCTTGCGAAAAGAATACCCTATTATTCTTCTTGTTGTTGATGTTTATGACATTGGAGAACTCTGCTACATCATGCCGACGACACAAAAACTGTAAATATCTCATGGATTGAAACTCCTAGAAAATGTTTTCATGTTCCTGCAAGTGGACTCCTTGAAAGGTGAGATGCTTGAATGACTAAATTCGAAGAAAAAATCTTGAAGGAGTTAATCCTGTCGCAATCCAAGGACGAAGGTGTACGATCAAATCTTCAGAAATGAAGCCCACCAAGAAAACTCATGAATTTCTTTTCTGTTCTTCAACTCAACTATATTAGAGACATATTTTGGAGGCAATTTTCTTGGAGAACCCACAACAATTATATCCAGTCCTCCAGCGCACAAAAAGCACAAAAAGGAATAATTCTTCACATCCATCTTTCTTGATTATTCCTCTGTATAAGTCCTGATCAAGACCAACTGCTGAATAAACCTTTTCTTTCTATGCTAAGACTCCCAAAACTCACTTGGGCTTACTCCACGAGACTAAGAATATGGCTAGTAGGAAAAGCTGTGTCACAGCCATGGACTGACAGTAACTTTCAAGGGCAAGTTATGATGTGTCACAACTGGCCGTCTTCTACAATGACGTCTCTTACTTATTAGGATCTTTCACAAGTTGTGCTTCCATTCCTCAATAAAATCCAAAACTCACTTGGCCTTACCCTACAGGACCCTGAGTAGGGCTATTGCAGCAGGCTGTGGCACCAAGACTTTCTTCTACAATTACATCCCACCTCCTGCTTGCTCAGGTACTTAAAATGAACAAATATTAAAATGATTAATAAAGCCGAAATTTAACCACCAAAAATTCAAACAGAAAACGGCGGTGTTTATATCCCTCGAACACTAAATGCTTACTATATCAATTGTGCTTTACAGAAAACAAAATTTTGTCTTTCTTACTTTATAATATTATAAAATAAATTTAAATGCAATTTAGACTGCCTGGAATTCTTTTTTTCATAATTTTTAGAATTTTCTTTAACAATCTATTAGCTATATTAGTCTAATATGCAGTTTTGTTTAACATTTATTTGTTAATTATATTTTGTTTATATTTATATTTTTGTATTTATTTGGTACCTTGATTCAGTTTTTAGAATTTAAAGCTTATATTTGTCTAATCTGAATCGATTAACGTGTCTTTAACATCTTAAGTTTTAATTGGATCTTTTGAGTTGGAAATTGTGGTAGAATCGTCTAAAACCTAACTTAGACCAAATGTACTTTTCATTCTTTTTCTTGCCAAATATGTAACATTTTATAGAGGTTGTCGCTTGAAACTTTATGACTTTGAGCGTTGCCAATCAGAGTTTTGAAATACCCTCTCCCCAACAGATTTTAGATATCTTAAATGCGTATTGATGGAAAGAGGTTACACCCTCAGGCGGAAGACCTATCACATAATTTCATGTGGAGGAAGGATACCACATCCCAAAAGGAAACTCCTTATCTTCGAACTGCAGTGAGAAACACTACCTATCCTCTGAAGCTACGCCGGGATCTGTTTTTGTATCATACTCTTGTGAAAATTTCCAAAATGCAGAAAAATTAAGCCTCCTCCCTTCAATGCATTGTGAATCGCTTATACATATGTAAAGCTTATGAATATATGTGAAAATAGGCTGGGCCTTCAGTGGGAAACCAAAAAGCATAGTTCTTCGTTGAGGTATACTTCGTTAATTTGAAACCGAAAAGGAAATCCCATCCATCCCAACCCCCCTCCCCCTCCCATCTGATTCGGACAGGCTCTTAAATATAATCGTGAAACCTCTTCTAAATGTAATTATTTTCTAAATGTAATCGTGAAACCTCTTCTAAATGTAATTATTTTCTAAATGTAATCGTGAAACCTCTTCTAAATGTAATTATTTTCTAAATGTAATCGTGAAACCTCTTCTAAATGTAATTATTTTCTAAATGTAATCGTGAAACCTCTTCTAAATGTAATTATTTTCTAAATGTAATCTTGAAACCTCTTCTAAATGTAATTATTTTCTAAATGTAATCGTGAAACCTCTTCTAAATGTAATTATTTTCTAAATGTAATCGTGAAACCTCTTCTAAATGTAATTATTTTCTAAATGTAATCGTGAAACCTCTTCTAAATGTAATTATTTTCTAAATGTAATCGTGAAACCTCTTCTAAATGTAATTATTTTCTAAATGTAATCGTGAAACCTCTTCTAAATGTAATTATTTTCTAAATGTAATCGTGAAACCTCTTAGGAACACTCCTTTCTTCTTTAAAAATTGTACGGAATTTTTCAAGTCCAATTTCTTTATTCAGAAAATAGGGAAAAGCGAGAAAGTCCGAAAAATAAAAAATAAAAAAAAAATTCCGAAAAATAAGTTTTTCAAAGAAAAGTAAAGGCCATTTTAAACTTAAGCTCAGCAGATACAAATACCTTTTAAAATTCAAACTCAAAACGACCGGAAATTACTTTTAAAGAATAAATGAAACCCAAAACGAACAAAAATTAAATAAACAATCATAGCAGAAACATACAACAAGTAATAATATAAATGAATAAATAGATCTTAAAGCGAGTAATGCTTATATTGAATATGAAAATCAAGCTTAAGACGAAAAAAAATATTTTCCGATTGAAGTACAAATGAAACTTAAAACGAACAGAAATTAAATAAACAATCAAGGCAAACAAACACACAATAGATATTAATGTAAATTGATAAATAAATCCTAAAACGAGTGAAACTTAAATTGAATATGCAAATCAAGGTTGAAACGAACAAAAATCACCACAAACAAGAGTTTGGGAATGACCTCCTTCTCTCACTGTAAAAGTCTAAAACCTACTGCGTCATTGGCGCTTTACGTTTTTGTATGTTTTTGCTATGATTGTTTATTTAATTTTTGTTCGTTTTGGGTTTCATTTATTCTTAAAAGTAATTTCCGGTCGTTTTGAGTTTGAATTTTAAAAGGTATTTGTATCTGCTGAGCTTAATGGCTATCTCAAAATTTTATTGGATGCATTTGGGGAAAAAGGGGGGGGGGGTGCTAGTTGCCCTCCAATCTCTTTTGACTCTTAAAAAACTGAACTAGAACTTTCAATTTCCAATCAAATGAGCCATCTCTGAATTTTTTACGAGCATACCTTCAATAAGAGTCATATATTCCCCCAGGGCATAACTTACAACACCTGCCCTGGGGGGCTGTGTTGACCCCTTAGTTTTCGTTATATGGTCTTTGAACTATTTAAAAAAAAGCTTTCTCAAAGTTCTTATCGGATGGGTTTGAAGAAAAAAGGGCGTGGAGGGGGGGGGGGCTAGGTGCCCTCCAATATCTTTTGACTCTTTAAAAGTGAACTAGAACTTTCAGTTTCCAATAAAATGAGCCCTCTTTAAAGTTAATACGAGCATCCCTTCCATAAGAACCATATATGCCCCCATGGCATAACTTACAACGCTTGTCCCCGGGCCCTGGGGGGTTGTGTCGACACCGGAATTTTTGTTATATGATCTTTGAACTATTTTTAACAAAATAGCTATGTTAAAATTTTTATTGGATGTATTTGGGAGGAAATGGCTTGGGAGGGTGGAAGCTGGTTACCCTCCAATCTTTTGACGCTTAAAAAGTGAACTAGAACTTTCAATTTCCAATCAAATGAGCCCTCTCAGTAGTTTATACGAGCATTCCTTCCATAAGAACCGTATATGCCCCCAGGGCATAACTTATAACCCTTGCCCCTGAAGATTGTGGGGGGAGTGTCCTGCTCAAACATATAATTTCCAGAACTTTCAACTACGTTGAACAAAATGGCTATATCAAAATGTTGATTGGATGTGTTTGGGGAAATGGTGGGTGTGGAAGGGGTGTCAGTTGCCTTAGAATCACTTTCGAGTATTAAAAATGGAACTAGCCATTTAAATTTCCATTCGAATGAGCCTTTTCTGAAGTTTCTACGACGAAGTTGTCTATACAAAACCTTATATGCCCCCAGGGCATAACTTACAACCCTTGCCCTGAAGGCTGTGGGGGAGTTGTCATCCTCAAAGACCTAATTTCCAGAACTTAAAACTATGTCTAATAAAATGGCTATCTCAAAATTTTGATTGGATGTGTTTGGGGAAAAGGTGGGCGTGAGAGAGGGGGTTAGTTGCCCTCCAATCACTTACGACTATTAAAAAGGGCACTAGCGCTTTGCATTTCCAATCGAATAAGCCTTTTTTGAAGTTTATACAACAACGACTTCTATAAAAACCTTATATGCCCCCAGGGCAGTACTTAAAACCCTTGCCCTGAGGGTTGTGGGGGAGTGTCCTCCTCAAAACATATTTTCTATCTGAAAATCAACTACGCTGAACAAAATGGCTATCTCAAAATTTTGATTGGATGTGTTTGGGGGAATGATGGGCGTGGGGGGTCTAATTCCCCTCCAATTACTTTCAACTATTAAAAAGGGCGCTAGCCCTTTGAATTTCCAATCGAATGAGCCTTTTTTGAAGTTTCTACGACAACGCCTTCTATAAAAACCTTATATGCCCCCCGAACATAACTTAAAACCCTTGCCCTGAGGGTTGTGGGGGAGTGTCCTCCTCAAAAACATATTTTCTATCTGGAAATCAACAACGCTGAACAAAATGGCTATCTCAAACTTTTGATGGGATGTGTTTGGGGGAATGATGGGCGTGGGGGGCTAGTTCCCCTCCAATCACTTTCGACAATTAAAAAGGGCACTAGAACTATCGATTTCTAATTGAATGAGCCCCCTTTGAAGTTTCTACGACGACCCCTTCCATATGAAGTGCCTCTGGGAAAAAAAATGAATAAATAATAAAACATTGGAGCCGTATGGCCTTTACTATAGGCAACGCTATAGCGTTGCCTCTTATAAATAGATTGAAATGAGGCTTTAAATAGATTGGGATGGAGGAGGAGCGTGCATAGCTGCGTTGGCCTCAGGCGGCTTGGTGCTGCGGTGTTTTTAGTAGTAGTAGTAGTAATTGATTTATTTAGATATTATACGCTAGAGGTTTCTCACCCCGGCTAACGGTGGTTTATAGTTTGCCTTACAAATGTGTTAACTTCCGGCAGTCTTCCAACATGAGTTTGTTTTGCACTTGTTCAAAGAGGACATTTAATTTAAAATTGATTTTTAAAGATTATTTTTGATTATTAATAAAAAAAATTATAATTTAATAGAAAAATAATTGATTGGAATAATAATTTTGAAAATGAAAAAAATTAATAATTGAATGTCGTTTTTGAAAAAGCGTTTTCGGATGCCTCCTGTATTACTTCATCAATATCTCATTTATACTTTTTTCTTTTTTTTCTCCTTGTTTTTCTTATTTTTTCTTATTGCAGAAATGTAGTTTTCACTTTATTTTTCTTATTTCTCCTTTCTCTCATTTCATTTTCTTCTTTTTTTCCTTTTTTCTCATTATTTTCTGTATTCTTTTCTTCTCATTTTTCTTCTTTTTTTAGGTAAAGATGCTTTTCCTATACGAAGAATCAATATGCAAAAAGGAGCAGAAAGGGATAAGTCAATTTCCATGGGATGCTATAATTATCTCGCAAAGCCTCTTAATAGCATTATGTCTTTCAAAACTTTTTTATGATTTTTGGGTTTACAAAAAAACCTCACAACTGCCATGGATTGTTCTGAAGTTATTTTAGTGAGTGCACTGCCGAAGTGCGGTGGTGAAGTTGTTTCAATGAATGCAGTGTTGAAGTTGTGCTGAAGTGCAGTAATGAAAATGTTTTGATCAATATAATGCTGAATTTGTTCTGGAGTGCCGTGCTAAAGTTGCTTCAATTACTAGTGTATTTCATTTGATTTTCTTTTGACAGATCTCTAATATTTATTTTTATACTTATTCATGATTATATTCAAACAAATAGTCTCTTTAAGAAAGCATTCTTCAGAATATCAAAAGCATTCATAAGACTACTACTACTAATAACAACGCGCTGCAGTATCAAGCCACCTGAGGACAACACAGATACGCACGCTCCTCCTCCATCCCAATCTATTCAAAGCCTTAATTTTTCCTTACGATATCCTCACATCCCATTTGGGGACGACCAGTTTTTTTTGGCCTAGATAGTTGGCTAAAAAAGACAATCTTTGGCAATTTGTCATCGTTCATCCGCAGAACAAGATAGTATGAACTCTCAGAAGACCTGAGACAGCATTGCAGCGTGATTCCAATTCAGCAGGCTGTTGCTTAAGATAAAATTAGAAGGACGAGAAAGAATGACACTTTAGGCTTTGAAAAACGGCTAAGTAGAAAATGTTTCTTTTTTCTGTCAATTATAATTTTTGCGTCCCTTTTCACAACTAATACCCTGATTATGAGGTGCCAACAGTAGTACTTTTGGTCTCAGAAGCTTATCCTAGGAATCCAGCCATTAAACTAACATTTTATTATTACTGCTAAAAAACCTACTCAAGAAAATGTAAAAAATAAATTAATGTTCTTACCCCCAGCGGCAGTTCTGGTTTCTCTTACGCCCGGGGCAAAATTTCAATTAGCGCCTCCCCCCTGTCTCCCAAAGATTTTCAGGCCAGATTTTAAAAACATTTTCATTTATTACAAAATATTAACAAAATTTGAATACAAAATATTGCAATAAATATTAAAATTAAATAAATTTTGCCTACTTATTTTTATATTCAAGGAATGGTGATGAAGATATGGGGAAAAGGAAAATTCGTATTGAGTTTGCTTATACTTACTGCCAACTGCGCCCTCTGATTTATTTAAAAAAAAATCGAAAACTTCAAAATGACTAACTGTTAGATTACTTATTTGAAATTTTGTGCCGTAATATTTCTGCACCCGGGGTAAGTACCCTCTCTGTCTCTCCTCTAAAACCGCCGCTGCTTACCCCTTCACCCTCCCTGAATAATTAAATATAATATTTGTGTTTTGTTTATTTGGATTTTGCATTACAACTTCAGCAAGCACCTCATAAAAGATGGGTTGGGGCTCGTTTATTTTCGCTCACTCGGACTCATGAGTGTAATGAGCTCATACGAGTAATATTTCCAGTTTAGACTTAACAGCTTTTTAGTCTTGAGCTTGCCATTTGTGAGCTCTGACTTGTTTATATAAAGATTGTTTTAAAAAATAGAAAAAGCAAATAGGAATATCAATACCCAGGAAATTAAGGCATATACCCATAAACCGAGCAGAAATAAAGGCATATAATAAGTCAGACTTGACCCAGGCAGAAATTAATATAAAAGAATTTATCAACCTAAACGAGCAATTGATCAATCAATTATTTAGTTCTTACTAAAGAAATTTTCTTAACAAGCACTAGACGATGAAATGGCCTATGGTGCATGGCTTTTAGGGGTCATTAACGATGGCCCATGGACGATGGCCGAGGCTCATGGCCCATGAAGCATGGCTTTTAGGGGTCATTAACGATGGCCCATGGACGATGGCCGAGGCTCATGGCCCATGAAGCATGGCTTTTAGGGGTCATTAACGATGGCCCATGGACGATGGCTGAGGCTCATGGACCATGAAGCATGGCTTTTAGGGGTCATTAACGATGGCCCATGGACGATGGCCGAGGCCCATGGACCATGAAGCATGGCTTTTAGGGGTCAGTAACGATGGCCCATGGACGTTGGCCGAGGCTCATGGCCCATGAAGCATGGCTTTTAGGGGTCATTAACGATGGCCCATGGACGATGGCCGAGGCTCATGGACCATGAAGCATGGCTTTTAGGGGTCATTAACGATGGCCCATGGACGATGGCCGAGGCTCATGGACCATGAAGCATGGCTTTTAGGGGTCATTACCGATGGCCCATGGACGATGGCCGAGGCCCATGGACCATGAAGCATGGCTTTTAGGGGTCAGTAAAAACAATAACAAAATACGACAAATACTATAAATAAAACACTAAGCTACACAATGCACAAAAAAAGAAAACAAGAAGACAAACTAGAATAAAGTAAAAATACCAATAAAAGAAAAATAAAGGTAAAAATTAGAAGCTGAGAAAATAAAGAAAACAAAGAAAACCTGGTCAATATTAGACCATTCATGTTAAGAAAAAGAAAATAAAGTACGAGAAGTATAAAAGTTATAAATATGAATATAGTTTTTGAAGAAGAGGAGAGGGAGATATCAAATGAGATTGAATTCCGAAGTGCAATAGACAGACAAATGAGTGAAGTCAAACTTCAAAGCAAACAAACTTTACCATAAATAAAAATGTGGCTACCAACCCCTTATATCGTTTTTTTTCTCCTATGGCTTTTTTTAGACCTTCTGACTATTCTAAGCAAAATGGGTATTTCGATATTTTGAATTGGTGATAATAGGGGGGAGACTTGTAGAGCCTTATTGTGGTAACTTGAAAACGGTACCGGCCTTAAATTATTTTGAGGTTGCCTCCAACTTTGCTTGGGGTAAGTATGAAGCTATTGACCTTTCTTAATCATATTAAAAACCATTCTTAACTTTATTAAGAATTTTATCTTTGGAACATTCTACCCTCTTGCATGAGGAAATCAGCTGTTTACCTTACCTTTGTCTAAATTCTAAGACTAGCGGCATAAAGGGTAGCAATCTTAAAAAAAGAAAAGAAAATAATATGTGAAAATACAGTAATACAAGAAGGGAGGAGTAACCTATTTCAGAATTCATGGAGTGGTAGATCTAGGAGGCGTGAACCCCCTCCTGTCTTTGTTTTATTTTTTAACTTATATGAATCTGTCTATTTTTCTAAGGTAGAAGGGCAAAAAGTGCACAGAAAGGGGGTTGGCTACCCTCTAATCACATTCAGTCCTTATACAGGGTATTAGCACTTTAATAGAATGAGCTCCCTCCTTAGCTTGTGTGATTACCCTTTCCATACGATGTTGCAAGAAATAGTATAATTAAACAGTTCATGGTAAAAAAAAAAAGCTCTAAGTAAGAAGTGACCAGGGCTAATACTAGCCGAAACTTTAAAAAACGGAATTTTGATAACAATACACCCATGAAAAGAACCCAATTTTTATGGTGATTCCAAATACGTAAAACTCACCAAGTTTGAAGTTACACATCAAAAGCTACGAGCCTGAAGAATTAAACCTGATTTTTGAAAGAGGGAGAAAATGCCCCCAAACGGCTAAGTAATCTTAATAAAATTACTTGTTCTAATTCAGTACACCAAAGAACACTATTTTAGAGGTTTTAAGCTCCCACCTACAAAAATGGGGAATTTTTTTTTTTCTTTTGAGAAGGAAGACCAGGGATGGGTATTTATTTAATTATTTTTTTTTGTTATTTTCCCCTGGGGTTATCGCACAGTACTAATGGTGCCACTTAGTCGAGAGCCGGCTCATTCGAACAAAATTTAAATTTCTGTTACCCTTTTTAAGTAGCTGAAAAGATTTTGCCACAACAAATTGGCGTTTTCTGCCATTTTGTGGCACAAAAACCACGGTAACTCAAGCTCTCCTCGACGGTGCTGAGGCCTAGCTGGTTGCTGCTTCTGTTCGTGATGCCATAGACGTAGCCCAAACGAAGTTCCTGAGATGTATTGAAGGGATCAGGTGATATTGCAATGGTATTTGTGATATTAAAAATGATTATCATAAACAACGTCAAAAAGCTGAATCGAACTGATTTTCTCTTGCAATGTTAGTACTAAGATGCATGATACTTTTATTTAATTTGGATTGTAATCCTTTCCGTTCAGAAATTCTCCATCGTTTTGGTGTTTTTTTTTTTTTTTTTTTTTTTTTTTTTGTACAAAAAAAATTCATTTATAAAAGATTGAAAAATTAATTTTGACTTCATCTGCAAATTTGCAAATTTCCCAAACTAGGGGGTATTTTTTTGCTTTTCAATGCGAATATTGTGCTATAATAGCAAATTTGAGACTATGTATGAAAGAAGCGTAAGCGATGAAGCTTAAGGGAAGAAACCCCCCAAAAAGGCAAGCGATCTTAATAAAACTCACACCGTCAAATTTAGCATATCAGAGGTGGATTTTTACAACTCTCATTTACAAAAAGTGGAATTTTGTTGTTTTTTGCCAGAAGAGAGATCACGGGTAAGTGTTTATTTTATATGTTTTTATTTTCCCAGGGATGATCGTATCAAACCAGCGGTCCTAGAAGATCAGAGAGGGCTCATTTGAACAGAAATCAAAAGTTCTAGTGCCCTTTTTAAGTGATCAAAAATTGGAGAGCGAATGACCCTCCCTCCCACAACAATTTTTTCACCAATGACATCCGATTAAAATTTCCAGATGATCATTTGATTGAGCATAGTTGAAAAGTCAAGTGAGCATGTCTTTGGAGATGAAATCCTCGCTAAGGCTTGAGTGTCACATATTGTCTGAGCGTCACCTCTTTGCGCCAAGCTTGGCACACTTCCGCTAGGCCTCACCTCTTCCACCCCCACTTCCCCACACAATGAATAACACGCTTCAACCGTGATGTGCCTTCTCACCTTACTTATGGTAGGTTACACTTCTAAAATGGAGCGTCTTTTCGGACCCCATATCGCAAACTTCCGCACGCTATGCCTTATTCTTTTTCTCATCATATGTCTTTTCTACCCCGCTTCAGTACGTCATTCTGGTACAATTTTAACCCGTTTTAAAAGTGCCAGGTGGAATACGCACTCTATGAAAGTTGATAGCCCCTCTAAATTTTTAAAGCTTCTGAGGTACAAATAAAAAGAAAGATAAAAATCGCTAAGAAAATTCTCAATGTTCCACCAGCGTTGCCAACGCGGCACAATTGTCCTATTTTGGCACAATTTAAAGGTACTGGTACAATTCAGTAGATTTGAGCTTTTTTGGCATAATACAAACTTTCTGGCACATTTTGGTTTTAGGTTCTCTTTTCTGAGTCGGATTTCTGTTCAAGTTTTAGTTTATCGAAAGTGTTTTTCTTGTTTTAGCAAATATTACACCCGCTATTCAAATGGTACAACTAATCTCCTGTGGCACGATTTTAGTAGAAAACCTAGTGCAATTTATTTCCAAGCATTGGCAACGCTGACACAATCAATTATGAAGATTTTGTACTGGTTTTTATCAATATCATTGTATTTTGACAGTTCTATTGGCTTGAATGTGTTAGGGGTATATTAAAAGAAAACTATTTTTGGCTTTATCTAATAGAAGCAGATTAAAAGAGTTAACATAACTTTGTGACATAGGGGTAACACCCTGTGAGAAATTTCTTTTTAGCATCCCTGTCACTTAATGGGTCTTTTAGTATTGTTATCTTGGTTATGTTTTGTAATCATGAGATTTGAAAAATCATTCCTATGTAGAAAGAACGATTGTCAAAAACTAGTCGGGTGAAACACCGGACGTAGGGGGGCCTTGGAGCCTGAAATCTTCATTTTATCGAATTTGTGGTCACCTTTTATTCAAACTGGCAAGTGAAATAGGCTTTTTTTATATCCCCCCCCAAATCTTGCGTACGTAATCTTGCGAAAAAAAAAATCGTTCGTACGTGCCTGGTAAGAAACACCAATAGATTTTGGGGAAAAGGAGCTAAATCTGAATACTTAGAACTTGGAAACTTTGAATTATGCATAAAATCGTATTGGATCAGAAGTACGTATAAATTTGACCCTTAAGGGGGGATCCTTCTGAGGGATGTCACAATACAATAAAGTATATTTTGGGCCACTCACTCCACTCACTTATTCGGCCTTGACGTTGATAGTGTGTTATTTGCTCTACATATTTATGGGGTAGACTTTTCTAACCGCCTCCTCCTTGGCTTGGGAGTATTTTTTTTCACTTATACGTTATACGAATCTTTTGATATATAGTCCAGGAAGTGTGTGAAAAAAAGGGCCTGACCCGGAACAAATTGCAATAGAAATGATTCTTTGACTACCCGACTCAGAAAAATGTGCTGATTCCGAATATGCAAAGTTTGCTCATCTAGCTGTTTCACAAATACGTTTTTCTTGGGGTTGAGGTAAATAACGAGGAGGAGAAATATGTATTTCGCAGAAATGCGTAGAACCACGAAAAACAATATGCATTTGGGGGTAATAAAGTATGCTGAATCTGAAAATGATCTCTAACTGCAAGGATAAACAACGGTTATCAATATTTAAAGGGGAAGTATGCGGGAGGAGGGTGAATTTTCTCATCTAGTGTTAAACCACGCTGAATCTGAAAAAAAACGGTCTTAAAATATAGAATGACAACTATCACTCATTTCGATGGTTTAATTAACGATTAAAGCATTCTCAACTTTTTCAGTTATATAATATACAAATGTGATGAAAAAAAACGAAATATCAATATTCATAGATCTTCGTTATCTTCGAGATCATCAACTCCGAGAAACTCAGTTGTAACACAGTTCGCACAACTTGTTCCCTTGCAAGCTCCACAGGCCCAGGTGCATTTCATGCCATTTCTTTTGCAAGTGCATCGCATATTTGAGCAGTCGGTTTTGCAGTTACAGCGAAAACTGCAAGGAGAGAGTTAGGGGCAGCGGGGAGTTCACCAAAAATAGGGCGATATAATCCATTCTGAATTACCCAACCGAACTTAAACTCGAAATGAGTGGAAGCTGCAAGCATCACTGGTGGGAGGGAGAACTTTAGACTCAACATACGAAGCAGATGCTGTAACTTTCTCGATGAATTTGAGATGACGCAACTGATTGAGGGTTGAAATTGAGCCTGGACACTTAAACAAAAGCATCATTGCTTTCTCCCCAGCTGCTGAAATGTCGTGCTTGGTGGATAGTGGGTCCATAAAAACTTTAGCGGATTCGTAAAACTCGTTGTTTTTTATCAGAAGCTGTAGTCCCGCTGACTTCCCAATTCCATAGACACGAGAAGTTGAATCGCACCCAAGGAAGGCGTGGACATACAGGATTGTGCTACATCTACGAGATCCAAGTTTGAGTTTCGTTGCATCTATATCCCAAATTCTATTCTTTGAGATTTCAGCTCGAGGTTCAGAGTAAAAGTAGATCGCTTGGCTATCTGTCTGTGCGTGATAACAGAGTAGTATAAGCAGATCTGTGTCGTCTCCAACCAGGACAGTAGGCATAAGAGAAGCAGATCGAACTGCGGTTAGAACAATGAGAAGATCAGCGTCCCCTTCTGCTTGGTATAACTGACACCCAGCTTTGGTCAGGTACTCACTGGTCATGGCTATGATTGCTTGCTTATTCTTGAAGTTGCTTAGGAACACTTCTTTCTTTGTAGAACAGACCATATTCCTACTAAAATTGATCTGCGGGCACGATCGTTTCCCTTTCCGTCTTAAATGGGTGATGTCTTTGATTGAAGGTGCTTGGTCGTATCCGTCGAAAACCACCGCCGTCCTGTGCGCTCCGTATTTCCGTGCAACGTAGTCAACGTACTTATGGCAGATACTATCATAAGTTAAGTTTTTTTCCCAAGGAATTCGCTGAAGCAGTGCCCCACCATCGAGAACTATATGCTTGTCACTGAAATCTTTGACGAAGTCTTCAGTTTTCGGCTGCTGCTCTGCAACTAGACGCCACATTGCATCGACAAGGGCAGGCTTATCGGCTGTTCGTGGAAGTCCGTTTGCTTCAAAAAGTGACGGAGGCGGTGAACACAATTCATACTTAAAGTATGACTCCAAATCATCTTCGCTATTTCCAGCAACTGTCACCAGCCGCTGAAAAATGAATGCTGGATCAACGGCAACTGACTGTCCGTCAAGAACTGGTGCAGCTTTATTAGCAAGCGTTACGGCCACAGGCTTTTTCTTGAATGTGTACGTGTTGACGTTTTCCCCTGTCATGCTATCCATGATTTCTTGTCCGACGGATCTAGCTGTGTCGACGTTGACTTTTTCATCAGCCGTAACTCCAGAGGTAATGTTTCGCAAGCTCGGGTCTTCCGCGAAAGGGGTATCTCAGCAAGAAAGCAAAGGAGCTTGCTGGTGTCATGGTTGTCGCGTTCAATCCTCGACTCTCTAACTTCTTTGTGCTGTTCGCTCGTCTCGTATTGGACCTTAACAAAGGTTTGCATCGACGAATTAATTGCACTACAAGTTGGTGCTGAGAGCAACCAAGTCAGCCTCTGCAACTCGCTCATGCCGCTTCCCCTTGTAAGACCACCGTTAGTTTTCAAGGAGCGCATGATGACCTGCTCAATGACCAGATCTGACGACAGGCCCGCCAAAAATTTTTTGGATCGGTGGATAACATGGCTCCCGTTCTGAAAATTGTCAAACACGTCGGGATTGGTAGTTTCCAGCTGTTTCATATTTTGCAGGTACACCCTGGCAGACTTTGTATATAGGAAGTGGTTGGACGCTGCGAAATACGGCAAAATAGCTTCAACTGCCTGAAGGTGAAGATCCCAGTTCCCCATCCGCTCTGCTTGGATGAACTTCTTCAGTATGTCTATCATTTCCATATATTGTATCCACAGTTTCGCCGTACGCGACTTTTCCGAAAGTGACTGTTTAAGAGAAGAAAATTTCTTGGCGACTTCTGCCAGGGACAGATTTTCCTCTATACTTCGCATGTCTGTGTGACCTTCCAATGCACCAAGATAAACAGTAAAGAACTCCATAAGCTCGTCGGAGGCACTGAATATTTTTTCCGTGTCTGCTGAATCAGCGCCATCTTCAGTGCCGTAAAGTTCAGTGAAGAGAAGTGTGTTCAGTGCCCAGTCAGTGAGTATGTGTCCTCGTATAGCTCTGGAATAAGCTTTCCCAGAAATGATTTGTAGAACAGTATTTGGCGCATATATTATTTCCAACGGGTCTTGAAGTCCAGAGCCTTCCATAATCTGTCCAACAGCCCCAATGTAACTCATGAGTGTGTGGAAGCCACCCAGCCGCAGGACGATTTTTTTTAGAAGACTTGCATCCGTCTCGGCAGCAATAATGGTAAGAGCTTTCCAGTAAAGTGGCTGATCGAAGGTCAGTACTGGAGTCGCACCGTATCTGGAACACTGTTCGCAAACGAAGCTGAGTGTGGAGTAGATACAAATGGGATCACTTGGCTCATATCTATCATGGGCATGAAGAGAATGGAGGCTTTCCCTGTGTAAGAGCCTGACTGCGTATCAACATACAGCTCGCTCACCTAAAAAAAAAGATGAAAGTTTTAATTTTACGTTCAAATAAAGGTGATTTTCATACTCACCGTGATCTAGTATCCTATTCTAGACATCAATTCTGTTGTTGTACGCCTTTATATGGAAACACGAATTTCACCTCCTGAAAATCAACCTCAACCTAAAAAAAACATAATTGTGAAACAGCTAGATGAGCAAACTTTGCATATTTGGAATCAGCGCATTTTTCTGAGTCGGGTAGTGAAAGATTCATTTCTATTGCAATTGTTCCCGGTCAAACCGTTCCCTTCCTGGACTAATAAATATACTTTATTGATGCGAAAGAGAGTGCATGGGCACAAAGACTATAAACAAATTGTAACTATAAAATCTTAACTATAAAAAACTATAAAATGCTAACGTAAGAAGTATATTAAACAAAATGAGGAGAAAATTCAAAACACCTAGATGGAAAATTAGACTATTTAGTCTTCTTTTTTATGGGGGGGGGGATACTGGCTACTGGAGATACTAAGAGTTAGGTATAATTGGAATCATGGAGCAATCTAAAACTTTTCGGGGAAACTAGCTACTGAGGATACTAGGGGTTGGGAATGCTGGAAACTTAGAACACTCCGAAATATTTTTGGGACGTTACTGGCTACCATGGATGCTAGGAAACGGAAATATCTTGAATCCTTGCACAATCTTGAATTTTGGGGGGGATATTGGTCACCGATGATGCTTGGAGTGGGAAACATCTGGAATCCTAAGAAAAATCTAGAACTTTTTTGGAAATACTGGCTGCTGGGGATATTAGGAATCGGAAATGATGCTAGGCGTCCCCCAGAAAATCTCCCGCGGAAAATCCATCCGTAAAATTTCCCCTGAAAAATTCCCGTCGCGAAAAATTCCTTCCCTACTAAAAATTCCGGCCGGACAATTCCCCGTAACTTTCTCTCCATAATAATGTAAAATTATGCAAGCAAAGAGAAAAAAGACAAATAAAAAAAAATTATGTTTGTGAATCAAGGAAAGTTCCTTCTAGAAAATTTCCTCCTCACGGAAATCCCTCTCCCGGCGCAGAAAACTCTCCCGCGAAAAATGTCCGCATGTTTCCTAATAATAAATACTATGCGTAAACAATGAAGAAATTGAAAAACTTACAGCCCTTTCTCTAGGAGTTGCGGAAAGTCACATCAACCCCAGAGGCTAATTTATTGAACCTGACCTTTCATTATGCTGAACCAAATGGCTTTCTCAAAAATTTCAATGGGATGTTTTTGAGAAAAAACGGGTTTGGGAAGAGGGCTAGTTGCCCTCCAATCTGTTTGGTTTGTTAAAAGGGCACTAAGACTTTCAATTTCTGTTCGAATGAGCCCATTCACGATTTCTTAGGATCATTGGTTCGATAAGATCATCCTCGGGGAAAACACAACAAAAAACACGCAACAAACAACAAACATCCGTGAACGTTTTTAGGCAAAAATATAAAATTCCAAATTTTTGGAGATGAGAGCTTGAAACCTTCCCAGTAGGCTTCTCCGATGGTTTTGTAGCTAGGGAGTTTTTGTTCTATGGGAGGTAGAGTTAGAAATTGATGTATAATACTTCTTGATTTCCGGGAATATTTCTGGCCTATACCGTTATTGTGAAAGTAAAGAGTAACGTTAAAGCCCAAAACGAGCATAATTTATTTCGTATACGAGATGGTCTGCCCCTCGTCATTCCCAGCTTCCCCTCGTGGTCGTAGAAACTTTGGAGGATGCTCAGTCGATAGGAAATTGAGAGTTCTAGTCGCTTTTATGAGTCAAAAACAATTGGAGACCAACCAACCTGTGCTAGAACCTGTTTTGATATGTCGTCCTTTTGTTACCCCTTAGGACATCTGATCTGCATTTTAAGGTACCTATTTTGTACTATTTCTATGGCTGCTCAAATTTGCGTGTGGGGGAACTTTCCAGGAAGGGGGGAGTAACCGGGCAATGTTTTCCGAGGGGGTTTCAGGGGAAATTTTTCACGGGGTAATTACCCGGGGGATTTACAGGGGGGATACCATTCACCGTCGAAAACATCTGGGATCTTAAAGAATCTAGAATTTTTGCGGGGGGGGGGGGGTGGGGTACTGGGGATACTATATATCTTGAATGCTAGAACCATGGAACTTTTGGAGATACCGGCTACTGGTGATACTGGAAGTTGAGAATGCTGGAAACTTAGAAAAATCTGAATATTTTTTTTTGGGGGGAGGGGGATATTAGCTACTAATGATACTAAAATTTGGGGATAATTGGACTCCCAGAACAATATATATTTTTTTTGGGTGGGGGGACTGGTTACTGGGATAATAGGAGATGGGGATGTTTAGAATCCTAGAAAAGTTCTGAACTGGTTTGGGACTTCACTCGTTACTTGAGAAACTAAAAGTTGGAGACATCTGGACTCCTAAGACAATTTAGGTTTTTTGGTGGGATATTGGCTACTGGGGATATCTGGAATCCTAGAAAAGTTCTGAATTTTTTCGGACCTTACTGGCTACTGGGAGAACAAGGAGTTGGATACCTAGAATCCTAGAAAATCTGGAACTTTTTTTTTTGGGGGGGGGGGGGTTACTGACCCCCCCCCCCGGGATACTACCACTTGCGAATATCTAGATCCCTAGCACAGACATTGAGCTGAATGATGGCAAAACAAGTTTGTAGAGCCCAAAAATGCTATCAAAATTTACCCCTACGAATCTGTCGAAAAAAAAAACAACAACTTCTTAATACTTTCGGTAGCGGAAACACTCATAAGATATAGTTATTTACTTCTCAATATTAATTTTTGTACTAATTTCATAACAAAAACCTTTTTCTAGGGGGTTTGTTCATCTTCTGCTATACTACACATCCAATTTTATTAGTTCACAGATAAGCCGAACTTGGGTGATTTAATTTTAGGCTGGCTATGAGACTGATATTGCAATTGGTGGAAAGGCGTGCTGAGCTGGTCTTTCATTCAAAGAAGGTCAGTGAGGTAGTTGCTATGATGCTATCACATCATTCTGGAAGTTATACCTAGGGTCATTCAAAGGTAATGACATATTTTATTTAGTTTATTTTGTAGCAACGATACAATGCTGGTTAGTGTCTAACTAATCCGCTAGTTTATTCAGGCCAGTCAGTGAAAAATTATGCATAATATGCACTATTTGAGGCTTCATGCTCACTAGTCCTCACCCCCCCCGTACATAAGGCTCCCCTGACCCTCCTCCATAACAGCTGATGTGTAATTATTTGCCAGTGTTTTATCAAGCTTCAAATGAAACAACTTAGTTAATTGAAGCTATAAAATAAATATCAGTATTAGCCGTTCCTTTTATATGGACTACGTTCATCCTTAGAAGCAGTGCTAGACTTATCCACCCCCCCCCACAGAAAATTCCCCTTAGAATTTAGAATGTCATATAGTTCTTTTTTTTATTCTTATTTTATTTTCATTCTTTTTTCGTGTTTCTCAGGGTTGAGTTGTCATAGCACGGTACGATAAAGTTTAGCATTGGGGCTGAGGGGTAATATCAACCCTGAATGCAAACTTGATAGGCATTACAAAGTTTTTGAATAAAATATATTCTAAAATTAGATTCAATATCTTGTTAGAGGAGGGCCAGATAGCCGAAGGGGAACCGAGAGGGAGGCTAATTACCCTCCCACATTTTTCAGCCTTTAAGAAAGACGCAAAAACTTTCAATTTTCAATCGAAGGATCCCTCTCCCAATTTTCTGAAATGGCCCCTTCCATTTGAAGTCGGCGATAAAAAAAAACGTTTTGGGCAGTTTTCTGGACCTATTTTTCGCTGCATTTGGAGGGAGGAATTTTTTTTCTTTCTGCATTGGGGGCTCCTTAGCCCTAAGTTTCATATAAGTTTCAGGCCAAATGGGAAATTTCGTTGCTTTTTTAGCTCCCTTTGTCAGAGGAGGGACAAATTTCAAAGGAATCAATCCTTTGAATATTTTTTTGTACATTAGTCCCCTTGGCCCAAGGACTTACGGCTGTAAATTTCAAATTAATCAAAAAAAGTTTTTGTGGCTCACTTCCGAGCCCCTAGCCCCAAACAAATATTGAGATTTCTTTTTACCAAGAAAGCAATTTCTGAATTTTTCACGTCACTGGACTCTCAAGATCAAACAAGACCCCCCCCCCCTCTCCGTTTTTTCCACTATGAAACAAATCTGTAAAGATTTGACAGTTCGCATAATTTACGGCCCTTATTTCAGGGGCTCTGGGTACTATGTCATCTTCGGATGCAAATTGACAAAACGGGCCCCTCCAAATGTTGATCAGATGTTCTAAGGGGTTAAATAGGATCTGATGCCACAAAATTCCTAGGACATAGGCTGGTTACTCTCCAATCACTTTTGACTTTTAATAAGGCAATAGAAATCTCGAATTCCAATCGAATGAGAATCCTCCGAAGTTTTTATAACCACAAGGAGGGGTTGGAAAGGGTTAAAAACTATAACAAGGAATAAATTCTGCTCGTTTTAGGGTTTAATGTTACTATTTACTTTCATAATAAAGACATAGAGTAGAAATATTCCCAGATATCGATAGGGTGTTCTATCCCCCCCCCCCCTTCCTAGGACTAATTCTATATTTATATGAAGTCACAATGAGGGTTAGGATGTTTTGGCATTAAAATGCGCTCTTTGAGGCATCTGCCCCCCCCCCCCACCACTCACACAGTGACCCACTACCCCTTCTTCTTAATAGCTGATGTACTATTGTACACTTTTCTTCGTTCTTTTTATTTGTCTCAATTTCCCTTTGGCTGCTCAATTTTACATTTCGGGAGAATTTTCCAGCGGAGAATTGTCGCGGAGGGAAATTTTCCGCAGGGTGGTGATTTTCTCATTTTTGTAGATAGGAGCTTGAATCTCGTCCATATGGGTCTCTGATACGCTAAGTCAAACTGTGTAATTTGCATCATGATTACTCCCTGTTTTATGTATTTTTGTCCCTTTTTCAAAATCAGCCGAAAGTTTCTAAGGGTCAAAACTTCTGATATATAACTTTAAACTTAATGACCTTATGTAGGAACTATCATAGGCAGTGCAATAGCGCTGCCTAAGTAAAGAACGATGTTGGCACAATGTATTTTTTTGTTTTTTGTCTTCGGCCAGGGTACTTCGTATCGAAGGAGGTTGTCGTAGAAGCTTCAAAAAAGGCTCATTCGATTGGAAATTGAAACGGCTAGTGTCCTTTTTAAAGTGATTAGAGGGCAACTAACCCCCCTCCCACGCCCACCCTTTCCGCAAACACGTCGAATCAAAATTTTGAGATAGTCATTTTATTCAACATAATTGAAAAGTCTGGAAATTATGTCTTTAAGACTGGTACCCCCCCCCCACAGTTCTCAGGGCAAAGGTTGTAAGCTATGGCCTAGGGGCATGTAAGGTTTTCATCGAAAGCGTTGTCGTAGAAACTTCAAAAAGAGCTCATTCGATTGGAAATTGGGAGGGCTAGCGCTCCTTTTGATATTCGGAAGCATTCGGGGGTGACTATCCCCCCCCCCCCACACCCATCATTTCTATAAACACTTCCGATCAAAACTTAAATATAGCCATTTTGTTCAACGTAGTTGAAAGGTCTGGAAATTATGTCTTTAAGGATGACAACATCCCCCCCTCCCCAACCCACAGCGCTCCGGACAAGGGTTGTAAGTTATGGGGCATATAAGGTTTTTATAGAAATTGTTGTCGTAGAAACTTCAAAAAGAGCTCATTCAATTAGAAATTGAGACGACTAGTGCCTTTTTTATTAGTCGAAAGTGATCGGAGGGCAAATGCCCCCCCCCACGCCCATCAGTTTCTAAAACACTTCCAATAAAAATTTCGAGATAGAAATGGTGTTCAATGTAGTTAAAAGGTTTGGAAATTATGTAGGGATGATAAATCCCCCTCCCCAGCCCTCAGGGCAAGGGTTGTAAGCTATCCCCTGGGGGTTTATAGGGTTTCTTATAGAAAACGTGGTCATATAAACTTCGGAGGGGGATAATTGGATTGGTAATCAGAAGCTCTAGTGCCCTTTTTAAGAGTCAAAGTGATTGGAGAACAGCTACACTCCCCCCCACACACACACACACGTCGTGTTGTCCTGAAATACATCTAGTAGAAATTTGGAGATAGCCATTTTATTCAAAATAGTCTAAATATTATATAACAAGGCCTTTGGGGTTGAAACAAATTCCCAGATCCTGGGGGCAAGGGTTATAAGGTATGTCCCATTTTGGTTGAAAACTGGAAGTTCTAGTTCTTTTTTAAGAGTCAAAAGTGATGGATGGCAGCTAGCCCTCCCCCCTCCCCCGACTAACCTTCTTCACCAAACGAACCTGATGAACATTGTGAGATAGCGATTTGCTTAAAATAGTCCAAATAACCTATAACAATGCCTCTAGGGTTGACATAACCCCCTAGTGCCCTGGAGATAAGGCTGCAAGTCATGCCCTGAGGGCATATAAGGTTTTTATGGAATGGTTGGTCGAATAAAATTCAGATGGGGCTCATTTGATTTGAAATTAGAATTTATTGTGGCGTTTTTAAGCGTCAAAAGTGATTTGAGAGCAACCAGCCCCCCCCCCCCACGCTCATCATTTTCCCAAATATGTCCAATCAAACTTTGGAGATAGCAAATTTGTTCATTGTAGTCGAAGGGTCCGGAAATTATGTCTTTGAGGAAGACACTCCCGTCCCACAGCTCTCAGGGCAAGGGTTGTAAGTTATGCCCCGAGGGGCATTTGTGGTTCTTATAGGAAGGGTGGTCGTATATACTTCAGAGGGGACTCATTGGATTGGTAATCAAAATTTCTAATGCCGTTTTTAAGAGCAAAAGTGATATGAGGGCAGCTATCTCCCCCCCCCCCACCCCACACGTCGTGTTTTCCCAAAATACATCGAATAAAAAAAATTGAGACAGTCATTGTACTCAAAATAGTCCAAATATCATATAACAAGGCTTTTGGGGTTGATACAAACCCCCACAGCCTGGGGGCGAGTGTTGTAAGTTCTGCCACGGGGTATTTAAGGTTTTTATGGAAGGGGTGGTTGTTTAACTTTATAGTCCAGTAAAAGTATGGTTCGACCGGGACAAAATTGCAACAAAATGTTTTTTTACACCAAAATGTTCAAAAAAAATTGCTGAACAACATCTCCAAAATCCGCTAAAATCACCTGCCGGGAATACCTTTTGGGGCTGCTTAAAGAGGGTGGAAGGGGGCAAAAAAATAGGTTTCTCCATTTTTTACATTTAGGAAGCAATTTCTACACTAAATTATTCAGAAATAATCGCTGAACAACATATCCGAAATCTGCTAAAATCGCCCGTCGGAAAAATCTTCTACGGCTGCTTAAAGGGGCGGAAGGGACAAAAAAATCGGTTTTTTCTTTTTTGACAATTAGGAAGCTTTGTTCACACTAAAATGTTCAGAAAAAACCGCTGAACTACATATTCAAAATCCGCGGAAATCGCCCGCCGGGAAAACCTTCTGGGGCTGCTTGTGAAAGGGGTTAATATTTTTTCGATTTTGTTATTTCTGTATGTTCGGGGACTCGATTCTGGTATAAATCAACTCGCTGAAACCGAAAAAGATGTTACTTTTATTGTAACACGTCTGTAACTTATATTAAACTATAAATAAGATTTTAATAACTCCATCGCAAAAATAAAGGAAATAGCTTTTCTTCCGAAGTGTTAGAAAGATCGGATCAATGGAAGCCTGAAATACTTCAAACAGCAACTCAGGAAAATCTCGAACGGCAATTTAAAGGAGCAGAGAATTACCTCACTCTTTCTTGCTTCACTAATCGTTGGAAACCTGGTTATTCGATGAGAATCAACCGTGTGAAGACCAGACTGCAGAAAAAGGGAAACTATAGGCATAGACGCATAGAAACTTGAAAAATCATTCTTATTATTGGCTTATTTTACAGTTGGAAGACAAAAACATTAACACGTCTATATATGAATCATAGTTTTGATAATCATCATTTTTAGATCGCATAATATTGAGAATCATCATTTCATTAATGAGCACTACAAAAGAGCACAGCCACCGTTATTGCAAAACACTAAAATTCTTCTTCTTCTAGAGATGTTGGTTCAGAGTTATTACAGCTTGTTCCCATGCGCTCTCCGCCAGCAGGTGCGTAGAGCATGCCATTCTTACGGCAAGTGCATCTGGCCGTATCGCTACCTGATTTGCACTTGCAGCGGATAATCATAGGCAGCGCCTAAGTAAAGAACGATGTGGCCACAATGAGTTTTTTTCTTCTTCTTCTTTCTTCCACAGGCACTTCGTATCGAAGGAGTTGTCGTAGAAACTTCGAAAAGGGCTCATTCAATTCGAAATTAGGGTGACTAGTGCCCATTTTAATAGTTGAAAGTGATTGGAGGGCTACTAGCCCCCCCCCACGCCCATCATTCCCCCAAACATATCCAATCAAAATTTTGAGATAGCCATTTTGTTCAGCGTAGTTGATTTCCAGATAGAAAATATCTTTTTGAGGAGGACACTCCCCCAAAAACCTCGGGGCAAGGGTTTTAAGCTATGCCCTAAGGGCATGTAAGAACAATGTTGGCACAATGTACCATATATTATTTTTTTACTTTAGAGCAGGGCACTTCATAAGGAAGGGGTCGTCGTAGAGACTTCAAAAGGGGCTCATTCGATTGGAAATCGTGAGTTCTAGTGCCCTTATGAATGGTCAAAAGTGATTGGAGGGAAACTAGCCCCCCCCCCCCACGCCCATCATTCCCTCAAACCCATCCAATCAAAATTTTGATATAGCCATTCTGTTCAGCGTATTTGATTTCCAGATAGAAAATATGTTTTTGAGGAGGACACTCCCCCAGAACCCTCCGGACAAGGGTTGTAAGTTATGCCCTGGGGGCATATAAGGTTTTTGTAGAAGGTGTTGTCGTAGAAACTTCAAAAAAGGCTCTTTCGATTGGAAATCCAAAGGACTGGTGCCCTTTTTAATAGTCGAAAGTGATTGGAGGGCAACTAACCCCCCTCTCACGCCCACCTTTTCTCCCAACACATCCAACCAAAATTTTGAGATAGCCATTTTATTCAACGTAGTTTTAAGTTCTGTAAAATAGGTTTTTGAGGATTACAACCCCCTCATAGCCCTCAGGGCAAGAGTTGTAAGTTATGCCCTGGGGGCATATAAGGTTTTTATAGAAGGTGTTGTCGTAGAAACTTCAAAACAGGCTCATTCGATTGGAAATTCGAAGGGCTAGTACCCTTTTTAATAGTCGAAAGTGATTGGAGGGCAACTAGCCCCCCCCCCCCCACGCCCATCATTTCCCCCTAACACATCCAATCAAAATTTTGAGATAGCCATTTTGTTCAGCGTAGTTGATTTCCAGATAGAAATTATGTTTTTGAGAAGGACACTCCCCCGCAACCATCAGAGCAAGGGTTTTAAGTTATGCCCTGGGGGCATATAAGGTTTTTATATAAGGCGTTGTCGTAGAAACTTCAAAAAGGCTCATTCGATTTGAAATTCAAAGGGCTAGTGCCCTTTTGAATAGTCGAAAGTGATTGGAAGGCTCATTCGATTGGAAATTCAAAGGGCAAGCCATTTTATTCAACGTAGTTTTAAGTTCTGTAAATTAGGTTTTTGAGGATGACAACCCCCTCACAGCCCTCAGGGCGAGGGTTGTAAGTTATGCCCTGAGGGCATATAAGGTTTTTATAGAACGCGTTGTCGTAGAAACTTCAAAAAGAGCTCATTCGATTGGAAATTGGGAGGGCTAGCGCTCCTTTTGATATTCGGAAGCATTCGGAGGGTGACTATCCCCCCCCCCACACCCATCATTTCTATAAACACTTCCGATCAAAACTTAGATATAGCCATTTTGTTCAACGTAGTTGAAAGGTCTGGAAATTATGTCTTTAAGGATGACAACATCCCCCCCTCCCCCACCCACAGCGCTCCGGACAAGGGTTGTAAGTTATGGGGCATATAAGGTTTTTATAGAAATTGTTGTCGTAGAAACTTCAAAAAGAGCTCATTCAATTAGAAATTGAGACGACTAGTGCCTTTTTTATTAGTCGAAAGTGATCGGAGGGCAAATGCCCCCCCCCACGCCCATCAGTTTCTAAAACACTTCCAATAAAAATTTCGAGATAGAAATGGTGTTCAATGTAGTTAAAAGGTTTGGAAATTATGTAGGGATGATAAATCCCCCTCCCCAGCCCTCAGGGCAAGGGTTGTGAGCTATCCCATGGGGGTTTATAGGGTTTCTTATAGAAAACGTGGTCATATAAACTTTGGAGGGGGATAATTGGATTGGTAATCAGAAGCTCTAGTGCCCTTTTTAAGGGTCAAAGTGATTGGAGAACAGCTACACTCCCCCCCACACACACACACACGTCGTGTTGTCCTGAAATACATCTAGTAGAAATTTGGAGATAGCCATTTTATTCAAAATAGTCTAAATATTATATAACAAGGCCTTTGGGGTTGAAACAAATTCCCAGATCCTGGGGGCAAGGGTTATAAGGTATGTCCCATTTTGGTTGAAAACTGGAAGTTCTAGTTCTTTTTTAAGAGTCAAAAGTGATGGATGGCAGCTAGCCCCCCCCCCTCCCCCGACTAACCTTCTTCACCAAACGAACCTGATGAACATTGTGAGATAGCGATTTGCTTAAAATAGTCCAAATAACCTATAACAATGCCTCTAGGGTTGACATAACCCCCCTAGTGCCCTGGAGATAAGGCTGCAAGTCATGCCCTGAGGGCATATAAGGTTTTTATGGAATGGTTGGTCGAATAAAATTCAGATGGGGCTCATTTGATTTGAAATTAGAATTTATTGTGGCGTTTTTAAGCGTCAAAAGTGATTTGAGAGCAACCAGCCCCCCCCCCCCACGCTCATCATTTTCCCAAATATGTCCAATCAAACTTTGGAGATAGCAAATTTGTTCATTGTAGTCGAAGGGTCCGGAAATTATGTCTTTGAGGAAGACACTCCCGCCCCACAGCTCTCAGGGCAAGGGTTGTAAGTTATGCCCCGAGGGGCATATGTGGTTCTTATAGGAAGGGTGGTCGTATATACTTCAGAGGGGACTCATTGGATTGGTAATCAAAATTTCTAATGCCGTTTTTAAGAGCAAAAGTGATATGAGGGCAGCTATCCCCCCCCCACCCCACACGTCGTGTTTTCCCAAAATACATCGAATAAAAAAAATTGAGACAGTCATTGTACTCAAAATAGTCCAAATATCATATAACAAGGCTTTTGGGGTTGATACAAACCCCCACAGCCTGGGGGCGAGTGTTGTAAGTTCTGCCGCGGGGTATTTAAGGTTTTTATGGAAGGGGTGGTTGTTTAACTTTATAGTCCAGTAAAAGTATGGTTCGACCGGGACAAAATTGCAACAAAATGTTTTTTTACACCAAAATGTTCAAAAAAAATTGCTGAACAACATCTCCAAAATCCGCTAAAATCACCTGCCGGGAATACCTTTTGGGGCTGCTTAAAGAGGGTGGAAGGGGGCAAAAAAATAGGTTTCTCCATTTTTTACATTTAGGAAGCTTTTTCTACACTAAATTATTCAGAAATAATCGCTGAACAACATATCCGAAATCTGCTAAAATCGCCCGTCGGAAAAATCTTCTACGGCTGCTTAAAGGGGGCGGAAGGGACAAAAAAATCGGTTTTTTCTTTTTTGACAATTAGGAAGCTTTGTTCACACTAAAATGTTCAGAAAAAATCGCTGAACTACATATTCAAAATCCGCGGAAATCGCCCGCCGGGAAAACCTTCTGGGGCTGCTTGTGAAAGGGGTTAATATTTTTTCGATTTTGTTATTTCTGTATGTTCGGGGACTCGATTCTGGTATAAATCAACTCGCTGAAACCGAAAAAGATGTTACTTTTATTGTAACACGTCTGTAACTTATATTAAACTATAAATAAGATTTTAATAACTCCATCGAACAAAAATAAAGGAAATAGCTTTTCTTCTGAAGTGTTAGAAAGATCAGATCAATGGAAGCCTGAAATACTTCAAACAGCAACTCAGGAAAATCTCGAACGGCAATTTAAAGGAGCAGAGAATTACCTCACTCTTTGTTGCTTCACTAATCGTTGGAAACCTGGTTATCCGATGAGAATCAACCGTGTGAAGACCAGACTGCAGAAAAAGGGAAACTATAGGCATAGACGCATAGAAACTTGAGAAATCATTCTTATTATTGGCTTATTTACAGTTGGAAGACAAAAACATTAACACGTCTATATATGAATCATAGTTTTGATAATCATCATTTTTAGATCGCATAATATTGAGAATCATTTCATTAATGAGCACTACAAAAGAGCACAGCCACCGTTATTGCAAAACACTAAAATTCTTCTTCTTCTAGAGATGTTGGTTCAGAGTTATTACAGCTTGTTCCCATGCGCTCTCCGCCAGCAGGTGCGTAGAGCATGCCATTCTTACGGCAAGTGCATCTGGCCGTATCGCTACCTGATTTGCACTTGCAGCGGATAATCATAGGCAGCGCCTAAGTAAAGAACGATGTGGCCACAATGAGTTTTTTTTTCTTCTTCTTTCTTCCACAGGCACTTCGTATCGAAGGAGTTGTCGTAGAAACTTCGAAAAGGGCTCATTCAATTCGAAATTAGGGTGACTAGTGCCCTTTTTAATAGTTGAAAGTGATTGGAGGGCTACTAGCCCCCCCCCCCCCCCCCACGCCCATCATTCCCCCAAACATATCCAATCAAAATTTTGAGATAGCCATTTTGTTCAGCGTAGTTGATTTCCAGATAGAAAGTATCTTTTTGAGGGGGACACTCCCCCAAAAACCTCGGGGCAAGGGTTTTAAGCTATGCCCTAAGGGCATGTAAGAACAATGTTGGCACAATGTACCATATATTATTTTTTTACTTTAGAGCAGGGCACTTCATATGGAAGGGGTCGTCGTAGAGACTTCAAAAGGGGCTCATTCGATTGGAAATCGTGAGTTCTAGTGCCCTTATGAATGGTCAAAAGTGATTGGAGGGAAACTAGCCCCCCCCCACGCCCATCATTCCCTCAAACCCATCCAATCAAAATTTTGATATAGCCATTCTGTTCAGCGTATTTGATTTCTAGATAGAAAATATGTTTTTGAGGAGGACACTCCCCCACAACCCTCAGGGCAAGGGTTTTAAGTTATGCCCTGGGGGCATATAAGGTTTTTGTAGAAGGTGTTGTCGTAGAAACTTCAAAAAAGGCTCTTTCGATTGGAAATCCAAAGGACTGTTGCCCTTTTTAATAGTCGAAAGTGATTGGAGGGCAACTAACCCCCCTCTCACGCCCACCTTTTCTCCCAACACATCCAACCAAAATTTTGAGATAGCCATTTTATTCAACGTAGTTTTAAGTTCTGTAAAATAGGTTTTTGAGGATTACAACCCCCTCACAGCCCTCAGGGCAAAAGTTGTAAGTTATGCCCTGGGGGCATATAAGGTTTTTATAGAAGGTGTTGTCGTAGAAACTTCAAAAAAGGCTCTTTCGATTGGAAATTCGAAGGGCTAGTACCCTTTTTAATAGTCGAAAGTGATTGGAGGGCAACTAGCCCCCCCCCCCCCGTCCATCATTTCCCCCTAACACATCCAATCAAAATTTTGAGATAGCCATTTTGTTCAGCGTAGTTGATTTCCAGATAGAAATTATGTTTTTGAGAAGGACACTCCCCCGCAACCATCAGAGCAAGGGTTTTAAGTTATGCCCTGGGGGCATATAAGTTTTTATATAAGGCGTTGTCGTAGAAACTTCAAAAAGGCTCATTCGATTTGAAATTCAAAGGGCTAGTGCCCTTTTGAATAGTCGAAAGTGATTGGAAGGCTCATTCGATTGGAAATTCAAAGGGCAAGCCATTTTATTCAATGTAGTTTTAAGTTCTGTAAATTAGGTTTTTGAGGATGACAACCCCCTCACAGCCCTCAGGGCGAGGGTTGTAAGTTATGCCCTGAGGGCATATAAGGTTTTTATAGAACGCGTTGTCGTAGAAACTTCAAAAAGAGCTCATTCGATTGGAAATTGAAATGGCTAGTGTCTTTTTTAATAGTCGAAAGTGATTGGAAAGCAACTAACACCCTTTCCACGTCCACCATTTCCCCAAACACATCCAATCAAAATTTTGAGATAGCCATTTTGTTCCACGCAGTTTAAAGTTCAGGAAATTATACCTTTGAGCAGGACACTCCCCCCACAGTCTTCAGGGCAACGGTTATAAGCTATGCCCTTGGGGCATATAAGGTTTTTATTGAAATCTTTGTCGTAGAAACTTGAAAAAGGGCTCCATTCGACTGGAAATTCAAATGGCTAGTGCCCTTTTTAATAGTCAAAAGTTTTAAAAATTAGTTCTTTAAGGATGACAACCCATCCCCCCCACAACCCTCAGGGCAAGGGTTGTAAGTTATGCCCTGGGAGCATGTCATGGAGTGAGAATGAGATGTCATGGAATGAGCATTGTCAGTTTAATATACTGATATTTGTTAACCAAATGTTAATATTATTTGATTTATTAAAGTTATAAAAGTAAAAACATTTATATTTTTTTTCAGTAAAGTGCAAATTATGTTCTGGCCTTGGGAAGGCATAGGGGTTTAAAGCCCTTCTCATGTTAATTTCTGCTCGTTTTGAGTTTGACTCGGTTATTTATTGTAATTTCTGTTCGTTTTGCGTTTCATTTACTTATCGATGCTGATTTGTGGTAGTTTCACGCTTGGTAGATTAGTTTATTTTATTTTTGCTCATTTTTGGTTTAATGGAGTTCTTTACTTTTCTTTGAAAAACTTATTTTGTGGAAAAAGTTTTTTAATTATTTGAAGAAGACTTTGGGGAGCTGGTTTCTTCTCCGTCATTACTGGTATGTAACTATCAGCGGAGAGTCGCCATCCCCAGTTCTCCGGTTTCATCGCAGCAGCCTCGCTTTTCCATTCTATTACCTGCAAATACACGCGAAAAGAATGGAACTTCGCAGTTGAGGGTTTGGGAGGCATCCGATCAGGGCAGACAAATGCGGTAGAGGAAGCGAGCTTGGCCAAAAACAGACGATGTCTCAAGGACAGGAGAGTTTCTTCAGGCTTTCCTTTATAAATTCTCAAAAGAGCTTGTTCACCAGGTACAATGAGCTCGTCTTTCGTAGCCTTCGAGTCCATAAAGACCTTAGCGGCCTCACGGAAAGACGGATCGGACCGGTACAATGACAGTCCGACAGATTTACCAATTCCTTGTAATCTCGAAGTGGTGTCACAGCCTAGGAACGCGTGCAGAAATAGAATTGCACCACACATGTCCCTTAGTTTTTCTTTGATGGAGCAAATATTCCATAGCTTTTGTTCGTTTGAAGCTTTCGTCTCGGATCTGAAATACAGGCCTTTGTGGGTGTCAGTGACATGATAGAGGAGAAGGATAAGGAGGTCAGTTTCGTTGCCGATGAGACACGTCAACTGAGTTCTTGCACTATGAATGGCTGTGGTTGGAATCAGGATATCCGCGTCAGCAGACTGATGTTGCACTGAACAACCCACTGAGGACAAATTTTCTCCTATTGCTAGAATTATCCGCTGCTTGTTTTTGCAGTTTTGCTAGAACTCTTCCTTCTTTCTTGTTGACTTTGTCGTACCAGTGAATTCTACCACTGGGCACTGTTTACTTTTTCGTCGAGCCATACCTTTCGTCGAAGGACCATTGTCATATCCATAAAAAACTACTGAAGTACAGTATGAAATGGAGGAGGGATAAAAAAAAAAAAAAACAAGGAGTAAAAGAAAATAACATCAAATATACAAAGTAGGAAGTGCTACTTCAAGGTCAAGAGATGTCTCGGTGCTCGAAAATGGGTAAATCATCAACTGTATTTTATTTAATATTAATTATTAACAAAAACTTAGCATAAACACTTCCCTTAAAATACCACAGTATGAAATGGAGGAGGGATAACCAAAAAAAAACAAGGAGTAAAAGAAAATAACATCAAAAATACAAAGTAGGAAGTGCTACTTCAAGGTCAAGAGATGTCTCGGTTCTCGAAAATGGGTAAATCATCAACTGTATTTTATTTAATATTAATTATTAACAAAAACTTAGCATAAACACTTCCCCTTAAAATACCACAGTATGAAATGGAGGAGGGATAACCAAAAAAAAAAACAAGGAGTAAAAGAAAATAACATAAAAAAAACAAAGTAGGAAGTGCTACTTCAAGGTCAAGAGATGTCTCGGTGCTCGAAAATGGGTAAATCATCAACTGTATTTTATTTAATATTAATTATTAACAAAAACGTAGCATAAACACATCCCCTTAAAATACCATAGCATGAAATGGAGGAGGGATAACCAAAAAAAAAAAACAAGGAGTAAAAGAAAATAACATCAAAAATACAAAGTAGGAAGTGCTACTTCAAGGTCAAGAGATGTCTCGGTGCTCGAAAATAGGTAAATCATCAACTGTATTTTATTTAATATTAATTATTAACAAAAACTTAGCATAAACACATCCCCTTAAAATACCACAGTATGAAATGGAGGAGGGATAACCAAAAAAAAAAAAACAAGGAGTAAAATAAAATAACATCAAAAATACAAAGTAGGAAGTGCTACTTCAAGGTCAAGAGATGTCTCGGTGCTCGAAAATAGGTAAATCATCAACTGTATTTTATTTAATATTAATTATTAACAAAAACTTAGCATAAACACATCCCCGCAAAATACCACAGTATGAAATGGAGGAGGGATAACCAAAAAAAAACAAGGAGTAAAAGAAAATAACATCAAAAATACAAAGTAGGAAGTGCTACTTCAAGGTCAAGAGATGTCTCGGTGCTCGAAAATGGGTAAACCATCAACTGTATTTTATTTAATATTAATTATGAACAAAAACTTAGAATAAACACATCCATTTAAAATACCACAGTATGAAATGGAGGAGGGATAACCAAAAAAAAACAAGGAGTAAAAGAAAATAACATCAAAAATACAAAGTGGGAAGTGCTACTTCAAGGTCAAAAGATGTCTCGGTGCTCGAAAATAGGTAAATCATCAACTGTATTTTATTTAATATTAATTATGAACAAAAACTTAGCATAAACACATCCCCTTAAAATACCACAGTATGAAATGGAGGAGGGATAGCCAAAAAAAAAACAAGGAGTAAAAGAAAATAACATCAAAAATACAAAGTATGAAGTGCTACTTCAAGGTCAAGAGATGTCTCGGTGCTCGAAAATGGGTAAATCATCAACTGTATTTTATTTAATATTAATTATTAACAAAAACGTAGCATAAACACATCCCCTTAAAATACCATAGTATGAAATGGAGGAGGGATAACCAAAAAAAACAAACAAGGAGTAAAAGAAAATAACATCAAAAATACAAAGTAGGAAGTGCTACTTCAAGGTCAAGAGATGTCTCGGTGCTCGAAAATAGGTAAATCATCAACTGTATTTTATTTAATATTAATTATTAACAAAAACTTAGCATAAACACATCCCCTTAAAATACCACAGTATGAAATGGAGGAGGGATAACCAAAAAAAAAAAAACAAGGAGTAAAATAAAATAACATCAAAAATACAAAGTAGGAAGTACTACTTCAAGGTCAAGAGATGTCTCGGTGCTCGAAAATGGGTAAACCATCAACTGTATTTTATTTAATATTAATTATTAACAAAAACTTAGAATAAACACATACCCTTAAAATACCACAGTATGAAATGGAGGAGGGATAACCAAAAAAAAAAACAAGGAGTAAAAGAAAATAACATCAAAAATACAAAGTAGGAAGTGCTACTTCAAGGTCAAGAGATGTCTCGGTGCTCGAAAATGGGTAAATCATCAACTGTATTTTATTTAATATTAATTATTAACAAAAACTTAGCATAAACACATCCCCTTAAAATACCACAGTATGAAATGGAGGAGGGATAACCAAAAAAAAAAAACAAGGAGTAAAAGAAAATAACATCAAAATACAAAGTAGGAAGTGCTACTTCAAGGTCAAGAGATGTCTCGGTGCTCGAAAATGGGTAAATCATCAACTGTATTTTATTTAATATTAATTATTAACAAAAACTTAGCATAAACACATCCCCTTAAAATACCACAGTATGAAATGGAGGAGGGATAACCAAAAAAAAAGGAGTAAAAGAAAATAACATCGAAAATACAAAGTAGGAAGTGCTACTTCAAGGTCAAGAGATGTCTCGGTGCTCGAAAATGGGTAAATCATCAACTGTATTTTATTTAATATTAATTATTAACAAAAACTTAGCATAAACACATCCCCTTAAAATACCACAGTATGAATTGGAGGAGGGATAACCTAACAAATCAAAAACAAAACTTAACATTAACCTCAGAAGAGATTTAAGAACAAAACACAACTAAAACGTCATGTTTACAATCCTTTTTGATTTGTCGGAGTGTAGTGTTTTGTCCTTCAGTAGAGGGGGGGGGGAGTTCTGAAGGTCGTTAATAAACCATGATGATTTGGAGAGTTCAAACAGTTTAGTCCAAATCGATGTAAGTCTGCAACTATCAAGCGAATTATCCACTAGTGACTGATGACAATAATTTCTTTTTTAATATGACAGTTTTTTTATTTCAGATTATGGCAGAAGACAGACCCTGGCACCAAAGAAAGGTGTTGTGGTTTGAGGAATTTTCTCTCTATGGCAGTCTTTGGGTATTATACATTCGTCAGTGGAGCAAAAACTGTCTTACATGTGAATCTTCTTCTAAAAGTAAAGTGCCGAGCCTTGAAAATCAGGCCCTATGTGTGTTAGCACATTTAGAACACAACTCCCCTCTAACCCTTCCAATTTCTATATACAATAAGCTAATACAAGCGGCTCTCATCAAGAGTTATCCTACTCGATGCTTACTGAAAAACTGGCCTTTCGAATTTCTGTCTCTTAATGATATTCTATCTGATCACAACTTTCAATGCTTTGGTCCGTATAGAAGACAGATGCTTGCGGAAAGTCTTTTGCACACTTTTTTGCTTCTTATTATTAGTGGCGAGGAATTTTTACTGCACATCTTAGACATAAGAGGGGTGGTTTTCAAGCCTATTGATTTTGACAAATTTTACATACTAATTGCTAATATTCATTCCCACTACAAAGGTGTTACCCGCGAAATTTTGCTAGATCTTTCAACATATTCGGCTGATAATTTTCAAACCCAGAGGCTTTCTTGCATGATATCAGAAAGCCATGAAAGTAAGCTTAAAATACATCTAAGTCATTTTACACCTGCTTTTTTGGAAAGTCGAAAGTACTTTTTCAATAAAGAACGAAATATAGAACACCTAAAAGCTATAGAAAATGACCTAAAAAACATAGCTGCTATTGCAACAAATATGTTGCAGAGCATAGAATTCAAATATACTTTCCGCAACACCAGTTTGATGAACATGGTAACAGTGCTTAAGACTGCAAGTTACCAGAACCTTGTGGCTGTTAGTTTCAATGGTTGCAAGATAGACTTTAGAAACTGTTCAACATCTGTCATTTTACTTTCCAACTGGATCAGCGATCTACCTCACCTTCAGCTTTTAGATTTATCTCAAAATCGCCTATCAAACCGTTTGAAAGATTTATTGTTATACCTCAAACGCGGTCTGCTATCTTTACGTCTATGTAAATGTGAACTCACCCTAAGTGATCTGATCTACCTGATGGAGTCACCTCATTCAAAGACTATCCTAACACTTGATATAAGTGAAAACTTCTACGAAGAAGAGGTCGACTTAAGTAGATTTTTTGCTGCATTTCGATCTCAGATTGTTGGTATTGAAGCTTTGTTTGTTAAAATTGCTCAAGACAAAAATGAAGATTTAACAGCATCACTCCAGAGTTGCTCTTCTCTCTACTCTTTAGCTTTGGACTGTTCTGAGTTAGATGTGAATAAAATAAAGCAAATGATCCGTCGACTTTACTCATGCAGTTCTTTGAAAATTATGAGTTTTGAGGTTAAAGTACCTGGTTATGATAACATCCGTGAACAGGACTCGGTTTACGAAAATTATATTGAGCAATATGACAGCGTTATCCAAGAGCAAAAGGGGAGATTTTTGATAAAATTTTTTCCGCATTAGATTTTTGTGACTCATTTTTAACTTATTTTAATAAATGACATTGATGCTTTTTCCCCCTTAAGGTAAAGAATTTTAGGGACATTGCAATTTTATGTTTTATAAGCACATCTCAGTTTTACAACAACAACAAAAAACAGCTTTCACGACATTGGAGGCTATCACCCGCTCAGTCTCTCCTATAATACAGTTAACAATATTTGGCCTTTTCCTACGATATATTTTGTTACTTAGAAAATTACGTATATACTGCAACTTCCTTTCAGATGAGTCCTAAAACAGCTTTCTATGATGTTCCAGTTCCTCAATGGCGGTGAAGAAAAACATAACAAAAAAAGGACACATCAGAGCTACCCGTTCAAAAAAAGAGATTTTCCTCTTTGATAAGAGTGGGGGGGGGGGGGGTGTGAGTTTCCTGAATGGGGTTTCGAGAAATAGAAAAACCAACGTCGTACTTTTCATTCCAATCCGGCACCATTTTTTAGAAATTTCACACAATTTTTCGAAATTCCTGTAAATTTGTTTTCGCAACAAACTTTTACTTTTAAGACGAATAGAAATAACGATTATCATTCCTGAATCAGCTAGAAATGGTAATTTTTCTTACTCGACAGTTTTCTAGAAACGCTTTTAAATTTTTGGTTACTATGGACCGTGATTTGATCTTTACTAGATTGTAGTTATTGCTGCGATCATGATACAGGGTTCTTAGAACACATCGCAGCTATCTCGTTCACACTTAACATGGTCAAAAGCTTTAGTGCAAACTAAAGGTACCTTAGGGGCTAGACAGTTGCTCCTTTTACTGGGGGCAGTGAGGTGCATTTGCTTTCTCCCTAACTTTCAAACACTGATAAATAATCTTTTCTACATTTTAAATACCTTTTATCTTCCCTGACAGTTTCGTGAATAGGCGCTAATGGGTATAGAGCCTCCTCTCTTCCACTGTTGCGGGTGGGGTAATACCAAACCAAATTTGATGAGCTGTTGGTGAAACACAAAAATACCCAAAAATTCAGGGGATAGTGCAAGCCCTGCTTGATTTCTAATCAGGAAAATCGAAATACTAAACCACACGAGAAAGAAAAGTTCCGACTTTGCGGTTGACGCAATAAAGAATTGCCGCAAAATTAATTTAAAGTCAGCCGAACACCGCCGCCTCTGCCGGCGGCGCACCGGCGGCGTAGCAATACTTCGGCGACAGTCGACCGGGCCTCTCGTCGGCAGTGTTTGGTCGATCCGCCGGTGCGGCGCCAGGGTCTAGCTAAGACCCCGGCTTAGCTAGACCCCGCTTAGCTCTTTTTCTTTTTTCTAGGTTTCCATTGAAAAGAATGCTGTTGCTGGACATGAAGATCCTTTTTATTTATTTAACTACTATTATACTTTTCTTTGTCTTTATTTTGCAAAATCTTTTCTTTTTCTTTTTTCTAGGTTTCCATTGAAAAGAATAACCCCAATAATCCTCATTTGTCCTCAAATCGAATTTCATTTGCTTATGAGCGTTTTTAATCCCCCTGCCATAGTTGGTATTCTTAGTGGTAAACTTTAGCTCTGAAAAAGACGACTCAAATGGTGTCAACTTCTTATATATTTATTTTACTTCCAGAAAATTGTCGTGGGTCAAGCCTAAGCTCAAATATCAGACAAGCGGTGCTAAATCTTATTTCCCTGGGAAAAGTATTTGACTCATTAACACATAAGATTCTTCTTTCGAAACTGCCCCATAATGGTATAAGAAGGAATGCTTGTTCTTGGTTTCTATCATACTTATCTGGTCGAGTCATCTCGGTTGATTCATACTTTTCTAACCCTTCTAAAACAGAGTTTGGCGTTCCACAAGGATCTGTCATTGGGTCGATACTCTTTTTTTAATCTACGTCAATGACCTTATTAATGCGGTTAAAATTTTAAACCTACCATTTGCTGTCGTCTTTGTCAACTAGCATCCGTCATTAATAGTGACAGGAGATCGTCCTTACTGGATGCACTTATTGCTTTTGCTGATGACAGTACTCTTGGCACAGCAGGTAGAACTGAGTCTGATCTTCGTTCAAAGATGATAGCCCTTTTTCAAAGAGTTATCGTGTGGTTTGGTGTAAATTATCTCGGAAAGTCATGTTTTCTCATTTTCTCCAGAGTCTCAAAGGCTTGCCCTATGTTAAACGAAATACACGTATCAAGAGGTTCTCTAAGTAGACCTAAAGATCGTTACGTTCGATTCCTAGGCATCTTGCTTGACCAAAATCTTTCCTTCAAGCATCATATTGACCTGATTAAAATGAAAGTCTCCAGGAGTCTAGGAATCCTTAAAAAGTTCAAACACATATTCCCAGGGTCAATTCTTAGAATCTTGTTCTGCAGCCTAGTTCAGTCTTATGTTTCATATTGTTATGTTATTTGGACGTCAACTTTTCCCTCTTCTCCGAAGCCACTTTCAAAACTTTATGATAAAGCAAGGACTCTTACTCAGGAAACTAACCGATCTTCCCTTAAACCCTTGCTTGATTTGCAATCTCTCTATTTTCTTTCTTGTTCTTCTTTCATTTTTTTTTTAGAGTTGCACGGCCATCTCCTGCTGCCCTATGTAATAATATATAGTTTGTTTCTGATCAATCGACTTATCATCTCCGCACTTCCAACAATTCATAGATTCTTCATACTCCATCAGTGAGGTCTGACTTCAACCCTTTGACATCTTGCAACAGGATCTGGAACACGCTCCTAGAGTCTGCACGAAGCTGCCACTCGTTTAGTATGTTCAAAAATTATGTTAGAGAATTTCTAGGTAGCAATTAAATTTTTTCAGATTTCCCTTGGAGTTGATGTCTCTGGATTGAGTTGGATATTTATTTGTGTTGGTGAAATCATGCACTACCCGCTGCCTAGCTTTTCATATTTTGGGATTATTAAGGTGGGTGACTGGATTTTTTGGATTTTGATTATATTTTTTTGTGTTAGTATTTTTTTTTCTCTCCTGTTCTTTCCCGGCCATGGAGGCTTATGGGGAGATTGTATTAAAGTAGTTTTTTTGTTTATGAATTTTATTGTTAAATAAAGAACTCAGAAACACACAACTCAGAACTCAAATGACCATCTCAAAATTTCTATCAGATGCATTTCACGAAAATACGACGTGTGCGTGTGTGTGTGTGTGTGGTGGGGGGGGGGGGGTATCCACCCTCCGATCACTATGAATCTTAAAAAGGGCACTAGAACTTCTGATTACCAATACAATGAGCCCCTCGGAAGTTTATACAATCACCCTTTCTATATATACATATATATATATATATATACATATATATATATATATATATATGTATATATATATATATATATATATATATATATATATATATATATATATATATATATATATATATATGTATATATATATATATATATATATATATATATATATATATATATATATATATATATATATATATATATATATATATATATATATATATATATATATATATATATATATATATATATATATATATATATACATATATGCTCCGATCAAAACTTGCACCTTATATGCCCCCGATCAAAACTTGGGACCCTTGCCCTGAGGGATGTGGGGGGGGGGGTGTGTTTTCCTCAAATACATAATTTCCGGATCTTTCAACTAAGTTGAACAAAATGGTTATCTCAAAATTTTGATTGGATGTGTTTGGGGAAGTGAGGGCGTTGGAGGGGGGTTAGTTGCCCTCCAATCACTTTCGTTTTTTAAAAAGGGCACTAGCCCCTTCATTTGCCAATCGAACGAGCCTATTTTGAAGTTTCTACGACAACCCCTTCGAAGCGAAGTACCCTGGTCTAAACAAAAAAATAAACAAATAATACATTGTGCCCACAGCGTTCTTTACTTAGGCAGCGCTATTGCGCTGCCTATGATAAAAAAACAAAACAAAAAAAATTAATCCTTCTTAAGCTTTCGCTTGTTTGGAGTATATAAATCCCCTTAAACATATATAATACCATTAAATAAGGAGGTACTGACGTGTTGTCCTGACCACACTCAAGAAGTGACGTTAGGCCAATCATAATTAAATATACCTCTAAATATGATGAAAATGTGATACTTTAGCAACAAAATTATGGAAACTACAATAGAGAATTACGGAAAGCAGGCCACCCAGAACGCATTATATTAAATACCTAACAGAACCCTCAGGCTAAGCTGATTATCTGAGAGTGCACACACAAAAAGCGGTTTTAAACAGATCAAACTTTGTGGTCGGGTAACACATATGTACCAGTAAGGGAAAAAGTTTAGAAAGTGGAGAGAAGAAACGAAAGAGAGAACAAACAAAAGAGAAAAAAGAGAAAAAATCCTATACCTACTCGGCTCCTGGTGCACTACAACCCTTGCTACCAACAATTCATTCCCCTCAATCCTTGCAGTGGCTTAATTTTCCGAGTTGTTTGGCTTTTACGAGTTTGTATGTATTTGCTCCTGTTTTTGTGTGTGCTTTTTTTCATTTTCTTTCTTATTGTTATACTCCATCGTCATGCCTTGTATTTTTGATGGGTTATAAGATAAATTAATTATTAATTAATTATCAACACACCAAAAGCCTTTGCATCCACCCAACAACACAAAAGCCATTATTTATTTTTATCAATTTACGGGGAACTTGAGACCAGATCAAATTCAAACTGTTTATGGTTTTTACTTATCGACAATTTTTTTTAAAGTTATATTTCACTCTCTTTCACTCGTTATATTTCTCAGTTATATTTTACTCTCTATCACTTCTTATCTTTCTCAGTTATATTTCATCCTCTTTCACTCGTTATACTTCTCAGTTATATTTCACTCTCTATACTCGAACTTTTGCTGAGTCACGATTTTGCTGCACGATAGGAAAAAAGAACTAGTTCGACCCTTTGCCAATTAAAAATCTCTCGGAGCGAGTCCGGTCGCTTCCCATTTTACGAGTCAAGTCTAGGAGCTAATTGTCCTAATCAATCAATTCAAACAAATTCAGACAAATTGTTTTAAGATCTCTACGAAAATAATATTCGCTGGCGTTTTTTTAAAGATTCTGGAATGTTTTTCCAAACAACGCAGCTAGAGGTGTTCTTACATTATTAGCATATCAATTAGGATAAATATGCACTTCATCACCAGTTATAAACAAATTTAGGAAACACTTATGAATTAACCTGGAATATCACCTATAAATGAATAATACATAGTAAAAATTTTCCTACGCCTGACAGAGGGATAATATGTAACTGTGCATATTGAGAATTAATTGATGCTGTTTTAATTGATGCATATTGAGAATTAATTGATGCTGTTTTAATTGATGCATATTGAGAATTAATTGATGCCGTTTTAATTTATGCATATTGAGAATTAATTGATGCTGTTTTAACTGATGCATATTGAGAATTAATTGATGCTGTTTTAATTTATGCATATTGAGAATTAATTGATGCTGTTTTAACTGATGCATATTGAGAATTAATTGATGCTGTTTTAATTGATGCATATTGAGAATTAATTGATGCTGTTTTAATTGATGCATATTGAGAATTAATTGATGTTGTTTTAATTGATGCATATAGAAAATTAATTGATGCTGTTTTAACATCTCCAGTCAAAACTTGCAATGCCATATTATGCATCAAACGCATAAACAAATAAACAGTTATAATAACATTCTAAGCAAAAACACACTAAAAATCTAGTGACAGATTGTTTTTTTCTTATCAAATATAAATTTTCTGTGTGTTCATAAATTACCTTTGTGCTCTTCGCGTAATTTTCCGATAATTAAGAGCAGACAGTGAAATCTGATTGTTTGAATTGATTAATTAGAAAATTAAACAATTTTACATGTCTTAAAGAATGGGGAATTAATTTTGATGAAAAAGACCTCCATTTGCAGTTGCTATGGTCACCAAATTTAAAAACAGAAATTTGGGTGAAAAATCAGCGAAAAATAAGCTAAAAATATGTGGCACCAAATAGTTTAAAAGATGCAGTTATGGCTGGGAATTAACATATTGTTAATGATTGAATTTTTACGGACGAGAAGCGGATCAACGTTTTCCAACGTCCAACGCGGCAACATGACGAAACTATGACAAAGCCGTGAAAACTTCAAAATTTTAAAACAACCAAAAGAAGAATCTAAAAAAATACGGGTTTATTTCGTTATACAACACTATTGTGTTACTTTATTATTTTCAGGTCTGGATTTGCCAATAGGCCGAGGGTGCACAATGCAAGGGGGTGCCATAAATCATTAGCACTGAAGAATCTTTTTCTTAACAAAACTGGACTGATAAGATTTATCTCTTTCATTACTTTTGGCTCATCAGTTGCGATCTGTTCAGTGCTTCCACTATCCCCGAATTTTTGGGGATTTCCCCAAAAATCTCGCAAAAACGGAGTGGCAAAAACACTTGGGTCTCTAGAAGCGTCAAAGCTTTAAATCCGGCCCTTATTATTATTTCCCATTTTCCTATAGCTTTGGTTGGTATTGAAGTATCTAACCCTTCACCCCATAGGACGTGATTTTTAATGCCTAATAATGGTCAAAAATCTCTTTTTAGTATTATGTCTATATAAAAAACACTAGCTGCTCCAATAAATTACCAGCTGTTATTATCATGTTATTATTGACTGAAGCATTACTTAATTTATAATTTTACTATATTACTTTATTATTCCCATTCTAATACCTACTATGTTTCTATATTATTCACCAGATTGTGACTTAATATTTATGTAATAATATTTATATTTATGGCCCCTGGGGGTGATGATTATGATTATGATTATGATAGTAAATTTAATGAAAATGTTAAGGTGTAAAGTTTGTGGTGCTGTTTGGGGACTGTGATATAGATAGGTTGTGTTTTTTTTTTTTTTTATTGTTTTGTTATGTTAGTGTATTTTTGCCACCCCCTTGGACAAACTTTTACTTCTTGGGGTGGCCACTAAACTGATGTTAAATTGTTTGTTTGTTTAGAATAAATCTCTCTCTCTCTCTTGTAAAAAAAAAAACAGCCACTATCACTGGGGTCCTGGTCTTAAGAGGTATGAAAATAATAGGGAAAAAAATTTATACTGCTGGAAAAAAACAAATAAGTCGTTCAGGGTTAAAACGGTGACAAAATAAAATCGATTCTTTTCCAGTAACAACAAAGTTGTCCAGCGTTATTTTTTTACTTCCCCGGATTGCTTTGAATAATTTCTAGCTCCAAAAATTGTACTGCCAACTCGAATATTGGTACTTCCAAGCTCAATCTAGAAGAAATTACACAAACCATAAAAAATCAAAATAAAATTGGTGCATGAAGGTTAAAATCCAGGAGAAATATCTTTTTTTTACCATTTTTTGACCATTTGAACATTTAAATTGACCAATTTTCGGTCAATTTATATAGTAATTTAAACTCTTAATTAATACGTAATAAGTAATTAATAAGTAAATTAGATACATCTAATATACCTGGTTTTTAATTTCCTTTGAAAGAATGGTTTAGAACATTAGCGTTCTTTGTAACGTTCATGGCTAAACGTAATTCAAAAACGTGTTTAAAAAGAGGGGCCACATTTAAACATAACTTACGTTCCATATTCAATTCAATAGACGTAATCGAAAAACAAATTTCAGCATAATCACACACAGATATTTACAAATCTAAACCGGAGAGAGGATATTATCCTGAGGGTTCCAACGCCTTATGAAGAATATAGGAAAGTTTGGAAAAAAAATTGCAAAATATTGACTTTCATAGGTTGCAGCCACAGTTCATATAATTATCCAGTATGATCATTCCCTATCTCACCCATTATAAAAACCCGGACCGGGGTGCGAGTGCTCCAGAGAACGTAGAAACATAAGCGGCGTCAGATCTTTTCATGGGTAGACAAGTCAGACGCGAAACAATCGGAAACAAGTGGAAACCCGCTATTAATAACTGCACGAAGAAGTGGGAGGAGCTTTTTGTTCGCACCGAGAACGAAGACCAGAAATGATCTGCGATAAGCTTACTGGATAATTGTATGAACTGTGGTTGCAGCAAAGGCCCATAATGGTGCATCCCCACAGATGGTACACTCCCCATAGTATTTAAAATAGATAACTGTTTTAAAACCAATACAAAGCCTTCCGATTATGTACCAGAAGAAGTGTATTATCCACTTTTTAATACAACGAGAATGCAATAAAAGTGCCTCCATTAGCCTAGCTTCACAATGTTCGAACTCGGTTTTAAATATAATATTTTCAAATATTCCGAGAAAATCATTATTTTAAATTTCCAAGCATTTCAGAGGTGCAAGGACGGGGAGCTGTTCGAAAATTTGATCTGTTCGTGTTTTGGAAAAAAAAATCCTCTGTATTACCCTAGGTTTACACTGTTAATTTAAAATTAAGGTGAACAAATTTCAAGGTGAATAAGGTTTAAGGTGAATAATTGCGTTTAAATAAGATAAAAGCCAGCTATCTAGGCACTCGTAAAACTGTGCTAATGGTCATCTTTTTTAGATAAGAATTCATTTTGCTTTTGGAAAATCTACTAGGAAATGTTTGAATAAAATTCTCAAACTATGGAGGCTTCAATCCAACACACCTGGTAATATTCAAAAGGAAATTTCGCTACGGAAGAAAGCGATTTCGCTTTCTCTGAGCAAACTTTACTAATCGTCTGTCGTAACTTAGTTATTTACTATTCTTTGAAAAACATTGTCAAACTTAAAATGAAAAGATATTACAATGAATGAAGAACAGAAACCAAAATAAATGAAGATGAAAATGAAGAATGAAGAACAGAAACGGACAGAAATGAAAATAAATAATAAATTCAAACTTGACAGGAATATAAATTAACACAAATAAGATTAAGCCATCACCTCCTTAAAATGACTGACGATCCTAAGCTAAGTCGTTCAGAAAACAAGTTTCATCGCCTGTTTTCACCCCTTTTAGCGCCTCATTTCAGAGACCGGAAACATTTTTTTTAAATAATGGGCACCGTGGGGTGAAAGCTTCCATCTTATTGCAGAAACAAATCGAAACATAAAAAAATTACATTCTTATGCTTGCTGACACATGAGGTGGAGATATTTGCACCTAGGTTTAAGTGGGAATATCTCTCGTATTGATATTTGTATACATGTTTAATGTATTCCTGTTTCCCGGGTGGCATTACTCCCTGGTCCATCTGCCGGTGACCATAGTGAGCATCCCTTTAAAAATCTCTTTAAAAAAATTCACCAGAAAAAAATAGAAATGACAACCCTGCAATATTTGTTTTATATTTTAAACCCTCTCCCCTCCTAGTTCTGATAACTATTTAGGTGGTGGACATAAGCTCGATGTAAAGCGAAAATTGAAGAAGCCAATAGTGCCCTCCGCCACGGTTAAGAAAGCCTTGGATAAAACCATTCGCAGTAACGCACTGTAAGTAAAGAGCGACCCTTGTCCATAAGAACTGGAACTTAAAAATATACTTCTGGTTACAGCAAGATCTGTCATTTATACTGATCCTAAATATGCAATATATATTCATTTGAACGTTTCACATCATAGGCATTTACATTTGGAAACTTGCATAATTTTAGAAACAGAATTTAAACTTCTCTAAATAGGGATTTGAAATTGATAGAAATTTTGAGATGAAATTATCACTGTATAGTGCCTCATTTTAGCATTCCGGCCGAAACGGCACCAAAATTTTATCGAGGAAAAACCGTGAGAACTTTTGAAAGACCATTTATACAGCCTCCCAGTTACACAGGCCACGCTGGTGTGGAGTATACCACTCGTGTCTAAACAAAAAGCAGTCCTTTTCTTTTTTTTATTTATTCACCATAAAAGAACTCGATAGACAATTTCTTTATTCAATTTTTCACATAGCATTCTTTTCCATTTTCATTCGTTGTTAAAT
>CM051259.1:68934524-68957024 GCA_027921565.1 Artemia sinica
GTGACTACGATTAATTGAGACCGTAACTACTCTTTACGGCGAGTTAAACTACTAGTGACTAAGAAGGGGACTATTTACGGCTTTGACTATTTGTTACTGCGACTACTTGCGAGTGTGACTACTTAAAACTGCGACTATTTGTGACAGTGTATGTGACTACTTCCATTTGCGACTGCGACTATTTGCGTCTTCGATTGTGACTATGACTGCGACTACCTACAACTGTGACCACTTGCATCTGTTGCTACTTTTACTCCAGTCGCGACTGCGATTGCTACTACTGCTTTTACCACCTTTACTACTGCTACTACTATTACTGTCACTACTACTACTACTGTTACTTCTACTACTACTACTAATACTACTACTATTACTACCACTACGACTACTACTATTGCTACTACTACTACTACTACTGCTATTCAGGTGCTCGAAAGGGCGTACCTACAGTATCTTAAAAACTGCCAAGGGTATTAAGTTTATACTTTCAGAGAATGTTGAAAGGGTTGCTGTACTCAATCAAAAGACACTAGGTGCATCCAGGTTGTCACAAGTGAGTAACCATATTGATTTCAGGAACGGGTACGGGTTGAAACTTTTAGGGAATGTTAATCTACATAAAAACAATAAATGTGTGAGTTTATCAAACCCGTAAGGTTATTAATTTGAAGTTTACAGGGTATAAGGGAGATGTTTAAATAAATTGAAGACACTATATACTTGAAGTCTATATATTGACACTATATATTGATGACTCTATATAAGTAATAGAATAAATATATATATATATATATATATATATATATAGATATATATATATATATATATATATATATATATATATATAGATATATATATATATATATATATATATATATATATATATATATATATATATATATATATATATATATATATATATATATATATATAATATATATATATATATATATATAGGTATATATATATATATATATATATATATATATATATATATATATATATATATATATATATATATATATATATATATATATATATATATATATATATATATATATATATATATATATATATATATATATATATATATATATATATAATTTATTTTCCTGTTGCAGCATTGATTAGAAGTTAGCACTAGAAATTTCCTTATTTTCACAATTTTAATCAACCCCCACCCCCTTTTTAGAAATCCTCCATAACCCAATCAGTTAACTCATACTTGTGAGATGGGACAGTAGTAAACCACTTCGCTGGCTCACCACGTTTCTTTCTGCTTTCGCAATTACGAATAATACAAATTCGCACCATTATTCAGTGACTGACAAATATACACTAACCCGCTAATGGACAGAGTAAATGGGAGGAGCTGTTTGTACACGCCAGGGATGTAGTGCAAAAAATCAAACAGTTCGTGGTTAACGTTTCAACGTTTCAAACAGTTCAACAGTTCAACGTTTCAAACAGTTCGTGGTAACGAACTTTAAGTAAGGAGCGACCCGGCTCAATGGTAACCGAAACTCTAGAAAACGGAATTTTGATACCAATAGATACATCAAAAGAATCAGGTTTTGATATCCTCTTCAGAGGCTATCTCAAAGTCGTTATTTTTTAAGTATCTTTCACAGCAAAAATTTAAATTACTTCTTCTCAATATTGCTCATTCAACTATTAAATTTATATTTAAGCTAAATTATAAAATATTGCTTAACAAATTAATATTGTTTAACATATTTGCTTATTTCAAAATGTCACTTGTTTAAATCATAGGACTTTGGTTTGTATATATTTTACTGAAGCACTCTAATCACCGTACTTAGTGTAACGATTCTCTTTACTAAGATGTTACCGCCGAAACTGAAATGATCACTTGACACAGCATTAGTTGGTGTTAATAGTACTCTAAGGTCTTTGAAGGTGATAAATCAGCATAGGCCAAGAGCATTAAAAATAAACAGAGGAAATAAGTTCATCTCAAAGAAAAAAAAATCAACGCCATCAAGCACTACCCAGCTACATTATAAACCCATTGTATCAAACAGTTCGTGGTAACGAACTTTAAGTAAGGAGCGACCCGGCTCAATGGTAACCGAAACTCTAGAAAACGGAATTTTGATACCAATAGATACATCAAAAGAATCAGATTTTAATGCTGATTTCAAATATATAAGTTTCATCAAGTTTCATTACACGCCTGAGAAAATTTGGCGGATTTTCGAAAAAAGGGGGAAAGACCCCCTAAAAGTTATAGAACCTTAATGAAAATCACACCATCATATTCAGCGTACCAGAGAACCCTTGTGCAGAGGTTTTTTAAGCTCCTATCTACAAAAATGTGGAATTTTGCATTTTTTTTTTGCCAGAAGAAAGATCACGGATGCGTGTTCATTTGTTTTTTTGTTGTTTTTTTTCTCCAGGGGTAATCGTATCAACCCAGTGGTTCTAGAATATCGTGGGAGGGCTCATTCGAACGGAAATTAAAAGTTCTAGTGCCCTTTTAAAGTGACCAAAAATGGAGGGCAACTAGGCCCTCTCCCACGCTCATTTTTTTCCCAAAGTCACCCAATCAAAATTTTGAGATAGCCATTTTGTTCAGCATGGTCGAAAATATGATAACTATGTCTTTTAGGACGACTTAATCCCTCGAAGTCCCCGGAGGGGAGGGCTGAAAGTTATGAACTTTACCCAATGTTAACATGAAGTATTGGTTATTGGGAAGTACACAGACGTTTTCAGGGGGGATTTTTTTCTGGTAGGGTGGGGGGGTCGGGGGTTATACGGGAGTATCTTTCCATGAAGGAAGTTTTCATGGGGGAAGGGACATTGCTATGAAGGGAGCGCCGGATTTCTCATCATTATTAAAGAAAAAGATGATAAATTAAATAAAAATAAAAAAAAATTCAACTGAAAGTAAGGAGCAACATCAAAACTTAAAACGAACAGAAAATATTACGTATATGATTGTGTTCATCCCCTAGTCAATACCTCGCTCTGTAAGCCAAAGATTATTTAGTACTTTCATAAGAGCTATTTATTCTAATTAACGGCCTTTGTGGTTAAGGGGTAATTTTTAAAGAATTGGAACAAAATTCAAACTTTAGCTTAAAGAGCAAGGTATTGACTAGGAGGCGAACCCCCTAATATACGTATTAAAAATCTATGAATATAGAAGTTCGTTACGTAAGTTAATTCGTAAGTTACGTATATTTATTACTAATAAAAACGTTCGTAAATAAAATTAAACAAGTTTCGAGAAAACCATTAAACCAAATAAAAGTAAAATTAATATGCAAATTTTGTTTTAATTATTCATGTACGGTGAGCCAAAATCAAAACCTGCATTAATTCAAAAACGTTCAAAAATTAAATAAAAAAACAAATTTTTTAAACTGAAAGTAAGAAACGACGTTAAAACTTAAAACGAACAGAAATTATTCCGTATATGAAAGGGGCTGTCTCCTCCTCAACGCCTCGCTCTTTACGCTAAAGTTTGACTTTCTCACAACTCTATTTTTTTTTTAACAATAAAAAAACTTTAGCGTAAATAGCGAGGCGTTGAGGAGGGGACAGCCCTCCTCAACGATGATTTACTTTTATTAGATGATTTACTTCATCTTTTATGCTTACGTAAGGAGTTAAGAGGTTTGAGAGGAAATTTTTCCAGGATAGTTCGAAAGGAAGGAATGGGTGGGTAATATATAAAGAGATAGAAATTTTGGGGGATAAAGAATTTGAGAAGGTTTATTGGACTGGGCATGGAGCATATAGATCATTTTCTTTAGATTTATTTTGTTTTGTTTATAATAAGGGTGTTTTCATTTATTATTTTTGAAGTGTATTGCGTATTAACAAAGGCCCAGTAGGGCTTTAGAAAAGTGTGATTTGTCTGATAAGTTTACTGCTGATTTGTTTTTCTTTTTAGTTGACTTTAATGGTTACACAGGAGTTGAACAGGAGGATGATTTACGTGCCACGCCTGAGACTGAGGAACCACTGGGAGGTTTGGGGATTTTTGGGAATTTGAGCATCCCGCAGAGGACGAGTAGGGAGCACCTTCGACGGAAAAAATAAATGAGGAAGTAAGCTTTTGGAGTTTTGTGGCAACTGTAGCGGTGAAAGAAAGATATTTGTGGCTATAAAAGAAAATTGTTGCGGTGAAGGAAAAGGACTGGGCTAATTGTGGTCATAAATATTGACCGCGTCAAATCTAATATCGTACCTTGAAGCTGTGAACTTACACCTTATAAGTTCTCCAACAGCGAGGCTTATAGCACTAAAGATCGTGCCAACAAGGCTTACGCCACCCTCAATTAATGAGAGAAAATAAAATGTGTAGCCATATAAATGTGACCTCTTCTCTTCGAGCTATCTGGAGATCAGATTCCTCTGGGAGCGCTACCTTGGAGACATGCGAACTAATTAGCTATCATTAGGCTAGATACGGACATATAAAATGAAATACACACACGTAAAAAGCAATGAATTTATTGAGACTTACATATTTAGGTGAACAGCAGTAAGTCACTTCAAATGACACAACGGTGACTGAGATACAACAATGAGAGAATTGCAAAGCTTGAACATCGAAAGTTCTATCTAAATGGTCCTGAATCTCATTTACGAATCCTTCCAAATCTGATTTACGAATCAACGTCAAAAAATTCTGTCTAAATGATCCTGACTCTGCTTTACGAATAATCCAAAAAAGCACTTTTACCCCACTATCAAACATAGTTTTTTGTCCTGCGCTGTGAGAACTGGCTCACAATTGGCTCAGGTGGCCCAAGGATGCGAACCCTTCGTCCAATAATCTTTCTTAACTATTTTTGATGATTTAGACGTTCACACGGTTCTTATCGTTTAAACTTCCTTAGAAATATTGTGCGCAGCACCTTTTTTATTGCTCACTGTCTTAGCGAAATCCAAAGCTTGGATAGCGCCGTTCTTTGTCTGAGGCTAACTGCGGTTTTTTTTTCTTTGCTGATTAAGGACTTTTCATTTTTGAAACTAGGTTTAACTTAATTATAGGAAATCGGAATTATCTTTAGAAAGAAGGAACTTTATTTTGGTATTTTAAATATATCGCATTTTGCTCTCGGTACACAAGGAGAATTTAGTTATTTTGACTGGGAGGGTAGGAATTGATGGTAGGGGGGGGGGGGAGTGTACAAGTTTTTCGGGGATGTCTCCAAGTGTGATAGATTATTTTTTATTTTGATTGTATATATATATATATATATATATATATATATATATATATATATATATATATATATATATATATATATATATATATATATATATATATATATATATATATATATATATATATATATATATATATATATATATATATATGTATGTATATATATGTATATATATATATATATATATATATATATATATATATATATATATATATATATATATATATATATATATATATATATATATATATATAATATATATATATATATATATATATATATATATATATATATATATATATATATATATATATATATATATATATATATATATATAAATAGTCTATTTCCTGATGCAGTATTGATTAGAAGTTAGCACTAGAAATTTCCTTATTTCCACAAATTTAATCAACCCCCCCCCCCCTATTTTAGAAATCCTCTATAAGCCAATCAGTTAAGTCATATCTATGAGATGGGACAGTAGCAAACCACTTCACCGGCTCACCACGTTTCTTTCTGCTTTTGCAATTACGAATAATACAAAATCGCAACATTATTCAGTGACTGACAAATACAAACTGACCCGCTAATGACAGAGTAAATGGGAGGAGTTGTTTTTACGCACCTAGGATATAGTGCCAAAAATCACTAAGCCTTGATCTTACTGTTATATTATTTATATACAGTGATGTTGACACTACAGTGCGCTTTCCAAGTGTTTGCGACGTCACTCATACGAAAAATGCTTTTATTTCAAAATTAAGGCCCTAAATAAATTTTTCAAATATATATATTAATAAGATAAATACTCGTACTTACAAGGAAATCAGGATTAGGGCCCAAGGACACATCATAGTCATAAGCTCCAATGGTCATCAGGCCGACTAACTTCAAAGATGGACAGCTATCTTTTATATACTCAGCAAGGGGCGGAGCGTCTTCGGGCGTGATGCCACTTTTAGCTTCTTCATTACTTGTATTGACTTGGATCATAACGGAGAGAGGGCCACCGTTGGGTATGTATTTCTGCCTAGCTGTATTCAGTGCCTCGGCCAATTTGGTAGAGTCAACTGTTTCAACCATTGACAAATTTTTAAGGGCCACAATCTTAGGGACTTTGTTTCTTTGCAAATGACCAATTAGGTGCCATCTGATTTCCGGACAAAGTTCCAAAATCTTTAGAATAAAGTTTAGGTTTGGATTAAGGGTAAAATCTATATGTAATGCCCTATTTTAACATAACCTAAGGAGAACTCTTTGGCTTAACTCAAGGAGAATTAATTAATTTCATCACCGAGTTAAACAAAGATATTCTGTTTACTTTGTTCTGCATGCTTAAGAAAAATGAAGATGAAGAAAAATCAATTATTATTTTTTCTTACGAAAGTAAAGAGCGAAGTTGAAAATTAAAACAGACAAAAATTATTGCTTCCTAGATTACACAAGATATTTCTACAAAACAGGCTCAAATAAAGTGTACCGTGATATTTTACAATTTTGATTTTTTTTTTTTTCCCAATTATTATTGTAAGCTAAAAGTTATTGTGGCTATTGAGCCTGTAAATTTTTTTTGCAGGCTACAACTACTACAACTAACAGCTCACTGAAGCACCAGGCCACCTGAGGTAAACACAGCTCCACATGCTCCTCCTCCATCACAATTCATTCAAAGTCTCCATCTTAACTCTCTCCCAAGAGGTTTCAATTTCTCTGAGATTCTTCCTTACGATCTCCTCTCACTCCATTCTGGGACACAGGCTTCGCAGCTCTAACACAGGTGATGATATGCCACTAGTCTTGGTAATTATCTCATTTTTCAACACTAAGGTATTTGTTATACCTTCTCTTGAATACGTCAAGGGAAAGACTTTCCGGGATTACCTCTGCCGGCAAGCTATTCCATGTGGCGACCGATCGTCAGGGGAAACTCGTTTTCAGATATTCTTTGCGAGGAGTACCCTGCTCAAGGTAGACCTGACCAGCTGTACTTCGGCGAGTTGGTCGCAAGGGCTTTGCTCTGTCAGGAACGAGCTTCGATAGCTCCTCTGATGGAGGGTTATACATGTACTTGTAGAAAACCGATATGGACGCCACGTCGAAGCGTTCTTGGATCAACTGTGGGGTTTTAGCAATCGTATTGCCAGAGGTTGATGCACGAAAGGCTCAATTTTAAATCCATTGGAGAGGAGCGATGTGGCTTTTTGGTGCACCAGCGAAGAGAGGACATGTATATTCCATGACAGGTCTGATGCACGAAAGGAATAGTGGCAGAATAGACTCATCAGGGAGGAGACTCTTGCATCTTAGGATAACTCCTAGCTTCTTGGAGCAAGAGGATCTAATTTTACTGAGATGCTCAGTCCAAGAGAGATCCGAAGAGAAGTTAACTCCAAGTAGGCTCTTGTATCAACTCGTGTTATTGCCTTTCCTTTGAAGACAAAATCAGGATGAGTCCTCATATTACTCGCCTTAGAAATTAGGAGCTCTTTCGTTTCGATGCGTTAAAACTGACAGGCCACGGATCTGCTCACTTCTCAATTCTCTCTAGGTCAGTCTGAAGCTCCTTGTGGGGTTTGCTGGGATCTTTATCCTTATCAATTGATGTTTTTGTTGTCGTGCAATCAGCAAAGTGGTGAGGTTTCTTCATAAGGTTGTCCCCTAGGTCGTTTATGAACACCAAGAAAAGAGTTGGCCCAAGAATACTTCCTTGGGTGTTCTTTTGATATGAAGCCGTTGAGGACAACCTACAATGAACATTGACGAAGAAAGTCAGCAAGCACCTCAAATAGTCGACCATCAACTCCATACGCTTTCAGTTTACAAAGAAGTCCCTTGTGCCATACACGATGACATCGCTTTTGCGATGTCACGATGAAAGTCCCTTGTGCCATACACGATGACATCACTTTTGCGATGTCAAAGGAGAGAAGGTGAATATCGTGCCCCTGAGAAAAGAGGTTAACCCGCTCTTTATACAGCGCATTCAGACGGTCTAATGTAGATTGTTTTCTGCGAAAACCTTATTGCGTGTCTGCTACCAACAGATGTGACTCGAGGTATTGGTAAAGGGTCTTATTAATGATGCTTTCATAAACTTTACCTACGCAGGAGAGCACACTTATTGTACGATACAATCCTACATTAGTAAGGTCGGACTGTCTTTGGAACAGGAGGGACAACATGAGCAATTTTCCAGGCATTCGGGAATGATCCCACTGCAAAGCATTATAGAGAGGCAAGAGAGCCAGCTAGCTCAGGGGAACATCTTTTGAGGACGAAATTGGGAATCGTGTCAGGTCCTAAAATTTTGGTGACATCCAGCTGGCTTAGAATTATAAGCACCTTACTAGTAGTTATGTCAACGCTGGTGATTTTCGCATTTTTTTTTTTTTTGTAGCGGAAGGGGGGGAGGGAAGAGGTGTCATCAAGTTGGGAGACCTTTGAAAAGGCTTGTGCAAGAGCATCTGCCTTTTCCTGGCTTGACTGGATCATCGTCCCTTCAACATGAAGCGAGGGAATTGATTTTAGTTTCGAGGACAGTAGAGCTTCTTTGACGACCCTCCACCAAAGTTTGCAGGGCCAATTTTCAGTTTGTCTACAAACTTGTGTTTGTAATAGACTCTAGCTAGACGTACGGCTATAAAAGACTCGTCTCGAGCGCTAAGAAAATCAGCCCGGTCCTCGTCTGATTCAGTCGAACGCCATTTCTTGTGAGCCTTCTTTCTGGCCATGGTTGCATTTCTACAACCAGCATTGAACCAAGGCTTATCTTGGGATGAGAAATTTACTGTTTTTGATGGGACGAATTGCTCAATGGCCTCAGTAATCGTTTTTTCGTAAAGTACAGCTGCTTTATGTGGGGCTTCTTTCGAAAATTAAACAACGGCTTTGCCGATAAGAAGTTTCGCAGGCCATCCCAGTCTGTGCGGTGACACTGCCTGAAAATCCACTCTTGCATTACAGGTGGAGGTATTTTGAGATTTCCACAAGCTATAACTGCCACATGGTCCCTGGCAAAAGGATAACTTTCGACACTAAAGGAATCCGAATGATCAGTTTAGAAGCGATCAAGCTAGGATGATCAATGAGGGCCAATATAAGTGTCGAATTCAAGAAGCTGTTCTAGGCCATAAGCAAGACTCAGGTCTAGAGGAGAGATGCCTTCCACATCAGTCGTGCGAATTTTCAGCCAGCGGCAATGACGACTGTTAAAGTCTCCTTTGATTATTATACCCGATTTAGGAAACTTTTGCTTTACAGATTCCAAGCAATCTTCCAGATGTTCGGTGATTTTCATCTTTGATGGGTTATAGACTGAACCAATAACAAACGATTTTTTGGCATGCTTACTTTCACCCAAAGGACCTCCTTATCGCCAGGAATCGAAATTGACGAAAATGAGCTGCTATTTTTAAGGTACATAGCAACACCACCTGCACCAAAGGTTGAGCTTCTCTAGTTTTTGCGATCCAGCCTTAGCAGAGCGTAACCAGGAATGTTGACCTCACTATCAATGGCACCAGGATTCAGGTTGGTCTCAGATACACACATGATAGAAGGCGAGACATCATTCATCATATACTGAAGGTGATCCAACTTGGATCGGAGACCACGTACATTCCAGTGGGTAACAGTAAACGTATCCGTAAGAATTGTCTTGGGGAGCGCATTTGGTCGTCTACTGGAAGGAAGTCCGATCCGAGGCTGTTTTTTCGGTTTGAAAACTAGGTAAATACCGGCTGAATGGGTAGTTGGTCCAAAAAGCGGACAAAAGAACTCATAAGACAGACTTTGTCCTATCAGATAAGGAGCGGTCATAAGACCTCATACTTAACCTCAGCCAGGGTGGTGAGGACCCCAATAGGGGCCAGAGTCGGCACCTTACAGTACCTACCACTCTCAAGCTCTGCGGGCAGGGACGCCTACCCCTGAGTGGTTTGCCAGAGCATACCACCGCATACCCAAACTTGCAGAGGTTGTTGTCCAAGTCTGGATCTTCCCCCCTTTTGCAGTTGTCCTCCTGGAGAGGCTCCTCCAAAAATGATATCCTTCAGTACCATAAAATTTAACCCATTACTGGAAGAAGGTTTGCAACTAACAGGAGGAGTCCACACGCCAGTTAAGCCTGCTAAATGTGCATCAGAGGGACCTTCTTTTTCCTCCACCTGTATTTATGACATCCGGGCGAGGTCACCACAGCTTCAATTACGGACCCCAGGGGCTAGTTCTCCCCTTAGTCAGCGCCTCCCTTTATGGGAGGTAATCTAAATATCTGTAGGACCGTCCCTATCCGTCACCTGGGGACGCGCTGAGTGGCCTGGAGAGGACCCCTACTGAGAAGGCGACTCAGGAGGTACAACATTTGTAAATGTATGGCCGAAGACATAATTTTAACAACAAGCATAAGATAAGATAAGATAACGTGTATTTCAAGCCAAAATGTGGTCATGTACACAAATAACATGCAAGATTAACAAATTACAGCACTCGTCACAATAATAAAGAAAAAAATAAAAATAAAATAAAAACTACTCTCTTCTTTTTACAAAATACTCATCAAGATATCTTCCCACTAGACAAATAAATCGTGACGACGTACATTTCAAGGCATCAGGAAGCAGCACTCCATCATTCCCAAATAAATTTTCCCTTACCCCCAAAAGACCTCGACAACGACTCAGACAATGCTCCAAATTCTCCTCCTCTTCTTGGCAAAGAGGGCAAGCAAACCTGCCGTCCGGGACACTTTTCCTCCTCTCAAAAACTTTCAATCTCGAACGAATCGAAAGGCAATTAGATCGTAGCTGCATCCAATATGTAAGGTATCTAGACGGTAAATTTAACTTAAAGTAAAAGTCCTGACCATAAGTTATCTTAACCTCATTATAATACCTTAAAGTTTCCGAATTCTTAATCTCCTCGCCCCATTTCTGTATCGTCTGGTCCTCCAGCACCCGCTTAATTTCCTTGTCCAACTGTAATTGTTGACTAGTTGGTCCAAGGCCGTCATTCCATGCGAAAGAAAAACCTGTCTTATCCAATAACAACATATCTATCAACAAGTGAAATGACAGCATTTTTATACAGTTCCAAAAAATACTTATGCAAGCTTTGCCTCTCACTCAGACTAATTTTGAATTAAATTCCATTGAATTTTGAATTAAATCAAGTTGGTGGACTCCGATTAAAAATTTGAGAGCCATGCCATGGCTGTTTGGAGAAGAAACCAAGACAGATAGTTGGAGTGATAGGCAAAGCTGGCATAAGTCTTTTTCAGAATTGTATAAAAATAATTTCATATCACCTGTTGATAGAGAGTCTATCATCCATCCATCCATCCATCCAGTTTTTCAACATCTTGTTTAATCCTGAATATATAATCCTTCTGATATTTACAAGATATATTATTTTTTCTATGTTGCCTGTAAAAATCATTGAAAAATTCAAAACAATCATAATTATGACGATTATAATAATTAACAGTGTTAATTTACATAATTATCATTAATTAAAATAATCTTAGTCAAATTATCACATTAACATTACTTAGGCTAAATCCAGTGGTGTAATTTCGTCAAAATCCGGAGGGGGGGGGGCAAAGTTGGAACTAATTTTTCAAAATCAAATAAAAATGGCAGTGAAGACTGAAAAATTATATATATGTTACCATAAAGGCAAAGACATACTAAAGAAAACTCACCTGTTCCTCTGGATACTGGAATTATGCAGGTTCATCTTAGTTTTGACAAGATTTTTTGCAGAAACTAAATTTAAACTGGAGGGGCAAACTGAGAACTGGGGTGGAAGGGGCAAACTTGAGTTTGGAGGAGGCAGTTGCCCCGCCTGCTCCATAGCAAATTACGCCCCTGGATAAATCTCAATTATAGCATTAGATTTAATTAATAAAATTACTTATACCAATTATTTTAATTGTTATAATTATCTGGCACTAATATAAGGAACGTTGTCTATTAGACTTTCCTTTAGTCTTTTAATAATTCTTCTTATTTCTTAGGATTTGATGTTTTGCTCTTTAACCCTGGATTTTTTTTTTCTTTCAGCAAAGCTTTTTATTTTAATAATTTGTCACATTTAATACTTTGTCATCTTTTTTGTATCATTTTATCTCTTTCCATCACTAATTACAGTAGTAATGTCTGCAAAAAACAATGTTGGACTTCAACTTACTTTTTCATTGTTAGCTTTTTCGACCAATTCTTGCACGTAATTTTCACCGAAATCTCTTTGGCCATTTTGATATGCCTCAATAATGTCTTCAACGGGTTTTGTTTTGCTCACAGCAACCAATCTCACTTCATGTCGCACTTTCTTTAAGTAAAATTGATAGCATCAAGCACAGGTTCACACAGTCAACATTTTAGGAAAGAGAGTGAAATTTAATAAGGAGGTAATTGGCTTAACACTACACAAATCCCCCCCCCCCCCCCAAAAAAAAAAGATTTTTACATACGCCAATGGATAGAACCACTGGAGTCTAAAAGACTCTATTTATTCATCAACTTTGTAATACTTGCATAAGATTTCACTATCTTACTTCATATAGTTATTAAGTTCCTAGACCACCCATTCATTCATGAAATGTCAATAAATACATGATATTATACAATCATGATCCACTAAGACGCATGGGAAAACCGATTAGAAAACCCGATCGGTACGACGAGAAAAGCGTTCAAACGATAGGTGCAAAATTCTAAAAACCCAGATAATATGTACTTGTAGTCTTGTACGAGCCAAGTCTCTAAGCCAAGTGTATTTCATGCCAAGTATCTTCCTCTTTCGTGTTAGTTTTATACAAATCATTACTTGTATTGGATAAAATCAGATGGTTCTGGATAAGAACCATCAAATCTCAAACTTTCGCTCGCTTAACAGTTAACATGCTTTCCATTTTCAAAAATGATTGCTCATTTTTACCGATTAGTAGCATAGGGAAAATAGAAAAATGTCTAGCCCCAAAACCGATCGGTACTATGGGAAAAATCAATCAGTTTTCCCTTCGTACTGAACGGTTTTTGAGTGTTTCCCCATGCGTCTGAACGGACCATTAGCAATGATTTCTCTCGAGTACTTTTACAATCAGAGTCAATCGGTTTTTGGATGGTCACAAGAAAGTATCCGTCAGTTCTTTTTTTCTTAAGCCTAAAGACAAGGAAGTCTAACTTGTAAATCTTATGTTCAAATTTTAGATTTTGAATCAATTGCAGGCCATACTCTGTCTATTCTGAATAGAAAACATTCAGGAGTAACAATTTATGAAAATGTAAGGTGGGGTGGAAACAAGAATTTTTTTTCAATTTTCCAAAGAAGTTACAAAAGCAAATATTTTTTAAATCTATGGCGGGGACAAATTGTTTTTTTTTTTTTTATTCAATTTAACGAAAATACCTAATACAGATATTTTAATTGGTGGGGGTTAATTACTCCTCTCCCCTCCCCTGCAAAAAATTGCACAACTGGACACAATTTAGTTATTACTTGTTTTCACTTTGTCTTGTGCAGCGATGGTGCTTGTGGTACTGAAACAAGGTTTCAGCACAACAACCTCGTTTCTGTTGTTTCTTGTTTCTTTAACAACAAGGTTTTTTTTGTTGTGCTTCTCTCTTTGAGCTCAGCTCCCTGTTGGCTTTATTCGATTATTAATTAAAAAAAACTTTTTCCACAAAATAAGTTTTTCAAAGAAAAGTAAAGAACACCATTAAACCAAAAATGAGCAAAAATAAAATCAAATAATCTACCAAGCGTGAAACTACCACAAATCAGCATTGATAAATAAATGAAACCCAAAACGAACAGAAATTACAATAAATAACCGAGTCAAACTAAAAACAAATAGAAGTTAACATGAGTAGGGTCCAAAACCCATATGCCATCCCAAAGCCAGAAGACAATTTGCACTTTACTGAAAAAATATAAATGTTTTTACTTTTATAACTTTAATAAATCAAACAATATTAACATTTGATTACTAAATATCAGTATCTGTATATTAAACTGACAATGCATATTCATTTGTATTTTGGTGGGTGGGTGTGAGAGGGGTGTTAGTTATCCTCCAACCACTTTCAACTATTAAAAAGGGCACAAGCCCTTCTAATTTACAATCGAGTGAGCCCATTTTGAAGTTTCTACAACATCACTATCTATAAAAACCTTTTTGCCCCCCAGGACATAACTTACAACCCTTGCCCCGAGGGCTCTGAGGGGGGTTATCATCCTCAAAGACCTAATTTCTAAAACTTTTCACTACGCTGAACCAAATGGCTATCTAAAAATTTTGATAGGATGTGTTTGGGGAAAAGGTGGGCGTGAGAGGGGGCTTAGTTGCTCTCAAATCACTTTTGACTGTTAACAAAAAGGCACTAGCCCTTTGAATTTCTAATCGATTGAGCCCTTTTTAAAGTTTCTACACCAAAGCTTTCGATAAAAACCTCATATGCCCCCAGGGCATAACTTACAACCCTTACCCTGAGGGCTGGGTGGGAGTGTCATCCTCAAAGATATAATTTCAGGACCTTTCAACTACTTTGAACAAAATGGCTATCTCAAAATTTTGATTGGATGTGCTTGGATAAATGGTGGGCATGGAAGGGGTGTTAGTTGCCTTCCAATCACTTTCGACTATTAAAAAGGGCACTAGCCACATAAATTTCCAATCAAATGACTCCTTTTTGAACTTTCTACGACAACACTTTCTATAAAAACCTTACACGCCCCCAGGGCATAACTTACAACACTTGCCCTGAGGGCTGTGGGGGGGGGGGGTGTCATCCTCAAAGACCGAATTTCCAGAACTTTCAACTAAGTTGAACAAAATGGCTATCTCAAAATTTTGATTGGCTGTGTTTGGGGAAAAGGTGGGCGTGAGAGGGGGTTAGTTGCCCTCCAATCACTTTCGACTATTAAAAAGGGCACTAGCCCTTTCAGTTTCCAATCGAATGAGGCTTTTTGAAGTTTCTACAACAGAGCTTTCTATAAAAAATCTTATATGCCCCCAGGGCATAGCTTACAACCCTTGCCCTGAGGGCTGTGGGGGAGTGTCCTCCTCAAAAACATAACTTCTATCTGGAAATCAACTAAGCTAAACAAAATGGCTATCTCAAAATTTTGATTGGATGTGTTTGGGGAAATGGTGGGCGTGGAAGGGGTTTTAGTTGCCTTCCAATCACTTTCGACTATTAAAAAGGGCACAAGTCACTCCAATTTCCAATCGAATGAGCCCTTTTCGAAGTTTTTACGACAACTCCTTCAATACAAAGTGCCCTGGTCTAAAGAAAAAAAAATAATAAATAATACATTGTGCCAACATCATTCTTTACTTAGGCAGCACGATTGCGCTGCCTATGATTGGTGATTGTTTATTTTGCGTAAAATAAAAATCTTGAAAGATGAGAGACAAATAATTTGTGTTGTGTTATGTCGAAAAAATAAGCCACTTTTAATAGGGATTCAATTACAGCAAACATAGGATAATATGGCATATTCTGTTTGTTAATGTATAAACAATCTTTTAATTGACTCCTAGAACACATCCAAGACCCAGTACGGGGGGGGGGGTCGTTTTTTCCAAAATCTAGGGGAAGGACAACTTTGAGTGTTTTTTTTTTTTTTTTTCAATCCCTACAATGAAAACACCAAAAAGGTATTTTTCGATAAAATTATCAATTTTTTATTAGTCCGGGTAGATCTAGGGGACACGTATCCTCTCCCCCCCCCCTTATTCATGCCACTACCAAGATCACTGGTATAAAAAAAATCACTAAGCTCTTCCACCAATATTTTTGTTGAGTTTACTAAGACTGTACTGGTTTTAAGTACTCTTTACCTGATTTTTGAAACAGACAAATGGAAGCACTGCAAATAGGAAACAATGGAAAAACTAGGCCATAAGCAATCAATTTTCTGAATTCCTTTTTTTTGTCAATTTGCTTTAGAGCAGCAAAACTAACTGTATTATTCTCTGATTACAGAGACTACAGTTTATCCAAAATTAAAATCTCAACAGCAAATTTTATGATCTATACCAAAAAAGGTCAATAATTAAATATAACTTTTTACTACTTAAAAATGAAAGTATTAGAATTCCTGAACAGGAACTATTTTCCAGAAATGCTTATAGAATCGAAAAAAAAAATCTTACTTCGTCTTCCACGTATGACGTTTTTATTCGTGACTTAAATAAAATCAATTATTTTGTTCCAAATATCAAACGAAATTGTAAAAAAAAATGGAACCAACTTGTTCTCCCTTTTTTAGTCATAAATTATCATAAAAAATCACCTAAATTGCGTCTATTATTCATAATTTGTCGGTTTAGGAAGAAAAATTAAATAAAAGCTATTACAATTAGCAGTAAAAAGATTTATTATGTTTGCTTTCTTTAAATTGGCGTATACTTCTACTAAAAAATCATGTGTTAGCTGTTACATAGGAATAATTTTTTTTTACAGATAGTGCAAGAAATAGTATTATAGAGGGATGGAGGGCATCAGAGATGAAATATCTTTAAAGTGAAATGGTATTTAATCCGTGAAACTTTCTTTTGGCTTGAAAGCGATAGCCATCTATTTTATATAAAATAGATGGCACTAAATAATTTACACTTAAAACATTAAAAATATTGTTATTAATTATGATACCGTAGTTCTCTTTGCTGCTGCAGCAGCTACACGTTCCCTAACTAAGGTTAAAGCTTCTGATATAGCCGACATTGTATCCACAAAAATGTATTATATATTCTAGTTTGTGATTGAACTTTGCACAGTGTTGTCAGCTCAATCATGGTTGCTTCAAATTAGCTAAAAAGACATATCGTAATGGTTTACCCACAAGGTTCCAAAGAATGCAAACTTGTTTCCGAGTTTTTTACTTATTTTTAGCTAATCAATCATAAACCGTTCCGTCTTCTTACGTTAAATAGCTTATATTAAGCAATGGCCATGTGAAACCATATTAATGATACCGTAATGGCCATGAGGCAATAATGTTGAATTATTGCCAAACTCAAAATCTTGTTGAACACCGAATCACATATCTAGAAATAATACAAGAAGGAAGGGGCATCTATTATTTATTTGCCGGGCACAGCTTTGCCGTTTTTATTGGCTAAGTAACAGTAGCTTCACATTGACTAATTAGTCATATCATCCTGGTAACATCGGAAGCTAACATACCACATGAACTATTTAAATGTAAAATTGGAAAATAACGCACAAGAGGTAATACTGTTGCTGATTGGCAGATTCGTATTTGGGACTAATCAAGAACCATTTACCATCCTACGTTAAGTAGCTTGTGCTACAGAATGACAATTTGACATTTGTATAATCCTTTGACCCTGGCTTTCCTAAGCTTTGTTTGCGCGTGAACGTCTTGTGGAGCCTGAACTATTTTTTGCTGACCAGTCATAGATACCTTACACATTCCGTAACGTAAGCTATTTTGCGCAAAGTCTAATGTGAAACCTTTATTTATTTTGCTTTTGATAGGTTTTTTAGGAGGGCGCTATCCAACCTTAACATTTTTCAATAGCAACGTGGGAATTCAATTACTGCTAAATTTCAAAATCTAGAACCGTAATTATTTTTATCATTATTTTTAATTATATTAAAAATTATATTTATTTTTAATATTTATTTTTATTTTTATTTTAATATTTATTTTTATATTTATTTTTAAACGCAATTATACATTTATCATTATTTTCATCATAAATATTTTAAGACCACAGAATAGCATAGAAGACTATACTTGCGTTAGTATCATCTATTGATGCCTCTTTTCTAGTAATCGGGCAAATTAAAGCAAATGAAGATTAAAGAATCAGTGGCACAAGTTGAGGTAGGGGAAAATTTTACTTTTCCCAACCCCACCTTTTTTTGCCCTTTCTCCCTGGACTTTTGAAAATAATTTCTTTTGGTATTTTCATTGAAAAATACCGTTTTTTTGGTATTTTCTTAGAAACAAAATGAAGCTGCCCCCGCTCATGGATTAACACCACTGTATAAAAAGGCTTTACTGTAAAAGAAAAAGAAGAGAATCCAAAATATTGTCGAAGAGAAAGATTGCACAGCACATTTATATAGTCTAACTATAAATTGTTTCTCCGCGACAAAATTAACCAAATACTCGAAAGGAAGAAAATGGCCCTTCGAAAAATAAATTATGATTTGCAAAGTATCTGACCAAGGATATTCAAATGAATGTTCGAATAAGATTATTCTCACCGAGACTGATATGAACCCCTGATGCTAATATTTTATTTAAGTTCCTGTACGAATTTATTTAGTTTGTTATTTAAAAAAAAAATATGAAGAAGTATTTGATACAAAGCATTTACGCTAATATATTCGCTACACAGTATTGCAAATTTTATTTACTGTAAGGCTGAAACCTGTTTCAAATTGACAATCCTCTACGTAACCTATTTACTGCAGGATGGTGAAATTGTCTATGATTGGCCTGCTAAAAATAATCCACCAATCAGACTCACGTTTAAATTCCTATGGACCTTGCATTATCCCGATTAGCAAGCCTGATAATCCAAAGTACTTGGATAAGTAAGAACTAACGTTATGGAGTTTTAAAATGCAAAATAAGTCCTTTTTTTCAGCTAAAGAAATCATTAATTAGAAACTAGTTTACACACTTACAGACTTTGTTTAAACATATGTAATTGGCCCTCTCAGTCACGGTGGGAAGGCCCAATAAAACCAATTTATTATAACCCAGTAAAAGTAAATATGCCTGTTGCAGAAATAATGTAAAATGATGTCCATATTTTTTCTTATAGACTAAGAATAACATAAATTTACCAAAAAAAGCGCCATTAGCCTAAATAGTTGATTGGGTGGGAGGAAAAGATTACATCAATTTTTACATAGCAAACGGAAATGCTTACTGATCATCAAAGCTGTAGAATAGCTTAGAAAGCCGTTTGATTACTTAAAGAGTAACTTTAGGGGTTTTAAATCCACTATTCTCCCCCAAATACACAGAAACAACAAAAAGCGTATAGTCTATTTATAAACAAAATATGAAATGATTATTTTTTTTTTACAAAATTTCTTCTGCACAAAAGTTACGTTTAAAACATATTTTTTTTTTTTTTTATTGGTTGACCGCTTCAGGAAACAGCCTGATAAAATAAAGGTAGTGCGCTTAGATTCCGTATTTTATGCTAGTTACAAATGTCATGGAGAAATTTAAAATCAGTTTTTAAAAGAAATTTAAAAACTTAAATGGCTCACTGAAATCTTTTTGGGTCTTATCACAGTAAAACAATATTTGTTGTATCTTTAAAAAATTGAAAAATTAAGCAAGTCATATTAAACTTTTAGACAGTAAGTGTATAAGGGGAATGGTAAGACAGTAGATTTACCACTATCTCAAATATAACAGCAATAGGCTATTGTTATAGGCTTGCTCCTATGGCCTGTAGCCGTCTGAAAAATCTCAGAATGTTAAAACAATCTGATTATTCTACAATAACACTTTGATAGAGTCCAATTATATTCCTGATTAACGCAATGCAAGTTTGCTGGGAAGGGTTGCATGTACGCCAATAAAGCCAAGCAAAAAAATTTTTGGGGAAACAAAAAGGTCATTAAACACGTGCACGGTAGTTTTCCGGTATCCCATTGCCAAGGAATACCCTCATTCTACTCCAGGGTAAGGCAACAGTAGCTCTAAAAATATATAAGAACTCACAACATTTTGTCTGAGCCAATGACAAAATAAAATAGACGAATAAAAATCAACTCATCTCACATACAAAAGCGAACTAATTAAATCAACACAAAATTCACACGGTCTTGACCAGAGAGAATGGTTCAAAATTGGTCAAAATTGCTGAAGCTCCTTTTGATCAGGGGTGGATCTAGAGCAAAATTTTGGGGGAGGTCCAATGTGACAAGAGCGCCAATTAGCAAATCTTGAGAGGAGGAATGTGACAAAGGTGTAAATAATTGACCAATTTATTCTAAAGAAAAGAGTGAAAAAAGAAAAAAAAAGGAAAGACGGTGCCAGAAAAAATCTTTGGGAGCCCGGGGTATCCCGGCTCCCCTGGATCCGCCACTGTTTTCGATGAACTTTTTTTTCACACTCAATTAAATTAATACTAGAACAGCGTATGAACTCATTTAACAGCTTATTTGAAACTCCATAAACGCGTGACTAACAATTGCGAAACATCAGACATAATTTTAATTAGTTATCATTTGATTAAAGTCAGGAAAGATAAAAAGGGAATTTAGAGAGAAGGGAGGCGACATTTATCCAATATTCACATGAGTGTCCTCAGGACAACCAACAGCTGTTTTCAGGAGTTATTAAAGAATCTTTGAGTGGTAACTTCAGCTAAATTCTGGAAAGAAATGCATCACTGCTTTAGCCACTGCAGGTTAAGACACCCCCACCAGAATGGCGCCAACGAGGGAGAGCAAATTTCCGTTACCCAGATTATAACATATTTCGAACAGTAGGCTGTATGAAAAGTGCGGTTCACTCTCGCTTTCTACGGCTATAATAATAGAAAGGCTGAGACGGCCTGGGAACGTTTTGCGGATGAAGGATGACAGATTGCCAAAGATTGTACTTTTTGGCCGACCGTCACGGACTAAACAGAAAGAAGGTCATCTGCGATTGGAGTGGGAGGATGTCATATTGAAAGATTTAAGGGAAATGGAAACTTCCTGTGAGTGCGTAAAGATGGAGGCTTTAAATAGATTGGGATGGAGGAGGAGCGTATGTAGCTATGTTGGCCTCAGGCGGCTTGGTGCTGCGTTCAGTTGCTAGTAGTGGTGGTAGTAATACACATGAATAACTCAGAGCGTGGATTAAGAAAAACCTTTCATATAAGTCTTTTTTTGCAATTTCAATTAACAAATTTTCTAAAAAAAAGTTAAAAGTCGAACAAATGGGCGTGCCCAAACACAAAAAGTATATGATACAAATGTGTATGAGTATATGATACAAATAAAAAAAGAGCAGTCAGGTATCCAGATACCTATACATGGTGCCATTGCTGCGTGCTAGAAGTATGAGAAACTGAGAATAGAAAAGTACAAGCACCAAATTGATCGTTACAGAAGAAAAAAAATTAGTTGGACGTCGATATTACATATATTTTGTCTGAGGGCATGTCCGTCTTCTTATTCCTTTTTCGTCATCTTAAACTCAATTCATGTTTTCGAATTCGACAACACTGACATGAGCTTAAGCACGACGGAAGAAACGATTAATTTGCCCTAAATTATCAAATTTAAAAATGGTGAGTTATCCTAATCCATCGGAGTTCCCTTACATTATTTTAAAGAATTATTACCTTGTGGTCTATAAGTAATTGATGCAGTCTTTGGGTTTTGTAATATAGAGGGATAAAATGGTTTGCTGTTATCTGTAAATGAAACTGATAGGCTTGAGACAATTAGGGCCATTCTTTTACTCATCAATGTGCTAAGATCTTTAATCTTTTGACATAGAATGCTTAAAAGTAAAATCTTAGCACTAAGATCTTATGGCATTTTATTGCATATGTCTTTCATTATTCTGCTCTGATCAATGGTCTGAGAACAGTGATGAGTATACCATCTAAGTTCTCTAATCATTGTTCTGTATGGCAGAAAGATAGTGTCTTTCACACTTTTTGCTAACATCAGTTAATTGTAAGATCTCAGAACAGAGATGAGTTCAAAGAACCTAAGTCTTTGCAGAAAGATGTGAGATCTTAGTGCAAAAGAACAGGTCTATTACCAATACTTGGTAATTTTGGTGCAGCATTCCTTTTAATTAAACTATACACTTTGTTTAAACTCATATGTATGGCCTGTCTAAGCTGAATTTTATATTAATGGTGGTGTAAATGGGGATACCACCAGATTGCTAATTTGACAGTGTATACAAATCTTTAAATTAGCCAATCAGTCAACCAGTATTTTAAGCCTAGGAGTCCAGCTAGACAAAACAAAACATATTAAGAAAACAATTCTTACTCTATAATATGTAGAATAATCCTAGTTGACACATTTTGAATAGGGAGAGCTTTTATCTTCACTTCTTTGCTTGTTTTTCCAGTTTTCTAAGAAATTCATGAATTTCTTAGAGGGGTATCCACTCTGACTATTGGAAAAAATTAGTTTATAAGTTTAGCTATATAGAATGGTATTATCCAATCTCCTTATAATTAAAAACATTTTAGTCATCTAGTTGGAAAATTTGGCCCATCTGTATAGGAAAAATCTAAATTTGCCAACTAGTTGACTATAAATGT